>CM035410.1:12850564-13373064 GCA_020310875.1 Ceratopteris richardii
CATATCAAGCAACACACACACATGCAAGACCAAAATGAAGATCAAAATCTGCAAGGAAGAGGCAAATTCGAAATTTCAGAAGAGCTCCTTCTTCACAATGGCAAAAAGTCTCTACAAAGAGTCACAAAGTGACTTATATACATGTGCCCTAAGTTTGGTCCTTTCACACAAGAGACCGGCACTTTATTCACTAAAAGACTAATCTCCTACTATTTTACAAGGGATATTTTACAACAACTTGGGATTATGCAACTAGAGGACTCCTCTAGTGCATTTACATGGCTTGAGGGAATTCTTGAAGACCTCGAAAAAGAAAAAATAGGCCCATCATTTTGAAAATTTTGGGACTCCACTCTTATGCTCCTTTGCTCTGCAACATGGCCCAACTTATCCATATATACTCCTCCTTCATACTTGACAGCTAGTTTGGGCACAATTGTGGCACTAGTGGAGGTTACCATCCTAGCAACTGATCTATTTAACCCATCTAAGAAGATAGAAATCTCATGGGCATTAGTAGACACATATTGCAAGGAGGTGCGGTACTCCCCTTCTACCGTAGACATGACGCTTCTCCCGGGAACATGACCTTGCATGTCTTCTGAAGCCATGGGTATCTCCTCCTCCGAATCACTAGAAGTGTCGGAATAGGTAGAGCGGTGACTGACTTGAGCGGTGCTTCCTACTGATGATATGACAATTCTACGGCTACTTAGAACTCTTCCTGACCTCAAGTTCATTCACCCTCCTGGGGCTATCTTGGACTCTAAAACTCTCCCTAAGTGGCTCCTCAAATGCCTCAATTTTATCCTTGGAAATGCTCAAAGTGTTTTGGATGATACCACTTTGGCGATACTGCACTAGGCGATACCAGGTTGTCGACGATATGATACCACTTCAGGACACGATACGATACTAGACTTTGCCACGATACGATACCAAGTATGCTCACGATACAATACTTGGGAAATCCACGATATGATACCGCCCGAAGAGACGATACGATACTACTGTTGGGCACGATACGATATGGGAAATTCTGACGATATGATACCAGTGCAGCTGGCGATTTGATACCGTGAAACCGCACGATACGATACCAAAATTAGCACTATACGATACCAGAAAGGTCGCGATATGATACTGGAAAGTGAGGCGATACGATACCGGACAACGATACGATACCATGACTCAGACGATACGATACCAAAGTGGACTCCGATACGATCTCACTTGGCAAATTGTGATTGCGATACCAACTAGGCGATATGATACCAAAAAATGGTATCATGATACCACAGCTGGTAACCAACGATACGATACTTCGGCGAGTATCGTGATACAAGGGAATTTTTGGTATCGCGATACCAAAAACTCAAACGATCGTGATACTGCAGCCAAACCACTTCCAACTTCAAAAAAATTTCACCCCTTGGTTCTTCTCTCACCCCTCTTCACTGCTAGACTTCTGTTTCACAAATAGAACTCCTCAAATCACTCTGTTCCACCCCCCGATACCTTCCGGGACTTTAATCACGTGTGAGTGCAATTTTTCAAAGTTTTTGAGATTAATATTTGCATGCAGCTTACCTTGAGGTGGTTATGCTTAGGCCTTGACCTCACTAGGTAAGTGTGGGGGCTCTATTTGCACAATACCAAACTGGCGATACTAGTTGCTGCTCTCAGACGATACCACACTGGAAGCAAGTATCAAATGAACTTTTATTTTTGGTTTTTATAGTTCTTGGTGACTGAAGCCTACACTACACTAATTTGGCATTTTTTTGGAATTTTTCTTGATATTTTTGACTTACTCCTACTCCGCTTCTCTTCCTAGCCTAACCCTAACTCTTTCTCCTCTCTCTCTCCAAACCCTAAACCTAAAAACTCATTACGCACACCCCCAGAATGTGAAGTAACAAGTGCTGAAGCGTCGGACTACTTGCCACGGAACAAATTCACTCCTACAAGTACGATTTCGTCACTCTAGAGCTATAACCATCACGAAGGCACCTTGGTCAAGTGTGTTCCGCGGTAACAACGCCAAAAACTTGTGTACCTAAGTCATGAAGTCTTAGGGACTTGTGCCAAAGAGACTAAATCTCATTTGCCACACAAGTGCATATAGTGGTGGATTGACACACCGTTAATTATCAATCCGAAGAACCGACCTCACCAAGTGTATGAGGACATGTGCTCTCATGATGGAAATGGAAGCGGTTCAGCTAGCATGCATGAGAAAAGACTAACCTACCTCACCAACTCACTGAACTACTGAAAATGCTTACCGTGATACCACTTATAGTAGTTTTCACTAAATCGAGGATTTCTCCCAGCTCCGAGCTCCGAATATGGCCAGTAGTGGGTTCATTTTGAAGCTCTCAATGAGCTGCTTCTATTGGAGGTATTTGATTCTGACAACCGTGCTTCAAGTTATGATAGAAATAGTGAATGGCGGGAAACTTCCACACTCACTTCACCACTCCTACTTACTCGCACACACACTACAACAGCTCAAAGACAAGGGAATGGGGTAGATAACAGCCTCACACACACATTCCAAGCTACACACACACACATACAAGATCAAAGAGAAGATGAAAATCTGCAGGAAAGAAGCAAATTTGAAATTCTGAAGCTCTCCTTCTTCACAATGGCAAAAAGTCTTTACAAAGAGTCACAGAATGACTTATATACATGTGCCCTAAAATTGGTCCTTTCACACAAGTGACCGGCACTTTATTGACTAATCTCTATTCTCCTACTATTTTACAAAAGATATATTACAATGCTTTGGGATTGTGCATCTAGAGGACTCGTCGAGTGCATTTACATAGATTTTTAGGGAATTCCTAAGATTTTGAAGAAGAAAAATATGCCCATTGATTCAAAAATTTTGGGGCTCCCCTTTTGTGCCTCTTTGCTCTGCAACACTTTTTTTTTCCCTTTTTTTCATGGATAGTCTTGTTTATCAATCGACCTCGTTGTTATCATCTTCTTCAATGTACTCATCTAAAATGTACTCTTCATTATCATGTTTCTTGAATAGCTTTATCCTTTTACCTGTAGTGAAAGTTTTCAATGCAACACCATTTAATTCACAAAGAGCGTATGTACCATTGTTGTTGACTTTTGATACAATGTATGGCCCCAACCGCCATTGAGTGAGTTTTTTGAGACAAATGTACTATCATAGATGAGCACCCAATCTCCTAGTCGGCTTAGGATGCAATTGATGAGTTTTATCAAAATAAAGCTTGTTCTTCATTTTAGGTGCTCTTAAAGGCATCATCAAGCCTTAATTTACCTTGTTCTAATTGTTTAATGAGAAAAATCAAAAAATCATTAGTAGACATGTTTTTATACCAAGGAAAATTTGATCATGCAAAAATATGAGCTTGAATTGGAAAAAATAGTTTTTGATATTACATGAGTTTAGCAGACATATACCGTATGCTACATGTGCACGTCATTCTATTTGCCCATAGTGCAAAAGGTAAGCATCTAGGCCATTGTTTAAATTTACCATTACATGCTTTAGATATGGCTTTCACAATAGGTGGATGCCCTCTCTCTATTTTATAATTGGCCTCTAGATTATATGCAGTAATGAGAGACAAACAAATACCATGATGTTCAAAAAATTCTTTAGCTTCTCTCGCATATAACTCTTCACGATCGCAAACTACTTTCTCTATGTACCCAAAGTGACTTATGACATCTTCAAGCAAGAATTTGCAAACAATGTTGTAAGTGGTCTTAAAACGTAGTGCACATCCCTCTACATGATTAGTTAAGTCCTCTCTTGCAAGTACAATGTAATGCATTTTGTGAATACCTTTAGGCATAGTTACAAGATCTTCTACCCACTCATAGTAAATACAAGGTGGATACGTAGGATGCAAAGGACTCTATGCTTGACTGAAGAATGAAGTTGAAAAGTAGAACATGTAGAAACATAATTACTAATTTCAATATACATCCTAGGCCAGTAATAGGAACTTCTAGTTTTTCCAGATATTCTAAAAAATATTTTATGACCCACCAATAATGTCTCATGCATTTCCTTCATTACTTGCAATTGAAGACCTCTTTTTCCTAGGACTCATTGTGGATTCTTAACCTTACCCTTAGCATTTCTCCAAAGATAACCATTAAATAGGAAAAAATTGTAAGCTCATCTCCTAATGCTATGGAATCTACTTGTCATCCAGCTAGGTAATGGTTGTAGTGTACTCAAATACTATCCTATTTCTCTCCATCCATATTCGTACTTAGACTCATGAAATTGATCATACTCATATATATGTGGAACATAGTCAACTAAGGGCACATTATTTATTAGATCACTTTCAAGATCATCATCAAATCTAGCTCTTGATAACATATCAGTAACTGAATTCGACTTACCTGAAATATGAACTAACTCAAGATTTATGAACTTAATGTATGAGATCCATCTAATCATGATTATATCAAGGGATGAGCAATTGGCTACCATTCCAATGAGAGGAAAACAATTAGTCTCAACTTTGATATTTGTAACAATGAAATATTCTTTGTATGTTTTCAAAGTTGTTACCATACCTCCTAGTTCCCGTTTGATTTGTGGATACTTCCGTTGT
This sequence comes from Ceratopteris richardii, assembly GCA_020310875.1. Taxonomy (NCBI): domain Eukaryota; kingdom Viridiplantae; phylum Streptophyta; class Polypodiopsida; order Polypodiales; family Pteridaceae; genus Ceratopteris; species Ceratopteris richardii. The sequence continues at coordinate 12,855,190 of CM035410.1, forward strand.
GTTTCATGTAAAGTTTTAGCCCCAAACCTAATTGCATATCTATTCCCTTCACTATCATCTTGACTTCTGACCCAACCTATACAAATAGGACTAGTATCAAGAGTCAATATAATAGGTTTGTTAATAGAATAGTCTATACACTTAAGGATGGGAGCTTCAAGCAACAATTTCTTTAGTTTACGTATAGTTTGTGTGTGTTGTTCAGTCCAAATAAATTTTTGTTTCTTCCTCAAAAAGTCATAGCAACAATCAGCTACATGAGCAAAGTGTGGGATCCAAATAACATAAAAGATAGAAGCACCAAGAAATATGCATACCTCAGTCACATTGTTACATGTTCCAAAAATCTTGCTAACGGCATCAACTTTTTATGGGTATGGCTTTTGACCATAATAACCACATAAATGTCCAACAATAAGAACCTCGTTGATACCAAAAATAGATTTTTCTATGGAAAATGTGAGACCTACCTCTTCAAATTGTTGAAATATTCGTCCACAATGAGAGATAAGGTCAAGAACAAATTTACGAGATTCAAATGAATCTAAAGTAATGTCCTTTAAACGTTCCTCACTCCCTTTAATTGGAATAGCATCAATGAATGGCATGGTTATATGAGGGATAAAATCATGTAAGACCATATTCATTACCTTGACGTACCATGAACACACACTTTTCTTGTTTTAGAAAAAATTGATATTCTCTACACTTTTTGAAGATCTTTATGAGCTTTGGGATGTGGTGTCTTCTTTCTTAGGAATGAGCACATAAATCATCCACATATACTTCTAAGTTTTTTTTACAAGAACTCGTCGAAGATATGGCATATGAGCCTTTAGAATGTTGTAGGTGCATTGGTGACCCCAAACAACATCACACAAAATGCAAAGATTCCCCACTCTGTGGTGAAGGCCATTTTATGTTGATCTTCTATGGCAATGGGTACTTGGTTGTAACCTGAAAATCCATCAAGGAATCTATAAAATTCCTTGCCTGCAACATGCTCCAATAAAGGTTCGGTGATTGGGAGTACATAACTATCTCTGATCATCACAATGTTAATGTTTTTAAGGTTAATATGCACTTGCAACTTTCCATTCTTATTGGGCACTACGATGATGGGGGCACCCATTTAGTAGGCTCAATCTCATAGATAAATCCTACTTCAATCAGTCTATCAATTTCTTCTTTTATTTTGGTTGCGTAAGTGTCAGTAGATGTGTAGGGCTTCTGTTTGGTCCGCTTGGCATCAACCAGCATGGGGATCATATGAGAGCATATTTCTGGATCTACTCCCTTCAAGTCTCTATAGGTCCATGCAAACACATCCCTATATTCCCTTAATAAAGCTACAAGCTCTACTTCTTCTTTTGCACTTAGGTCTTCTCCTATGTATGTACATTGCTCTGGATTCTCTTCAATGATTACTATAATTTTTTTGGTCTTTTCTTTATTATCATGCACTTTTCCTGTGATGGCCTCTCTCTCAGGCATTCATACCAAAATTTTTTGATCAGCAATTTCATATTTCTTGAAATTCACTCGTACTTTGAACAATGATTCCTCCTTTGCTTGTTTCACTACTTTTCTTTTCTTTTTCTTTTGACTACCTTCACTTTCCTTGAATTTATGTTTTAATGCTTGTGAGAGATTCTTCTTCTTTTTGGGTAAATACTCCTACATTCTCTAAATAGTTCTCTTCAGAGTCAAAGAAACTATCCACCACAATGGACCCTAGATCATTGTTGTCCTCTTCTTCTTCTATGAACTCATTAGAGTCACACTCTTCTAGCACGGATCCACACATGAACAAAGAGATATCATAACCCTCCTCATCACAATGAGGCATCCAGTGTTCTTCATTGACAACAATGTCCATGGTGGCTAAGATTTATGCCCAACCATGAGGTTCAAAGTCCTCATCTGGAAAGATCATCGGACTGTATGTTGGGTCTCTAACTGGTCTGCCTCCTTGAGAAGTCCCTTCTTCTCTCGCATTTAGGCATCTTTCCTCTTCCTCTACAAGCTTGCATATCCACGAGTATCTTTATGCATCCATGATGGATTAGAAGAACTTACAGAATGCACATAGATTGAACCTTCTTGCACCTTGTGGATATGATTCCATTGTAGGGGTGGTACAGATATAATCCTTCAAATTGACCTTGGTTGTGACCCCTAAGTGCTACAAGTATGAGGAGTTGGTTCCCCAATCTTGTACTATTTACAGTTGTCATAGGAAGGATCTTCCTAAGATCATTTCATAGAAGTTATTTTTTCCAAAGTCACATATAGCAAAGGTGTGTTCAAACTCTACACCACAAGTGGTTAGAGCTATCACTTCTAGCAATCCTTGAGGTATTTCAATATGGCCATCAACAATATGAAGATTCATTCGAGTTGTTCTTAATGCGGGTTTAACCCATTGCTTCCACAAGGAGGTGGTTGCAATCGCAACACCAACACTTGAATCCAAGATAGCTTTGGTTGTGTAACCGTGGTAGGTGATTGGAAGATAAGAATTACCTTTTTCACCTTTAATCATGTCTCCTATTTTGTCTAGAGGTATCTCCAAGACTTTTTTCTTAGATCTTGCTTTTGACATATTGGAACCAAGTTTTGGAATGTGATTCGCCACATGTTTCCATAACTCAAGTTTTACTTTGACCAGCTCTTCTAAAGTGAGATGACACTGCACCATAGTGTTCTTCGCAACTTCAATGTTTCTTGGAACTGTTGAGTCTTCATTTCTTATCAGTATTGTGCTGTTGGAGCATCAAGCTTACACTATGCTTGAGGTGGATTTGATCTACATCAAAAGCTATCGCATCGAAAGAATATCCGTTGGAGAGTTCTTTTTCTTATGCTCACTTATTGTATTTTTTAAAAAAGTTTTTTCATGGATCTTTTACCATTGCAAAAGCCTTGAGCTTTACACATTTAAAAGTAGAAAGATAGAGCCTAAATCCCATGAATTTGTGGTGGTTGAGTTGCATTAAATCAAGCAATCAATCACCTAAAAGTAGATCAAACTAGATCTTCACTTTTCCTAGATTATAGGAAAGTGAATTGATTCCCTCCAACAACCATTCCCACCTTCATTTGAATTCAAAATCCACTTGTAGAAGTCGTGGATCACTTCTAGATTCTATATAAAGACTTTAAATCACTTGTACAATATATGGAAGCAATATACATACATTTGTGACCATCATTGTCTTGCTCCTTCAATTTTCTACATCATCTTCTTTGCCAACAGTAATCTTTCAAAGGTTGTTGCTCTCTCTACAGAGCTCCAAATTGAGCAAAAGATGGCTCATTGGAAAGGTATTAGTGTCTAGTTTATGCATACAAATCTTCATAGCATTTTTTCTAGTAGGTTGGGAGAAATTGCAGTTTTGATGTCTTGGGGTCAATCTCTATGTATTCTTGAAAAATAGGAGGTACCACTGTTGAGTGTCTGATTCATTTCTATAGCATATTTTGCTTATTCCTTGTGCTTTTGTGCATTATATACACTCAAACTATGTGTATCACTCCCATAAAAGGATTTTTCCTAATTGTAATCACGCTATTCGCTATGGGCATTTGAAGTTCATTGTCTCTTTCATAGATAGTAAGTTTTTTGAGCTAGTCGACGTGCGAACCTATCTGTTTTGTATCAAATATTTCTCCTTGATGCTCCAAAGTACATAGTGCATATCTTTGCACTTATCACATGCCGATAAGGTCTATTTGAGTCTCCATAAGCTCAAGGGTTGGCCTTGTGCCAGTTGGTTGGACCAAACTTCGTCGTTTCGAAATGCACTCTTCTACCTCCTACAAGCTTCTCCAAGTTCTTTCAGTGGTATCAAAGCTAGATCAAGATGGGTGACGGCTTTCCCTGAATGATCGAGAAGCTTGATCGACACAACTACGCAACTTGGCAAATCAGAATGGAGGCCTATTTGCAAGGTAGAAATCTTTATGGAATTGTGGCAGGTGATGAAGCTATGCCTATTCCAAGATCCAAAGGAGGACCTACACAAGAGGAGATAGATAAGCTCACACTTTGGTGCGCAAGGGATGCTCAAGCAAGATCGTAAATACTAAAATCTATCTCTGACTTTCTATTACCACATATTAGAGGATGCAAGACATCTCAAGAGACTTGGGATGCCCTTCAGACTTTCTTTTCTGATAGTACCAAAGCAAGAAAGAATCATCTTTGGAACGAGTTCAATCAAATGAAGAATACACCTAAACAAACCATCATAGAATTTGTTATGCCAAATTCTCAACAACATTCAAAGTGATAAGCAATGGAAATCCTTCATGACGGCTTATGATATCATTATGGATGTGCGGACTCTAGACTTCAACATCTTTCTTGGACAACTCTTCAATCAAGAGGCCAACAATCGCATAAAGGAAGGTAACTCCTATCATGGTAGTTCAACTAGTGCTCTATATGCAGATAAGAAGGAAAGAAGATGAAGAAGAAACTTCCCAAGCCAACTTCGTAAGCAAGAGCAAGTGGAAAGGGAAGAAGAAAGGACCAAAGCAAGACAAAGCCAAAGATAAGAATGTTTAACCTTGTGCCATATGAGATAAGACCAACCACACCACTCAGAATTGTTGGTTCAATGGGAAGACCCAGAAAGGAAGTGGAAGAGGTGGATATGGCAACAATAGAGGTAGAGGTGGACACAACTTTAACAATAACAATAGAGGCTATAATGGAAGGGACTACAACAATTATTCAGAAGATCAACCACATGAAGACTCATTGCTTCTCATGAATCTAAGCCACTGTAAGCTGCCAGAAAGGAACTCATACTTTTTGTAATGTATACCCTGAAAAGTTGCACACATAAGTGTTGGTGCAGACCAATCACCAGTTGAAGTTTTGGAAGACAAAGGATGGAGATAAGATCAAGTCTTGAAGCTTAAAAGATGATTACATTCACAGGTGGAAAGAAATGTACACATATGTACATTAGTTAAGACATAGGTCACTTACACTTTTGGTTAGTCATAAGTTTGTACATATTTGCCTATAAATACTATGGAAAAGTGTCAGGGCATAGGAGAGGAGACGAGGAGAGATTATGTGAGAGCATAGGAATAGAGAAATGAGATGTTGTAAGTGTCATTAGACACATGAAAAGTTAGTTGAAGTCTCTCTCTCATTCAGTTTGTAGTCTTCTTCAGAAATGATAGAATTTTTGCGCCCGAAGTTTCTGCGTTTTCTCTTTCTGTGGTAGATCTTTTATGGAATGCTTTTGTACAAGTTTAAGTCTAGAGTTGATCGACTACTGTACAAAATTTTAGCTTCCAATTATGATCAGGCTAAGAGAATTCTGAATAGGAACATTCATATGTGTAAAGGTCTGAGTACCTTCTGAAACAGGCGCAAATTTCGAGTTCAGAGAAATGGACAGTGCTCAATGCACAGTGTAAAGTTTTACACAAATGATAGCTCAAAATCTAAGTTGAGAGATAAGCTATCTACATCTAAAAGCATTTGACCAAACGGGTTCAACATTGGGAGAACTATAGCTAAGAAGTTACAGGTGTCAAAGTCGCTACTGCAGAGAAGCAGTTTCACACATAGGTAAAGTGTTTGAGTCATTTCTCAAAGTATACTCAATCATTTGAGGAGATTTAAGTTGGAGAAGGTGCACAACCTTAAGGCAACACATCCTACAAAGTTTTATCAAAAACTTTACACGAATGGTTAGTCAATCAGAGATTAATCTGCAGCAGACTTTTCTGAGAATTTGATTTTTTCCAGAATAGTCAATTTCTTGATAAATTAGTGATTGTTCTCTAAATTAAGAGGAGTCTAGACTTATTCTTGATATAGAGGTGCTCTAATTTCAAGAATAGGTTGTTCTTTTGGAGATTAACATTCTCCATCAGTGGTATCAGAGCAGGAAGCATCAAAATTAAGGAAAGGGAGACTCCGACTACTGCAGACATACAAAATTTACATCTCGAAGGATCAAAAGGATAAAGATTGAAGAAAGCTTGAAGGAAGACACATTGAAGTTGTCAAAAGGATCAGAAGGAGTAATATTCGAAGACAAGGTACATTTATCTCTCATAAAGCTTAAAGATCTGTTAGTACAGGTGAAGAAAGGATGGGAGATTCTCTTCAGATAGAGAAATTGGATAGAGAAAACTATCCTGCATGGTCAATGAGGATGGAAGCTCATCTTATGAGCAAAGACTTGATAGCTTACATTACAGGTGAAGAAGAAAAGCCTCAATTAAGAGATCCTAGTGTTCCAACTAGGGAAGAATTATCAGATTTGAAGAAATGGACGAAAAGAGATGCTCAAGCTAGGAGCATAATCTACATGGCTGTCAATGACTACTTGCTACCTCACATTAGAGGTCTTGAAAGTGCAAGTGATATTTGGAATGCTTTGGAGGAGCATTTCCAAAACACTACAAAGTCAAGGAAGGCATCCTTGTGGGCAGAATTTACCACCTTCAAGAAGAAGGCCTCTCAATCCATTTCAGATTATGTGACAAAGATGAAGGACATTGCAGATGCATTAGGAGCAGTGGATGAAGATATTGAAGAGGATAAATTGGTAAGGCAAATTCTCACAGGACTAAGAGGTGATGAGAAGTGGAAGCCTTTTATTTTATCTACAGAACTTTCATTGGATCATTTCACTCCTGATTTGAATCAATTGTTAGGACATATGCTGACTTTTGAGAATGATATCAAAGGAGATATTTACAAGAGTGCAGGTCATGCAATGTACTCTAATGACAAGAAGAAAGCTAACAAAGGAAAGCAACAAGCAAATGAAGAAGAAGGCACAACTAGTCAAGCCAACTTCCTAAGAGGAAGAGGAGGTGGCAAAGGTAGAGGAAGAGGCAGGAGCAACAAAGATGGAGCCAAAGCTTGCTGGATTTGTGGTAAGACAAATCATTTAGCTAATGATTGTTGGCATAACACTCAGAATAATGGTGGATACAATCAGAACTATAATTTAAGAGGAAGAGGTGGCAAAAATCAAAGAGGTAATTTCAGAGGTAGAGGTAGTAGGGGTTACTTTGGAAGAAATGCAGGTAGAGGATTCCAAAGTCAACAATACAATAATACCTACTACAATTATGATTTAGATCAGAAGGACGATTCAACATTGATAATGAATGCAACTTGTGAAAGGCAGAGTGAAGATCAAAGAGTCTTCTACGTTGACTCAAGATGTAGCAATCACCTGAGTGGTAACATAGCATTGATGACTGATTTGGAAAATAAGGTATCTAATCATGTTGTACAAATAGGTGACAATACAAAGCACAATGTGAAGTCAATTGGATCAGTGAAGGCCAAGGATGGTAGCACCTTATTGAGTAAGGTCTTGTATGTTCCTACAATTCCTAAGAATCTGATAAGTGTAGGACAAATTGTGGAAAAAGGTTATGAAGTTAGGTTCACTAATGAAGGAGTGTTTGTGGAAGACCCTAGCAATGGGTATAAACAAATTGTTTCAGGGAAGAAAGAAGGAAGATTATTTACATTGAAGATTCAAGGTAATGTTGGTCATGCCTTGTTCACTTATGGAGGACATAAGATCTCTGAGTTAGATCTTTGGCACAAGAGGCTTGAACATTTCAATGAAAGAGGTATCAAAGATATGATTAACAATGGTTCAGTGCTTGGATTGCCTAATGTTGCAGGTCAACATATGACATACAGATGTGAGGCATGTCAATTAGGTAAGGCTCATAAGCAATCTTACTCCAAGTATGGTTTTATGTATTCAGAGAAGCTTGAGTTGGTACACACAGATGTATGGGGACCATCAAAGGATTTCAGTATCAATGGTTCAAGGTATTATGTGATTTATGTTGATGATGCTACCAAATGGATCACTATCTATGTGATCAAAGATAAGTCAGAGGTGTTCAATACATTCAAACATTATCATGTGTATGCAGAGAGAATTACAGGTCATAAATTGAAGAGACTAAGGTTAGATGGAGGGGGAGAGTATTTCTCTAATGAGTTCAGTGATTACTTGTGGAATGCAGGTATAAAGAGGGAAATTACTTGCAGGTACTCTCCTCAACAAAATGGTGTAGCAGAAAGGAGGAATAGGACTCTTGTTGAGTTTGCAAGATCCATGATGAAGGAGAAAAATTGTCCTAATTATTTATGGGCTGAGGCTGTAAACACAGCTACTTATTTGGTCAATAGGTTACCATGTAAAGCCTTGCAGGGTATGACACCTTATGAAGCATGGTGGGGTAAGAGACCTACCTTAGATCATTGCAAAGTATTTGGATGTTTGGCATATGCATATGTGCCATCACAATTAAGGCACAAATTGGAGCCTAAAGCTGAAAAATATGTGTTCATTGGTTATGATGATAAGCAGATGGGATATAGGTTGTGGAGTCCATCCACAAAACAATTTCTTGTATCAAAAGATGTTTCATTTGATGAGCAAGGTACTTGGTATGCAGGTACAATCAATATTAATACAGGTGATGAAGAAGTTGTGAACCAAAAGAAAGGTAAATCAAAGGTTCAGATATTTGATGAAGAGGAGAATAATGAAGTGCAGGTTGAAGTTGAAGAAATTCCAAGATTTGATCCTGAGTGTGATGAACCAGAAACCTCAAGGAGTGGAGAACTCAGAAGGTCATCAAGACACAAGTGGCAACCTACAAGGTATAGCTATGATACTTCTTTTTTGGCTACCAAATATTATGCTTACATGATAAAGGCTGATGAAGACCCTTCTACATATGAAGAGGCAAAAGTTAAGGAAAATTGGGAGAAAGCTATGTAGGAAGAATATGATGCATTGATGGAAAATCAGACTTGGGAATTGGTTCCTAAACCAAATAGTCAAAAGATCATTGGATGCAAGTGGGTCTACAAGACAAAGAGGTTTGTAGATGGAAGTGTGTCTAGGTACAAAGCTAGACTTGTTGTGAAAGGGTTTGCTCAGACATATGGTATTGATTATGATGAGACTTATAGTCCTGTGGCAAAGATGACAACCATCAGAACACTTATAGCAATTGCTGCATGTAAAGGTTGGAAATTGTGTCAATTAGATGTGAAGAATGCTTTTTTGAGTGGTTATATTTCAGATGATGTTTTCATGGAGCAACCTCAAGGATTCAGAGATGGAAGATATCCAGATCATGTGTGTAAGCTTAAGAGAGCTTTATATGGCTTGAAGCAGGCCCCAAGGGCATGGAACTATAGACTTGTAAAGTTCTTGAAAGAACTTGGGTTTCAAGTATCAAAAGCAGATAGTAGCTTGCTTGTCAAAGCAAGTGATGATGGGTTTATTTACATGTGCATATATGTTGATGATATCATTCTTACAGGTACAGATGAGAAAGGCATTCAAAGCCTAAAGAATCAAATGGAGAAAGAATTCAAAATCAGTGATTTGGGAGATTTATTATACTTCTTGGGCATGGAGATTTCATACACTCAACATGGAGTGTATGTGACTCAAGAAAGGTACTTGAAGAATTTGTTAACCAAGTTTAAAATGAATGATTGTAGGGTAGCACCTAATCCAATGGAGGTGAATCACAAATTAAGTAGATATAGAGGTGAAGAGTTCAAGGACATGAAACAATATCAGAGTTTGGTTGGTAGTCTTATTTATGCTACATTAACTAGGCCTGATTTATCATATGCAGTTGGGGTGTTGTCTCAATTCATGCATTGTCCTAGGAAAGAATATTGGATTGCAGGTCAAAGAGTGTTAAGATGCATTAAGGGTACACTCAAAGAGGGTTTGTATTATGGTTTTACATCAGATACAAATATCAAAATATATAGTGATGCAGATTGGGCAGGTAATCCAGATGATAGAAAGTCAACCTATGGATACATGTGTTATGTGGGAGATAAGTTAATTTCTTGGTGTTCAAAGAAGCAACATACAGTTGCTTTGTCATCTACAGAAGCAGAGTACAAAGGCATGGTTGAAGCTGCAAAGGAAGTGATATGGCTTAAAACTCTCATGAAGAGTTTTGACACTATACAGAGCATACCTATCATTTATGGAGATAACATGAGTTCATTATATCTAGCTGCTAATCCTGTTTTTCATGCCAGGACCAAACACATTGAGATACAGTATCACTTTCTAAGAGAGAAGGTGATGGATAAAGAGATTGAAGTTATACATACTTCAACAAAAGATCAGATAGCTGATATGCTTACAAAGAGCTTGGATGGACCAAAGTTACAGAAGTTTAAAGACATGGCAGGCATAAAGAAGATAAGAGAAACCTCAATTGATGATTGAGGGGGAGCTATTGGTGCAGACCAATCACCAATTGAAGTTTTGGAAGACAAAGGATGGAGATAAGATCAAGTCTTGAAGCTTAAAAGATGATTACATTCACAGGTGGAAAGAAATGTACACATATTTACATTAGTTAAGACATAGGTCGCTTACACTTTTGGTTAGTCATAAGTTTGTACATATTTGCCTATAAATACTATGGAAAAATGTCAGGGCATAGGAGAGGAGACGAGGAGAGATTATGTGAGAGCATAGGAATAGAGAAATGAGATGTTGTAAGTGTCATTAGACACATGAAAAGTTAGTTGAAGTCTCTCTCTCATTCAGTTTGTAGTCTTCTTCAGAAATGACAGAATTTTTGCGCCCGAAGTTTCTATGTTTTCTCTTTCTGTGGTAGATCTTTTATGGAATGCTTTTGTACAAGTTTAAGTCTAGAGTTGATCGACTACTGTACAAAATTTTAGCTTCCAATTATGATCAGGCTAAGAGAATTCTGAATAGGAACATTCGTATGTGTAAAGGTCTGAGTACCTTCTGAAACAAGCACAGAGTTTGAGTTCAGAGAAATGGACAGTGCTCAATGCACAGTGTAAAGTTTTACACAAATGATAGCTCAAAATCTAAGTTGAAAGATAAGCTATCTACATCTAAAAGAATTTGACCATACGGGTTCGACATTGGGAGAACTATAGCTAAGAAGTTACAGGTGTCAAAGTCGCTACTGCAGAGAAGCAGTTTCACACATAGGTAAAGTGTTTGAGTCATTTCTCAAAGTATACTCAATCATTTGAGGAGATTTAAGTTGGAGAAGGTGCACAACCTTAAGGCAACACATCCTACAAAGTTTTATCAAAAACTTTACACGAATGGTTAGTCAATCAGAGATTAATCTGCAGCAGACTTTTCTGAGAATTTGATTTTTTCCAGAATAGTCAATTTCTTGATAAATTAGTGATTGTTCTCTAAATTAAGAGGAGTCTAGACTTATTCTTGATATAGAGGTGCTCTAATTTCAAGAATAGGTTGTTATTTTGGAGATTAACATTCTCCATCAATAAGGCGTAGCGCAAAAGTTGTAACCCTTGAAAAATTAATGAAAGAGTCATGTGAAGCAGAAGGCATAGTCGTCGCCAGACTGTTCATTTGGGCGAGAGCCTACAGTGGAACGTTGTTGCCGAAATCTTGTGTAAATCTGAGTCTTTGTTAATTCTGTTGATTAAGCTGAATAATTAAGTTAAGTTTTAGTGAAGTATTAATGATTGACGGGATAACGCGATAAGTGAAGAAGTTATACAGTAACTGTTTGGTGTGGAAGTGTGTTGAAGAATGTATTCAAAACAGTACTGGGAAGATAATCCAATTTAGCGTGTTAATTCGTTAACAACTTGTATACTCTTAATTTGTATATTTGGGAAAATACGAACAGGGCCTCTGTTTACAGACACCTAACCATCCCAAGAACCTAGAATGAAATTAACTTTAAATAGTTAACAACTTAATCCTAAGTTAACATTGGCACCGTCTGTGGAAAATGGAGTAGTCATTTACATAGAAGATTAAAGATTGACGAAGAATTCTTTGATATATGCCCATAACATGTTCCGACGATTAACATCCCTGGGTAGTTTCGAACTTATTAGGAACACCCCCTGGTGGTAGAAGTGCATGACAATTAAGTCCACTTGCAGAAGGTTCAGTCGAGCCAGCCAACGGCAATTCCGGTGGTAGTTCGGTAGCACACGACGAGAATCCGGTGCGTTCCCGTGCGAGTTCGGTACCTTCTAGAGAAAGAACGGTGATTTCTAGTTTTAGAGCGGCGTAGTGTTGAGAGAATTCCGCATTATCCGATCAAAATTTGGTCGCTTTTGGTGATAGGTTCATGTTATCCAGTGATAATATTTTTGGTGACAGTGCAGTCTGGTCTGGTGAGAATTCGGCGAGTTTTGGTGAGAGTTCGGTATTAGCTGGTGGCGATTCAAAGTTTTTTAGTGAAACTGCGGTGCGGTTTGGTGAAAACTTAGTGCGTTCACCATTTTCGGTGTAAGTTTAGCCAATTTGGACACTAAAGTTGAGGAAGGGCTGCTAGATTTTGAACTAAGTAATCGGTTCAACAATATCTTAGGACCGAAAAGTGAGCAGGTTGACTATACAGTCCCGGAATATCAAGAGATATCTCCCCAAAATTCAGGTAACAACAACAATGCCAACAACAATAGTACCATGAGTCGCTCACAACAACAACATCAACAACAACAACAACAACAACAACAGATTTTTCCACCGCGTCCGGTACCAGCAGGGTTTACATACACAAAATTTGGAGGTTTTTTGGGAGATGATCCTGATGCGCATGTGCGGACCTTTGAGATTAATTATGCAGTTCTGAATTACCCAGCAGACCGTGCGTATAAAGCTATTGTGTTCCAATCAACTCTGGTTAATGAAGCTGCACAATGGTTAACCGAATATGATATGAACCACTTCCGACAGTATGATGATGTGAAGGATGCATTTTTGCAACGATTTTGGTTAAAGAAAAACCCAGCCGAAATTTTTGGCTACCTACAGAATAATAGGCAGAAACCCCACCAAAATGTACAGGATTATGCCACGCTATTTCGGACTCATTTACGATAGTTGCCACCAATGCATGCTAATTTACCAGATGACATTATCACTCAGTGGTTCATCAACGGATTAAAGCCCCAAATGAAGTAGATTATGATCATATGGTGTGTGGGAGGAATGACTTTGGATGCCGTAATTGCTATGGCGTTACAATTAGAAAATAAAGTGGGTGGATTCACTGAAGATCTAGAGTGGCTGAAAGCATCGAGGCAATCTAACAAGGATCCTTTGAAAAAAATGTAATGTACCAAATGCAAAAATCTAGGACACAACAATTCAACTTGCACTCTGAACCAAATGTATTGTGCCATTTGCCATACAACAGACCATACTGCGGAGACTTGCCCATATAATGCCAAGGTACATAACAGAGCAACTGTTAATGCCATCAGTCAGGAACAAGGACAACCGGCCAACCATTATGTACCACCACAGATGCGGAATACTTCGTACCAGGGATATATAAATTATCGAGGAGGACGGTCAAACAATTTTGGACAAGCTCGGTGGAATGCAGGCCCATCCGAGAAGGTGCATCTCTACCACCTCCTAAATGTCATTTTTGTGGTGAAATCGGGCATATCCGAAGATTTTGTCAAGATCCAGTTGAGTATGACAAAAAGAAAAAAGAATGACAACATCCGATGGCAAATATGGTGTACATCTCAACCATGGATACACAAGGAGCAGTGGTGCAAACACGTTCGGGCAAGCAATTACAACCAGCTGCGGAGATCTTTGAACCAAGCATTCGTGAACAACAGAAGATGTTCAAAAAGGCAAGCAAGTGGGCTACACAGGAACAAACCGTATTTCCTGACCCAATTCCGGTGACGTAGCAAAGCATATGGCCGGAGGTACCAGAAGGGCAAAATTTGACTCATACAGTACCGAAGCCCATACTGGAGACCATACTGGAAACAACCAAAACTGATTCGGTGTGGGATGTTCTGTCCAAGGCATCAATTACATTGCCCTTGGGTCAACTATTGGCTTTGGTCCCGGGAGTGCATCAACAGTTCCAACAGTATGTCAGTCCAGGACCCTCGAGTACTCCCGCAACAGCCACACTCCAACCAGAATTGGACCCAATGGTGGACCATACAGTACCACTGATTACGGTGTGGTACAAAAACCACAAAATCACACGTCTTAATTGATGGAGGATCTGGTGTCAATATTGCAACAGAAACACTTTGCAAACGACTGGGGTGGATGCAAATTGAACCTGTTCAATTCTTTGTACGTATGGCTGATCAATCTCGAGTCCATCTGGTGGGCTTAGTGCGAGATATTCGATCACTCTACAAGGTGCGGTCTTCAACATGACCTTCGTCGTGCTGGATTTACCAGAATCGAGCTTGGACTACAATCTGCTCTTTGGACGTCCGTGGCTAAAACAAGCTAAGGTAGTGCAAGACTGGTGAGCGCATGAATTAGTCTTTAAAAATAATCACCGGAAATATATTGTCCCATTGGATGACATGAAACCCTGTGACTTACATGCACGACCATATTTAGCGGAGCCTGTACACATGTTGGATGGTCTCTCCGATGATGAAGAGGAAACTTTTCTTAAGGCCAACAAGGATCTGATGGCACTTGGTATTGTAGATTTATAAACGGTGGCTGATAACTGGAGTCCAGCAGCTTGCACGGTGGTGCCACTAACCGGTAAGGATGAGTCGAGTACAGAACAGACCTTGGACGATACGGTGCTCCAACAATTACTCCAGTCCAGAGATGATTTGGAACGACCCCAACAGTTTTACGTACTGGAAGATCAGTTAATTACGTGCAACCTAGGTGACCAAACCAACCCGCGACCAGTAAAAATTAAGGCGGGCCTGTCCGAGACCTTCTAGGAGCACCTGTTGCAGCTGCTACGAGAGTCTGCTGATGTGTTTGTATGGGATTATAGGGACATGAAGGGGTTGGACCAGCGGATTTATCAACATAGAGTGGTGTTGAAACCGGATGCGAGACCTATCAAACAACCAAGTTACAGGATGAATCCTAATTATGCGGCACATGTTAAAGTTGAACTTGATTGATTGTTGAAGGTGGGATTTATTGTGCCTATTGAGCATGCAGAATGGATCTCTCCCATTGTTATAGTTCCGAAGAAAAATAAGCAGTTGCGGATATGCATGGACTATTGAAAGCTCAATGCCGCAACCGTCCCTGATCCATTTCCATTGCCGTTCCTGGATACCATGTTAGACGACGTGGCCGGTCGGGGGATGTGTTCCTTCCTAGATGGATACAATGCTTACAATCAAGTCCGAATGCAGAGCAGGACATACCCAAGACTGCATTTATTACAAACTGGGGTGTCTATGCGTGTACACTAATGTGGTTTGGACTGCGCAAGGCTCCCAGTACGTTTCAATGTTGTATGCAGGAAATTCTTTCCCCTTATCTCACCACATTTATGAGAGTGTATCTGGATGATTTCTTGTTATCCGGTGATACGCCGACACACCTGTACCAAATACGGTGTTGTTTTTCAAAGTGTCGGGAATATCGCTTGTGTTTGAACCCAAATAAATCGGTATTCTCTGTTTCCTGTGGCAACTTGCTCGGACATGTTATTTCAAAACAAGGCATTCAAGTGGATCCAGATAAAGTGAAGGCCACTGGAGGCTCCTTGTCCTAAGACACCCAAAGACGTGATGCGGTTTTTGGGCCAAATTCGGTGGCATGGGCGACACCTGCGTTGACTTGCTCATCTGGCCATACCACTTAATCGATTGATAACCAGTAGTGTGTGTTAGTTCAAATGGACCAAAGAGTGTCAACTTTCTTTTGACTGGCTGAAATCATTGTTAACTCAGGCTCCCATTTTACAAGCACAAAATTGGGAATTGCCATTTCATGTCTTTGTGGATGCATCCGACAGTGCCATTGGTAGCGTACTATGGTTTTGTCCAGTATACTGTTGTTGCTCTAGCACAATGGTGAAAACCACGTTAAGAAGCTTCACCTCCTTAATGTCAATCCGAGGGAGAGGTAGGAGTGATATGAAGATCGTGAACGTGAGATGATGTGAGAGTGAAGGTGAGAAGCACAAAGATGCACACACACATACACACACACAATGAAGAGACAAGCAAGACACAATGGAAGGTGGGAAATTAGCTCTATTACTCAAGAATACTCTTACAAGCTCAAACTAGCTCTACTCTCTTCTTTACTCCAACAAGCTAACCTCAAAAGTGAGCTCTCTAGCTCTTTTTATAGTTTCTAGCCTAGTTTTGACCGGTTTCGCATCTAGTGACCGGCCTAGTTAAAAAATAAGTCCTAGATGCTATTTGGAAGGGTAAACGAAGTCTAAAAATAACAAAAATTGGTACGTGCATTCTACCTAAGCTCCTCAAGCTCGAGGACTCCTCGGCTTGCACAAAATGGAGCTATGGATTACAAAATGGGGTTTTCTATGATACATATGTTACAATTAGTGATAATAATCACTGTTGAATGTTTGAAGAATTAATAAGAAACATATTTGTTTGGAAAATTGATCCGACTGGCTCCTTGCTTCGTCTTCACATGCTTCCGTGGCGTCTGTGCCTCTGGCTGCTTCCAACACCCCCCTCCCTCTCGCTTCTGTCGTCCCTGACAGAACCTTGTTGTGAGGTCTGCCGGATATAGTTCTGTAGGAGGTCTTGAGCGAGGGTGTGCTCTGAGATATGAATGCCTCGGGCCAGATCAGCCTCGAGTTTCTCCCAATCAATAGGTTGCGGCTCGTCTGGTGGTGGGAGCTGATAATGTGTGGAGTGCACCATTCGTTCACAGGCGAATAATTGCAATAAATGTGTGGGCCTGCTTATAAATACCTCTGAATGGTACTCCCAAAAGCCGGTGGTGAACATTTCTTCGAATGTCTGCTTGTAGCATGCCGGCAGGTATTTGATTCTGCAGTGCCAGGCGTAACACACCCGTAGCGATGGCGTTGTGCTCATATCATAGACTAAATCAAAGTTGCCATGCTCAAAGCCCGGGGTGTTGACATGGGGAGCCTTGACGCGTCGGAAGACTTTAAAGATCATTTGCATCATGTCAAAGATTTTGACAGTCATGTGCGCGGCAATATCATTCATATGCTTTAACCTAGGGAGCCAGTGGCGGATCGTCGCCATCATGTAGCCTACTGTTGGTAACTCAATTGGTGGCTTGAAATAGGGATAATTTAGCCAGTCTTGGCACTGCTTATTGTTCTGTACCTTAATAGCGAATGCAGTCCAAGAGCGGCGTCGTGGGACTGGTCCCCAGCATGGGTTAAATTTTAAGTGCAGCGGCGCTTTCACCCACGTGCTCATCATCTCTGGATAGTTTTGCAATAAATCTTTGCGCCAGTCTGGTTGATGGATTTCCCCTCTCTGCGCCCTTGGTGGCAAGTCCTCTGGCTCGAATTGAGTGGCATGCGTTGGTTTCATACCTGTTTCTTTCTCTATGGCTAACTGGTATTCGGCCATTAACATGAAGTACGGTTGATACTGCAGCTCATGCCCAGATATATAGCGTCGGGGGGCCAATTGAGCAAAGAATGGTGACTGTAAAATCCTCTCTTCAATCATGGCCATGGCATGTAGTTGTGCCTCTACTCTGGCCGAGTGTGTTGTTCCGAGTTCTTCAACTGTCTTCATCCACGCGGGGGTAGGTAATTCATAGGTCATCTGGCCTTCGGCCGTGACACGTCTGCCTGGGATGGGTATCGGTTCGTATGCCTCTTCAAATGTCTCCTCCACCGGGATAGTGACGGTTTCTTCCTCAGCTGGTAGCTCAGGTGGGGAGTCTGGCCTTGGTGGTGCTTCATAGACTGCAATTCTAGATTCAAGATTTGTTACCTGGGCCCGGAGTGCGTTGAGTTCCTCTAAAATTTCAGGGGCAGGGTCCACAGGTGCTGGTAAGTCTGCTGCTACTTGTACTTGTTGTGTAGCCGGTTCTCTGAGCTGTAGTAGTTTGTGATCTTCCTTTAACTTGTGATGCTCTTCATTCATACGATCATAGTCCTCGAGCAATCGAACATGGTCGTCTAGCAACATCCGCATCGACTCGGATGGGATTGCCTTGAATCTGCTCGGACTTAGTGGTTGTTCTGGGTGATCCAACGCCGCTTCCAAGTTTTCTCTGTTCTGCGCTTGGAGTCTCACATTCTCCTCCTGGGCTGCGGCTAGGTGTCTTCTGAGCAGGCCCATATTCCTAGTCAGTGTCGCGTTTCTAATCGTTTGGGCTCGTAGTAGATTGTCCAAATCTGCCGTGGCTTCTTTGGTTTTCTCTTCACTTTCTAGTTCTAATTTGTGATAGGCCTCTCGTAAGTCTTGGTATCGGCTGTTCAGTGAGGCATTCTCAATTGATAGTGAATTAAGCTGCGACTGTAATTCATTCGTAGTCCTCTGCAGCTGTTGATAGTTATTGCCAAGAGATGCGAACTCATCTCTTACTTGTGTCATGCATGTGAACATGTGTTGCAGTGCCGTGTCTATGGTGGGTGATAATAGTAATGGAGTGCTAATTGAAGATGCAGTGGAAGTAGATGCAGCGGGGATGGGGAATGGGGTTGGGAAGGTGGATGCAGTGGTGATTGTGGAAAATTGTGACGTGCCTAAATATGATGGTGCTGTGAGTGGAGTGGGTGGTGGTGAGGTGGATGGTGATATGTCCATGCCATTGGACGTGTCAAGTGCGGTGACTGTGAACAGCGGTGTGTAAGTGGGTGGTTGTGTAGGTGTGAAGAC
The DNA here is from genome assembly GCA_020310875.1 of Ceratopteris richardii. Taxonomy (NCBI): domain Eukaryota; kingdom Viridiplantae; phylum Streptophyta; class Polypodiopsida; order Polypodiales; family Pteridaceae; genus Ceratopteris; species Ceratopteris richardii. Next base: position 12,873,851 of record CM035410.1, read on the forward strand.
GGGATTTACAAAAGTAGAGTAATTTACAGGGGGGATGGCTGGAATAGCTTGGTGAAAAGGGGAAATAGGGGTTACGGTGGGTTGGGGAGGTGAAACTGGTGAGAAGGTTAGTGGGGTTAGAAAGGTGAAAGGGGGTCTTAAAGGTGGTGGAAAGGATGGGAAGGATGAATGGGTGAAGGGGTTAACAGGTAGATGCGGAGGGTTGGGTGTGGGCATGGTGGTATGAATGGGTAAGGCGAAGGGTGTGGCTATGCTGCCTTGGACTAGTGTGGATGTGGGGGGAGCAGGTGGGTGTGCGGGGGATACAGGATGGGTTGGTGAAAGATGAGGTGAGAGAGGAGTAGAAGGTGTGGATGTTATTTCGAGGATAGTGGTGGTATGTACAACGGTAGTACGTGGTGGGGAATCTACAAGGATGGTTTCTGCGGTCAATGAACTTTCTGGGACGAGGCGTGCCTCCCTGACTTGTGCTGAAGACTGAGCTCCTGTTGGTACGCGAATATACTCTCCGGGCTTTGAAAGTAGTCGCACTCGGCGGGGGTCAAACTGTGGTAGTTGCTTTCTTTGTAAAAACCTGAGTGCTTCATGGGAGCCTACTGATTTGACTAATTCTCTGAACCCTCTGATGTATGCGTCTTCGAATCCTCCGGAGATGAGTTCCTGTTCAATTAACGCCTGGCTCTCCTCTTCAGTTAACTTTTTCCGTGCCCAGACTTTTTCCATTGTACGATATAATTTCTTTATGGCCAGCGTGTACGCTGCGGCTTCGAAAGTCTCATCTTCATATGTGCTGGTGTCACCGTGTGCGTCAGTTTGTTGGCCTTGGCCATCTGTCTGTCCGTCATGTGAGCCCTGGCTGGCTTCATCATCACCTTCGTCATCGTCGGTGGCGGTTCTTTCATCATCAGAGCTTGACACAGCTTGTCCTTGTGGCAGATCCCGCGGTGTGGTCGGGTAACTAGGGCGTTCATATTCCTGAGAGAACATTTGTGCCTCTGAAAATTGGAATTCATTTGAGAATGCATCCGGCATCTCAAAATCAAATGTTGTGTTTATGGGTTCTGCCTCCATATGTGGTATTGGGAAGGAAAAGGCTTCCGCACCAATAGTGGTGGGAGCGTCTGCTGTAGTGGTGGGTTCTGTGGTTGCAGCTGCCTGAGGTGCTGCGGTACTAGTGGTGCCTTCCGTAACCACTAGTCTGGACAACCTGATGCGAATAGGTTGTACTGTGGGAGCAGCTTCTGTCTGTGGTCGCTCTGGAGAAGGTTGTGGTGATGGTGACTCTGGCACTTGAAGGCAAGGGATGGTGCCTCGCATGCGCTTGCCTGCCCGTGTTCGACTGGGCTTCCTGGCTTTCTTCGTCGTTCCTTTGAATGCCTTCAGCTCTTCTCCTGTTAATGCACGCTCGATTGGCAAGTCATAAGCCAAACACATATACACAATTCTAGTGAGTGCACAACATCCGTTGAGCACTTTTTTGCGTTCCCATCTGTGCTGTGCCAGATACATTTGATCTATGATCCAGCTTGCCAGATCAACAGTTTGAGGTCCTGTGCATGCCAAATACAATCCGAACCAGATTCTTTTATGTGGCATGGTGAATCTATCCTGAGCGGGGAATGCGAAGTGTTGCATGCATATCCTTAGTGGCTTTGACAGCTCAGGTGTAATTGCTGAAATCTCCTCCCACTTCGTGACATCCCCACGTTTCATCGGTTCTGGAATTAATCTCTCTCGATCTGTGGGTGTGTGGGTGCCATGAATTTTGATGGCCGCTCTGATTAAATCCTTAGATAGGTAAAACCTTTTGTAAGGTGGATCATCCACTAAAGAGGGCAAAATGAAGGTTCCTGGGATATCCTTATTCTCTGATGCCAGCAATGTAGTGATTAAGTAATAGCACCTGTAAAAGTCCGGTTTGGGCAGAGGATCACTGAAATACTCTGTGAAGCCTGCTCTGGCCCAAACGTGAGTTAAATCTTGGGTGCTCTGTAGGGCTTCGAACTCTCTGGAGAAAAACTAGTATTTTCCCCACGTGCGGTCATCAAATGTCAAAGAGGATTCAAATATAAAGTCCGCGTCCGCAAGGGGTCCTGCAAGTCCCTGAAACCAATGAGAGTTCCGGTGTATCTTTTCGGTGTAGCCCATAGGTGGGTTATCGATAGGCATGGGCCCTGGAAACCCTTGGAATTCCGGCGGTGGAGCAGTCGGGTGGGCTTCTGCTCGTAGCACATTGAGGGGTACTGCCGCTACACTGGGGCCTGCTCCTGATGTTCCTTCGTCGGTTTGCATGGTGATTGGTGCGCTAGTGAGAAAGATCTGCTACAAAAGATTAACACATTAGCATGGAAATTAATTATGATCCCATTAAAGTGAGACCGCAATCCCTTTCCATAACTGATGCGTAACCCGTGTAGCCAAGTGCTGTGATGTGGTGGATGCAATGTTTTCTTGCAGCACTAATGCAGGTCTCTAGACGCCTACACGTTTCAGATCATGCATACATTTCTTGATGAGATGAGATTATGAATGATGTGGGATGATGGTGGGTGAATTATTACAAGGTTTAAAGGTTAGTAATTGAGTACAAGGTTGTATGTTAGTCGGGGGGTAGTTAGATGATGGGTTAGGGAAAGACGATTGGACACGCTTCGGTATCCATTTCCTAAGAGTCCTTGAATGGGTGGTGGGTTTCTGCTGAGGGGCAAAAGGTGGTATCGGGTGTGGTGGTATCAAGGGATGGAAAGATTTGTGAGGATTATATATTACATGGCTTATGGGTTGAGCTATGATACATGGTTTGGGTACCCAAATTTGCGTGGGTGTGGGTCTATGGGTAAGGTATTTCTTGGCGATCCAAATTTGTCGAATGCTCGGATCTGTAGAAGAAGGTCGAGGGGATGGTGGATACTGATTCTGTTTCTGCCTTGCCTTTTTCTTGTCGATCTCTGCTTGGTTCGAGATCTTCGGTGCTTTTTGCCCTTTTGGCACCCATATTTGTCTGGTGCCGCTTCCTTTGGGTGGCCTAAACTGCTTTCCTTGTTGTGTCTTCTGATACTGCTGTCGGTCTGGATTCCTTCGTCGTGGGTGTCTCTGTTGTTGTTGAGGTTGAGAGGTCGGATGGACGCTCTGCTTTGGAAAAGAAGGGAGATCCAAGACTTGCGTGACCTGCCCATTAGGAAGTGATGCGTTTTTTAACTTTAATCTAGGCCAGTCCGCAACAAGTTTGGAAGGATGAGCACCGCAGGGTGTCGTGCTCATTTGGCCGCTGATGCAACCCACCTGACCACTGATTGTGTCCATCTGCCCTTGCAGTTGGGTAACTGTCTCTTCTAGTTTGCAGGAAGTCCCAGGGAAGATCTCCTGTCGTCCTTCTGATTGACAAGTGTCCATAGCCAAGCCCGAGTGGGTTGGTGTAGGCGTAGCGTGACTGAGCTGATCAAAGATCTTCCGGTCTTCCGTCGCATGTATTTTATAGGGTCTAGGGTCACAACCGTCAAGCGGAATGCCGTTAGGGAAGTCAAGCGGTATCACTCGCTTCTGCTCTAAGGTTCCAATCTGTAAGGAGCCTTGTCTAAGATTTAGGTCCACTGAGTGATCGTATAGCCAATCTTGGCCAAGGATTAGGGGTTCTATCAGGTCGTCATCATGGCACACTAGTAGCTTCGCTGTCGCGGTCATATCCTTAATGAGGATAGGAAGATCCACCTCACCCATGCAAGGGGTTTCCATGCCTCCTAGGCCTATGAGGTATGCCTCAATTGGCGGCATTTCTATTCCTGAATCCTTATAGTGGGACCATCTAATCGCACTAGTCGCAGCACCTGAGTCAATTAAAGCCCTGAGTTCTTGGCAATGGTTGCCGTGCGCTAGCCTTACTGTAATGAATGGTCTCCTGTCCACTATGCTAGGATGAGTGGTTGACTTTACTTGACACATGGCCATGGGATATCTGGGTGATGTTTCCAGATAGTTATAATGTTCTCTCCCTAGTCCTTGTCTTCTTAGCTTCATGCGCTTAATGCGTTCTATGGCCTCTGCCTGAGCTTCCGCTCGTATTCTATTTTCTTCCTCCTTACGCTTCTTTGCCAACGTGAGTCGCCTAAGCATATCCTCCGTAAGAGGTTCCTGATATAGCTTGACTCTACAGCCACTAATGTAATTAGGCATTATATCTCCTTCTAAGGTGGCTAACTGTACTGCTCCGCTAGTCGAAAGCCTATTAATGATCATAGGTCCATAACCTCGCTTTTCTAACTTCCGTGCGTGCTGTTTCAGCGTATACACTAGAACTAAATCTCCTTCTTTTAGGCCTTTATCTTTCACATGTGCATCAAAATATGCTTTCTGTCGCTTCTTTGCTGCGTATATTCCTGTTGCTGCCTTTAGCCTGGTTTCTCCTAATCGCTCCAAGTCCATTATTCTTGCTGATAATTCATGGCCGGTCCACTGATGTTCTTGTGCAACCTTAAGGGTCGGTATCAAGAAGTCCAAAGGAAGCACTGCATTCTGACCAAAAACCATCTGAAAGGGAGTTGCATTGAGTACGGTCTTGTAGGCCACTCGATATGCCCAAACAGCGTGGTGTAGCTGTTTGTCCCAATCTGAACGTTTGTTGTTCACGAGTTTTGTCAGTACGGTACAAAGTATCTTGTTAGTACTTTCAGCCTGACCATTGGCCTGAGGATGATATGGTGCAGATTTCTTGTGAATCACCATAAAATCCTGTAACAAATATTCAATGACTTGGTTTAGAAAGTGAGTGCCTCAATCGCTCACTAACTCTATAGGCAATCCATATCTTGTAAAGACATTTTCAAATAAGAATTTTGCAGTCGTGTGAGCATCATTCTTTTTTGTGGCTTTTGCCTCTACCCATTTGGTTAAATAATCTGTGGCAACAATAATGTATTCCGCATGTGTACCTTTTGCAGGGGGGTTAATGGGTCCTACAAAGTCTATACCCCACTTAGAGAATGCACGTCCGCCCATCATGGGTTTCAATGGCATTTCATCTCTGCGAGTAGGAAACTGAGTTCTTTGGCACACATCACATCTCTTTACATAGGTATGAGCATCCATGTGAAGAGTGGGCCACCATAATCCTGCAAAGAGAATGGCCTTGACTATCCTATCGGGTCCAAAATGACCTCCTGCAACACCTTGGTGTGCAGTCTCTAGTATGCTAAGATAATCGCTCTCATGAACACATTGTCTTAAGTATCCATCTCGTCCTCTTTTGTATAAATTATCGCCAATGAGTGAATAGTCTTGAGCTTCCTGCTCTAGACTGCGTTGTCGAGCTAAGGTCATGCCTTGAGGGAATGTGTTCGTCCTCAAGTAAGTCACTAAAGGTTCACTCCAGTCTGGTGTGAGAGACACATGATATAGTGTCGCATGCTCTACTGGTGGTCTTTCACAACAAACCTTGCATTCCTTACACAACCCGTAGACATCTGCTTCCATCGTAGGCCAATATACTCCTAATCTATGCAGAGTCTGTAATGTTCGATGTTTTGAATGGTGTTGCTTTAGTGCACCTATGTGTGCTAATTGCAACCAATTCGCATGTTCTGATTCATCTACACAACAAGCTAGAATCTTTTGATTATCCTGTTTGTATATGCTTCCTGCCATTATTTGGTATCTCTGAGACTTGGTGATCTCTCCTTCTCTGATCTTTATCCTAGGATTCTTGGGTCCGTATGTCAGAATAGGGACTATAGGCTTAGCCCATTCTGGTGCTATCTCAAGGTTAAACAAGTATGCATCTGGTAATTCATCGGTTATTCCTTGAGGAGCCTCTCCTGAGGTTAATCTTGAAAGGTGGTCGGCTCTAAGATGTGTCTTTCCTTTCCTAACTACCACTTCAAAATCATACTCCATGAGTAATAGAAACCAGCGTATCAATCGTCCTGTGTTACATGGTTTGTTGACTAAGTATAATAGGGCTTGATGATCTGTAAAGAACTTGAATTTGTTGGCCAACAAGTAGTGCCTAAACTTCTTTACTGCGTAGATCATCCCTAATCCTTCTCGTTCCGTCGTGGTGTAATTTCTTTCTGCTGCGTTCAGTTGTCTGCTAGCGTAGGCTATGGGGAGATCTATGTTACCTTCCTTCGTGGGTTGTGCTAACACACATCCTATGGCGTAATTGGATGCATCCACATGTACATGGAATGGCTTACTCCAATCTGGGGTAGTCAATATGGGTGCTGAGCACAAACGTCGTTTAAGTTCATTGAATGAATTTTCACATTCATCTGTCCACTCAAAATTGGTTAAAAGAGAGTACAAAGGCTTGGCTATGATTGCATACATGTGTATGAATCTCCTATAATAGCCGCAATGGCCCATAAATGCCTGTACCTCTTTCACATTAGTTGGTCTAGGTAATTCTGCAATTACCTTCACCTTTTCCTCGTCCGTAGAGATTCCATTTTTTGACACAATGTGTCCTAGAATTTTGCCTTGTCTGACCATGAAAACGCATTTTTCTGGGTTCAAACAAACCTGATATTCTCGACATTTGTCAAATATTTGTCTTAACTCTGGGATATGTGTCTGTCTTACATTTGAATGAGCACATAAGTCATCGACATAAACTTCCAAGCTCTTGCGTAAGAATTCCTTAAAGACATGACACATGAGTCGCTGGAAAGTGGCGGGTGCATTTGTTAAGCCAAATGGCATCACACGAAATGCAAATATGCCCCATTCAGTGGCAAAAGCCGTCTTGTGTTGATCTTCTGGAGCAATGGCTACTTGATTATAGCCTGAGAGTCCATCAAGAAAGCTGTAAACTTCCTTGCCTGCAACTCTTTCCAATAGATGTTCCGTGATAGGAAGAGGATAACTATCTCTAATCGTGGCAGCATTAACTTTTTTAAGGTTAATACACACACGCAATTTTCCATTCTTCTTGGGCACAACCACAATGGGGGATACCCATTCGGTATGCTCAATTTCGTAAATGAATCCTGCTTCTATCAAGCGATCTATCTCCTCTTTAATCTTCGCAGCGTAGTTATCATTATACGTGTACGGTTTCTGTTTTGTCGGTTTTGCATCTGGAGTCATAGGGATTCTATGAGAACATATATCTGGGTCTACTCCCTTCAAATCTTTGTAACTCCAAGCAAAAACATCTCTATATTCGCGCAATAGGGCAACTAGTTCTTCCTCTTCTTCAGTCGTCAAATCATGCCCTATATATGTGCATTTTTCTTCTTCTCCTTCTATGGCAACTATTACTTTCTTGGTTTTCTCTTGATTATCATATACTTGTCCGTCATTCGCCTTTCTATTGGGCATTCGTACCATAATTCTTCTATCTTCGATTTCATATTTCTTGAAGTTCTCGGGTACTTCGAACAAAGATTCTTCTTTTTCTGACATGGTTTCTTTCTTCTTCCTTTTCTTGCCTTCACTCTTAGTAGTCACTTCCGTGGCTAACCTTACTTCATTCGTACTTTCCTCGTGTCTCTGACTGTGAGTCTCTACTTCGTAGAAATATTCTTCCTCTGATGCGAAGGGTGGGTCCATGATAATTGATTCTAAATCAAAATCGCTTGCATCCTCAAATGCATCAGTGCCTGTTTCACACTCTTCTAAAATTGCATCGCACATGATTGGCTCTATCGTGAAAACTGAAATGTCATAGCCATCCTCGTCACAATGGGGTGTCCATTGTTCTTCATTGATGGCTACATCCATGGTTGCTAGTATTTCTGCCCAACCATGGGGTTCAAACTCTTCGTCGGGGAACACTACAGGTGCATAGGCTGGATCTTGAAGGGTTCGTGGATGTTGTTCCGCACCTAAGGTCCTTGCTTCTAATCGTTCTTCCTCTTGTTTGGCTACTTTACACATCCATAAATGGGTATCCTCATGCAACCAAGAAGGATCTGATTCTAATGAGTGCACGGATTCTGTCTCTACTGGTGTTTTATGGATGGTATTCCATTGTATTGGGGGTACATCTCTGTGTGAATAGTCTTTAAGATTGACTTTAGTAGTCACTCCTAAATGTTGCAAGTACAAGGAATTAGATCCCCAATCTTGTACAATTTGCAACTGACGCATGAATGGTCGTCCCAATATCATCTCATAAGCACGATTTTTTGCAAAGTCACAAATGGCGAAAGTATGCTCAAATTCTACACCACAAGTGGTGAGAGATATGCCTTCTAGTAAGCCCAACGGTTTTTCTATGTGTCCATCAGCCATTTGTAGTTTCATCCTTGTGGGTCTGAGTGCTGGCTTACCCCAACGTTTCCACAAAGCGGTGGTAGCGATGGCTACTCCGGCTCCTGAATCTAAGATGGCTTTCGTGGTGTAGCCCTGATGGGTTATTGGAAGATATGTGTTACCTTCCTCTCCTTCGCTTACGTCTCCAATCTTTTCCACAGGTATCTCTGGTACCTTCTTATGTGATCCTATCTGAGAGGGTGTGGTAGCTAGCTCAGGGAATTGATTTGCTACGTGCTTCCACAATTCTGGTCTTACCTTTAACAATTCTTCCAGAGTGAGATTACACTGTACTTTCGTATTCTTGATCACTTTCGTGTTCCTAGGGATCACTGATTCTTCATTCCTCACTATTATCGTGGGTGCTCTCATACTGATAGACTTTGCTTCCCAAGGTCCTGTGAACTGAGGTAATTCTTGTAAAGAATTAGATTCAAATCCTGTGGGTTCACTCAGTTGTTCCACCTCTACATCATCATATATAGAGGGGATGTCTTGGGGAAATTGTTCCTGCAAGTCGTCTATTTCTTGAATAGGAGGATGGGTTCCTTGTTCCTTTCTCCATTTCTCTTCTTGGATCTCTCTCAAAAATTCATGTGAGTACCTATGTATGGAAGACAGATTGTCCTGGCTTTCTGTATTGGGTACTTGAGACAGGGATGGTGCATTCCTTTCCTGTGTCTCTGTGACAATAGGGTTCCTAGACTGATCCTTTTTCTCTTTGCTTTCTATCAAGTGTTCTAGCCTCTCCATTAGTCCTTGAAAGTGTAATTCTGGTTTTGCCATGTTATTCCAATTAAGATATCTAGAGGCTTCGAACAAAGCTTGGGCTAGTTCTACCATCTTCATGCAAAGTTTAGTTCTCTCAATTTCTAGATCAGCTCGAGGGTAGTTTTTACTCATTTCCGTTACTTGAGGTCCCTCTTTTAATCTTGCCTGATATGCACGAAACATCATGTCTAGGTCTTCGGGTATGGGTTCCGCTAAAACTGATCCTGATTTATGAGCTGGATTTTCTTGATTTAATTCTTGTGAGGCCAATTCTTGTATTTTGGCCCTAGATTCTCTTAAACTTCCTTCCAACTCCGTTATCTTTTTACTCCACTTTCTCTTTATTCTTTCTCTGGAATCTTTCCAAGATTTTGTCTTTTTACTGCTAGATTCTGCAACTTCACTAGTTCCTGCTACCTTCTCTTGATTAAGCTGTTGGTTTTGTAAGAGCGCCTGGGCTCTGGTTATAGCTTGGATAGGCACGTATGTAGGGTTGGATCCATCTGCGTTGTTTACAATACCTATCACGTTGATCGGTGTCACATTGGTAGTGTTGACTGGGTTCTTAGGACAATCTTTGATTATGTGCTCTTTGCCACAATCGGCACAAAAGCCTTGTATGTTATAGTACTGTGATTGCCTTGCTATTGGGGGATGTGGACAATCCTTAATGAAGTGATCTCCTTGGCACCTAAAGCATGGTCCTGTAGGGCCCTGTGGTCTCTGTTGTCTCAATTGGGGCCGTGGATTTGGGTTTGTGTACATCACATTAGCATAGTCTGGCTCCCAACTAGGTTCCATTGGTGGACTATCATAAAGATATGTCTCCACATGTTCTGGTGACTCCGTGTAATAAGCGGGTGGACTAGTTACATGAGTAGAGTCAAAACTGTTTGAGTTCGGGTCACTTTCTGTGATCAAGGGTGAAGAAGGCACTAACGCCCTACTTAGGTTCTCTTCTGCAGCAGCGTATTTGACTGAGATGACATTCGCTGGTGGGGGTGGCTGCTGAGCTAAGACGGGTTGAGGTCTCTGTTGAGCCTGGTATGGGTAGTTCTGAGGAGGCCTATAGTAATAAGGCTGAGCATTGTATGGGCCTTGATACCTACCTGGCTGCTGGTCTGTTTGCGGGTAGTTCTGTCTCACGGTTTGTTTGTTGTATGGGCAGTTCTGTGCCGTATGATTCGTATATCTTCTCTCAATTGTGCAATATTGGCCACTAGGGTTGACGTGAGGTTGAGGTGCATTAGGGCATACGTTTGCCAAATGATTTCCACCACAAATGTAACAACGTACATTTGCAGGTAGCTTGGGCACCTGTTTACTAGAAACTCCTAGTTTTTGGGCCACTTTTTCTGCTAGGTCCTCTATCGAATTAGAAAATTTTGTGGAGGCTAGAGAAGAGCAATCTGAGTCCTTATAGACCTTTGAGAGTTCTAATTCATCTCCTAGGTTATCCTCAATGTCTATACATATTCTTACACACTCCTCTAGTGTTCTGGGTTCTTTTAGATACACATAGGAGCGTAGTTTAGCGCTCAACAAGCCATCTAAGAACAGTGATACTTGTTTGGCTTGTGAGGGTAGCTCTTGCATTGGACATCGCTCAACATATTGTCTAAACCTACGTCCTGCCAGTCTTACTGTTTCCTGAGGGGTTTGTTTAAAGCTATGAATCAACGAAGACGTGTCGTGTCTAATCCCACTTTTAGAGAATTCAGTGATGAATGACTCTAAAAAGTGATGGATGTCTCTAAATTGCCTTTGTTGCAATGGTTGGAACCAAGTTAAAGCGGTATTCTTTAACGTTAGTCCAAATGCATTGTATTGCGTGAACATGTCTTCAACTTGTTCTGCTCTTAATACTTGCTTAAATTCTGCAACGTGATCATAGGGATCTCCTGTCCCATCAAAATAATTCTTCATAGATTTCACTAATTGCGTGGGCCTCAATACTCTTGCATGTTCGCGTGGTCTAGGTAGAGGAAAATCATCTCTACCCCTTGGTATTCCATGATCTCTTTGTCTATCCGCTCTATTAGTGTCCGTGGTTGTTCTATCTCTCCCTATGGGGTGATTAAAGCTTACTTCCGGTCTCTCTTTATTTCCTTCTCTTTGATGTCCATGGGCTGAGGATGTTCCTGCCTCTTGTTGACTTGTATTCATGTTCGTTCTGGATGGAGGGAATATCAATTCACCTCTCCAAGTGTAGGTGTTTTTAGCGCGTTCAGGCACCACAAAGACTCTTTCTGAAGTCTCATCCAGGTATACGACCTTTCCAGGTGTATCTGGGTCCTTGAATTCATAAATTGTAATGATGCCTATCTCACCAGGGTGTTCCTTTCTGTACCTCCAAAAGGCTTCATGTGTCTCTTTATTTACGAACAACTCGGTGCTCCTGTTATCTTGAGGGATCCACTCTGGGATGAGTATTCTTGTTAATACGGATTTCCCTCTAGGTGTTCTAGGTTCTTCTAACGGTTCTTTTCCTTGAAATTTTGCTTCCGTCTCTAATTGAATTGTGCCAAACTCATTAGTATCGTTTGGTTGCGTACTTAGGATGTACATGGTTCCTTCCTTGTCTATGTAAGCGTCTCTCTCAAATTTCACCACGGGTCTTTCCAGTCCAATGGGTTGATCAGGGTTGTGCAGTTGCACCACTTGCCTTTGCAAACCATCCTCATAGATGCGAGCACCTAATCGGTTGGTTCGGAGAAACTCTAGTTGCGTTCTATAGGACCCTTCTGGCTTTTCTAGGTATGCTACATTGGACCCTCCTTCTGGTCTGTCTGTGTTAAATGCCATTTCTGATTCACTTGATTCTGAGCTCAACTCGTAGGGATAACTATTATTCAATTGCTGAGCCCACGAGCGAGCAGTGGTTCTTACACTAGCCTCTGATGATCTAAGGCTTCGTCGATTCGACTTACCTAAGTGCCTTCCTGATCTAAGGTTCATTAATTTCCTTCCTTGCTCATTCAATTACACACTTAGATCGTCAATGGCTCTTTGTTATTAATTCTTGATTCTTTTTAATTTTCTTTAGATTCTTGTCTTAATATATGCGTCAGGAATTCGACTTTCCGTTATAATTTTGAGTTCTCGTTCCGTCAGACTTATGTTCTTTCCTTTAGGTTTTCGCGTCACACACACCTTTACTTGTAGTCTTAAACTTGAAAGAATTAAGTATCTTGAACTTGAGGCGTTCCTATCGTCTTGAATTCACAATGCTAACGTTTAGCCTAAGCTAAGAATTGACTGAGGGGGTTGAGTAATCTTCCAACCTCGAGTCGGCTTTTCTGGTTGCTCTGATGCCCTGTTGCCCAAGAAGCCGTGCTTCCCAAGCTCTGCTGTCCTCACTGCCTTACTTGCTTGCCTTTGATTGCCCTTGCTTGACCTGGAAACTTCCAATGTTAGACCAATTCACAAGATGATCAGACACTTAAGCATATACACCTTTTAATCCCTTCCCTTTTTGCCCAAATTTTCAATGTGTGCCCCCTGGCTTCCTAGTCCCAAACTAGGTGAACCTCAAAATAGCTTATCCAAAAATAGATGTATTCTTTATGAAAAAAACAGTTGAGGTCACGTAGTACTCGTCACGAGCTTTCTAACGAGCTATTAAGCTCAAAAAACGGACTTCGGATGAGAAAGTTATACGCATTCAGGCCCTGGGGGGTAAAAACTGACAATCCAATTTTTCCTCAAATATGAGCTAAGGGGTCTCCTATGAGTCTAATGGTCCAAAAATTTCTCAAAAATACCCCCAAAATTGGTCAAAAATTGGAGCCCAAAATTTGCGATGGGGGTGGACAATCGCGATGGTCTGGGACCGTCGCGATGGTCCGAGCGAACCGTCGCGATGGCGTGGAATTTGGACAATCGCGATGGCCCGATAAAGCGAACCGTCCCGATGGCGCGGGTCAACGGTCAAAGGTGGACAATCGCGATGGCGCGAAAAAGTGAACCGTCGCGATGGCCCGAAGTGAACGATCGCGATGGCGTGAGAATGGACCGTCGCGATGGTCCGAAAAAGTGAACCGTCGCGATGGCGTGACCAAGCGGACAATCGCGATGGCGCGGTCAACGGTCAAAGGTGGACAATCGCGATGGTCCGAAATGAACCGTCGCGATGGTCCGTGATGCGATGGCTTGAGCCAATCGCGATGGTCCGATTTTGGGCTGTCGCGATGGTCCGAAAAATGAACCGTCGCGATGGTCTATCTTGACACGTGGCACTGTCGTGGCGATGGCATGGGCCAATCGCGATGGTCCGGGGTCAGCTGAACAATCGCGATGGTCCAAGTGGACCGTCGCGATGGCTCAAGTGAACCGTCGCGATGGTCCGAAAAAGCGAACCGTCGCGATGGTCCGGCCGAGCCGTCGCGATGGCGTGAGCCTATCGCGATGGTGCGACACAATCGCGATGGTCCGAGCCAATCGCGATGGTCCACCAAACAACGAATTTTCGAAATGCAACTGTGGTTCCGTGTATGCGCAGGGATCGCCTACCTCGTGGTGTGGTCGCCTACCTCAAAATCCGAAAGTTGCAGACCATCGCGATGGTCCGCCACACTCGGAAATTTCTGACAGAAAGTACATTTTTTACCTTTTGGAAGCTCTCCTGATGCTCTGAAGCTCTATACCTGCAAGAAAACTCAAGAAAACACAAGCACAAACACTCGCAAAAACTCTCTCTCGCTCTCTCACATGCACAAATGAGGGGAAATGAGGTGAGTGGGTGGATATGGTGAATTTTCTGATTTTTTTGGAAATGGAGATGATGATGCGATGATGAAGATGGAGTATGGGGAAGGTGAAAAACACTACAAACTAAGTAAAAACAACAACAAAAACTGAAATTTTTACCTTCCAACGCCACTTCTTGCTATACTCTTACCATCACACATTCGTCCTAGACTCGATCCCCGGCAACGGCGCCAAATTTGGTGTTGCTCTAGCACAATGGTGAAAACCACGTTAAGAAGCTTCACCTCCTTAATGTCAATCCGAGGGAGAGGTAGGAGTGATATGAAGATCGTGAACGTGAGATGATGTGAGAGTGAAGGTGAGAAGCACAAAGATGCACACACACATACACACACACAATGAAGAGACAAGCAAGACACAATGGAAGGTGGGAAATTAGCTCTATTACTCAAGAATACTCTTACAAGCTCAAACTAGCTCTACTCTCTTCTTTACTCCAACAAGCTAACCTCAAAAGTGAGCTCTCTAGCTCTTTTTATAGTTTCTAGCCTAGTTTTGACCGGTTTCGCATCTAGTGACCGGCCTAGTTAAAAAATAAGTCCTAGATGCTATTTGGAAGGGTAAACGAAGTCTAAAAATAACGAAAATTGGTACGTGCATTCTACCTAAGCTCCTCAAGCTCGAGGACTCCTCGGCTTGCACAAAATGGAGCTATGGATTACAAAATGGGGTTTTCTATGATACATATGTTACAATTAGTGATAATAATCACTGTTGAATGTTTGAAGAATTAATAAGAAACATATTTGTTTGGAAAATTGATCCGACTGGCTCCCTGCTTCGTCTTCACATGCTTCCGTGGCGTCTGTGCCTCTGGCTGCTTCCAACAACTGTGCGAGCCGCAGATTGGCTTCGGCAGAGCGTAACGATTTTGTTACTGAATGAGAGTGTCTTGTCTTAGTGTATTCAGGGAAAAAATTTTGCCATTATCTGTTGGGACGACGCTTCACTTTCCACGTAGATCATGCAGCATTGGTGTATCTTGTGCACCAACAGCATTTGGGAGGACGGTTAGCACGATGGATATTACTGCTTCAAGAATTTGATTACTCTGTCGTACATCGACCTGGGTCAGCACACGCCCTTGCTAACTTTCTCTCTCCGTTGGATTCCGGTGAACTTCCGGAGGGCGTTGATGATACAACACCAGCTATCTATGCAGCAGTGAAAATATAGGATGATCAATTGGAATTACTGGTACCTTCTTCTTACTATGACACCTTGCTTCTGTTCTTGACTAGTGAATGTCTGCCTGGTCTGATCTCTTCAGCTGCTCAACGAAGACTAGCCGCGTACAGTCGACGCTTTCGGTTGATTGTCGGATAGTTATATTACATGGATCACTCAAGAGTACTACTCAGATGTGTCCCCTCACATGAAATTGCTTCAATCATTACCATGGCCCATACTGCCCCCATCGGAGGACATTTTGCGGTTCACCTGACTCACTAGAAGATTCTACAGAGTGGATTGTGGTGGCCCACTATGTATCGTGATGTCACCAAGTATGTATAATAGTGCGATGAGTGTCAGCATTTCGGTCAGCCTTTACAGCAACACTACTTCCCTCTCCAACCCGTTGTGCCTCTTGAACCCTTTCAGAAATGGGGGTTGGATTTTATCGGACCAATTACACCTCCGGCAACAGTCACCAATAACAGATATATTCTGACATGCACCGATTATGCAACTCAATGGGCCGAAGCATGGGCTCTCCGATCAGCCAAAGCGGCTGCGGTTGTTAAATGTTTAATGACGGATATATTTCCGTGTTATGGGTTACCCTTGGAGATAGTCACTAATCAAGGTATGCACTTTGCAAATACATTAATGCAAGTGCTTAAAAAAACCTTCCAGATTGTGCATAAATTCAGTTCTCCCTATTACCCACGAGCAAATGGACTCGCGAAGAGCACCAACAAGTCTCTCTTGAACATCTTAAAGAAACTGGTGTTGGATTGCCCAGAGAGATGGGACCAATTTCTCCCTGCTGTATTATGGGCTTATCGTACCACATACAAAGTGGCAACCGGAACAACTCCTTTTAAGTTTGCATATGGATTGGAAGCGATTGCTCCTATGGAACTGGTGGTTCCTAGTCTGCATGTGGCCCTTGAATGGAAGCTATTATCAGAAGAATCTTGTCCCTTTCGATTGGAGGCTTTACGGTCTCTAGATGAACAACGTCTGGAGAGTTTCCTAGTGCTGTAGGAAGTGCAACTGAGACAAGCCAAAACCAATGATCGTTTCCTCAAAACTCCCGTGTTTACAGTATACCAATTAGTCCTCTTCTATAATGCTAAGTCTAATAGATCTGCCAACAAATTTAAACTACGCTGGTTCGGTCCATACTGTATTGCTGAACAAGTGGGACCCGCAACTTTTTGGTTATCCACCTTAACTGGTCACCTTCTCCCTAAAGTGATTAATGGTTTGAAGCTTCAACCCTATTATCTGCCGCCTATCACCTCATGAGGTGTCCTCGGTATTGTTATTCCTTTTCGCTTGCCACTCTTTTCCATCGACTTTCTTTTCTAATCTCCATGTTTCGGGTGACCAACTGACCGTAATCCTTCTGTTTTCTTATCTAACAATGATTAATAGCTCCCTTTGTGTCGCCGATCCTGTTAATGCATGCATGTCGCCATTATGTCGGTATATTTCCAATACTGCGTTATGATTAGGATCCTTATCGCCTGATTTTTCAAGTGTTTCTACTTAATCTTATTCTTTCCGTTGTTAGTCGCTATTGTGTCTTTGTGTGTTTGTGACCCTTGTGTGTTTTGTGTTTTTGCTTGTTTCTGAGTGCACCATGGAAGCTCTTGCGAATATTGTGATCTTTCGTGTGGGTCTCACTCCGGATGTGAGTGAGTTTTTGCGTGCTCGAGGGCTCTTGGCCTTCGTTGAATTGCCTTGGCATTCAGTGGAGTGTCATCCCTTTCATGCACAGATTATCTATGCTATAGCTGCCACGCCTGCTATCGAGCAATGCTGGCCATTAACGTGCTTAAACCCCTGTGTCGTAGTTACACTCAACATGGCGGCTGAGGGGTTCCATCTCCCTCAGGAAGGATTGGTCGATGGACCGCTTCTTCCGATGGCGACCATGAGAGAGCTTTTTCCTCGGCATCATCTAATGCGTTTTCCATACTTTGTCATCCTAAACCAGAGCGCACCGTGCTGCAATTTCTCGTAGCTGCCTTAAACTTGCAAAAATGCACGTATGGTATCTCTCGTCCTTTCTATTCCATGATAGACACTGCCTCCCGAGAAACCGTCGATTTCACGTCCTTTTTCTTCCAGCGCATTCACCTTGAATGCCTAGCAGTTACCAAACAACTAGCCAAGCATGAGATGCCTCATACCCAGTTTTCGCATTTGCTTACTCTTATACTTCCGGTGTTACAAGCCGCGCAACCTCCTCCAACCAATACCATTCTGTTACACGAGGAATCTACACAGATGTTGGAGGAGGACGATGATGAAGACTTGCTACATTTCTTGCAATGCAAACACACGCGCCTCAACCCTTCACAAAGTCAAGTAAAGGACACCACCATGGTTCTAGACGTTGAAGTATTCCATGACACCACTACTTCATTACAGGTAGCATCCGCCCCATCGTCTCCTAGTCAGCAGCCGGAAAATGACGTTATTATGGAAGACGTAGCTGAATTCTCACAGCGGGAGGAATCACATCAACCGGCTGCTGAGGTTGTGAAGGAGACAATGGAAGATACCACTGTCATTGAGTGTCCTCCCTCTTCTTCACGCGTAGCAGATGATCAAGCCAACTAGGTAACACAACCGATCGGTAATGAAGAAGCAGTTACCGAAGTCGCTTTGTCGGTCCCTCAACATGAAACAGGAATTGTATTAGTTCCAACCTCCCTTCTTCCTCTTCCTCCTCCAACCACCATTCCTGATGCTGTTGAAGTTCCTCCCTCTTTGCCTTCACTTGCCCGTCGTGAGGCATTGACCAATCTCCTATCCTTTCCCGACTACTCTCCCCCATCATCACCTCACCTGTAGTCTGCAACTCCATCGCAGCCTGTTTCTTCTCTTTCCACCCCGGTGATGTTCACTGAATTGGCATCCATGGGCCAACTACTCATTCAACTCTCCCAGCAATTGCCCCTCTAGATGAAGATGGCCACTCAGACAATTCAACAGGAGCTACAAAGTAAGGTTGATTTCCTAGAAGCGGGCATTGCCCCTCTCCAAGAAGAAGTACTTGCAGCCAAGGTCGAAATTCACTCTCTGCATACTCAAATCCAGCAACTGCAAGAACAGCTCACCGAAAAAGACAATATTGTTGCTCAATAGGACACCGAAATTACAGAATTGAAGCAAGAAGTTTCTGATAAGAAGGATGCTATGACAACATTAGGCAATGAGCTCCATAGTACGAGGGATGCACTCAGCATTTTAGAAGAGGCTTCGCAGTCGCTGGCAGCCAATGTACTTAAAGCTGAAGCTGAATTGCATAATGTCACTGAGCGGTTGTTCCAGAGAGATCAACAGTTCACTGTTGAGATTGCCAAGACCCTCCAGTTGAAGAAGGAACTTACAGATGTGCAAAAGGAGAGAGAAGACTTCTACAAAACTATGCAATTTCAAGCTCAGGAACTAGAGAGAAGAGAAAAGCAATTGGGAGTTTAGGCAGATAGGCTCTCACATATTGATGCAGAGGTAGCTGACATAAAGCTGCGCAGAGATGTTGCACTGGCCAACGAATTTTATTTACAGGAATCATTTTTGTAGACGCAGACGGACTTACTAATAAGCCAAGTCATCACTGCCAGTTCCATTAGGACTGATGCACAGTTGATAGAATCTGCAATTTTGAAGGATATGTTAGATTCCCTAAAGCAAAAGATTACCCGTATCTTTAAATTAGCTCATACTATGTATATCCAAGGCATCATAGATGAACCTTGACTGTGTAATTACCAATTTTGGGTTTGAGTCCACCGTGCATGCTAGTGTAAGCCGTCGGAAAGGAACTCATACTTTTTGTAATGCATACCCTGAAAAGTCGCACGCATAAGGCATAGCGCAAAAGTTGTAACCCTTGAAAAATTAATGAAAGAGTCGCGTGAAGCAGAAGGCATAGTCGTTGCCAGACTTTTAGCCTGGGTGAGAGCCTGCAGTGGAACGCTGTTGTCGAAATCCTGTGTAAATCTGAGTCTTCGTTAATTATGTTGATTAAGCTTAATAATTAAGTTAAGTTTTACTGAAGTATTAATGATTGACGAGATAACGTGATAAGTGAAGAAGTTATACAGTAACTGTCTGGTGTGGAAGAGTGTTGAAGAACATATTCAAAACAGTACTAGGAAGATAATCCAATTTAGCGCATTAATTCATTAACGACTTGTATACTCTTAATCTGTATATTTGGGAAAATACAAACAGGGCCTCTGTTTACAGACCCCTAACCATCCCAAGAACCTAGACTAAAATTAACTCTCAACAATTAACAACTTAATCCTAAGTTAACAGCCACAAAGAAGGTAAAGAAGATGATCATTTGTTCTACATAGATTCAGGATGTTCGAATCATGTTGCAAGCAACATTGCTCTTCTATCTAATTTGGAAAGTCCAAAGCATAGACATCAAGTGCAAACAGGGGATGACACAAAGCACAATGTGGAGAAGATTGGCAATGTCAAAGCCCCAATGGCAGGACAAACATTCTGAGTAAGGTTCTCTATGTACCCACTATCACTAAAAACCTAATAAGTGTAGGCCAAATAGTTGAAAAAGGCTTGCAAGTTAGGTTCACCCAACATGGAGCTTTTGTGGAAGATCCATGTCAAGGCTTCAAGAAGATAGCGACAGGTGAGAAGCATGGTAGGCTCTTTACTTCTGAAGTAGGAGAAACCAGGAACATAGCTCTATTCAACTTTGGGTCTCAACCCCTAAGTGAGCTTAAAGTGTGGCATAAGAGACTTGATCATGTGAATGAAAGAACCTTGAAGGATATATGCAGGGATCAAAGTGTTCTAGGACTGCCGAACATATCAAAGCAACACATGATCAACAGGTGTGATGCATGTCAGATTGGGAAGGCACAAAGACAACCATTCAACCACAAAATGTAGCATAGACACATCTGCAAAAGCAAAAACAGAGAAAAATAGACCTTGAAAGTTCAACGAAAATGCTCTTACTTCACACCGAAGCTCACCATGCATGTACAAAGCCATTGATGCATGAAAAAAAGCTCTCAAGGTCTGCATACCTCCTTGGGACACTCATTCCTCACCATATCCATGCCCTTTGAGCAAGGAGAATGGAGAAAAATGCATGACAAAAGAGGGTTATGAGATTTCTCAAGAGCTCTCTATGGATCCTTCCCCAAAATGCTTTGATACAAAATGTGAGAAGTAGAGAATGAAATACCCCGGGCTGACCTCCCATCCTATTTATAGCACTCATCTAGTCACCATCCAGAGTTATCTCTAAGGTCGCTCTACTCATCTGACTATTACGAGTAAGTACCTCGTTTAACCTCTTTGGATTTTGCCTTGGCTATTTCCTGAGCAAGGAACTTCTCGTTCCTCCAGGCATGTACATCTCTACAATATAACACCATGATCCTATCCCAATTGAATCTCAAAAGAGGAGAATCCATGTGGCCCAATCCCTACCCCAAGGATTCAAAGATCCATCTAGTTTTGCACATGAAAAAATAAATAAAGTGGAAAGTATGCAAAGAATGAAAAGGGTGGAACATAACATCCTTGCCTATTTCCCTATTTAAGCTATGTGCAATCTAGGCCTATATAGCTTAAACATGTAAATTACATGGAGCCAACTAAATTGCTATCTTGGTTCATTTCATTACCATTAGTGCCCATGTGAAAGGAAAAATGGCCACCATACAGTTCTTTTGTATATGTTCTTTAATAAAACATATAGTGGCTTGGTCAACCAGAGACTGTAATTTTGACCGCATTTGTAACACCTAAAAAGTCTATGTTCGTGCTCCCTATGTATTGTGTTTTTCTGTGTATTCTGCAACCTCTGTGCAGAGAACCATGTGTAGCACTTGGAGCTCGCTATTCTACTCTGAGGATATTTTCATGGAGCTCTCAAGAAGGAGAGTGCTCGTGGTGCATCATCATCAAAATATTTCACTAGTATCAGAGCATTTCAATACAAAAGCTTTGTTGCTTTTGTGCAAGCAAAGTGAGCACTCACACGCTCACCCAAGGCCTTCTCCAAGTCATGCCTTCTCCAAGGCTTACGACTAAGGTGGTGACCAAGGCATAGACCTTGACATACCTTGTCATTTGAGTCACCAAAGTCACCGTTGGTTGCACATGAGGGAGGATCTCAATAATCAAGGAAGATAGAGGTTTCTGATACTTCCCAAGAGGTCACCCATCCCAGTACTATTCCCCCAGGAGCTCGCTTAACCGAATCAATCTCTTGCCACTAAGCTACACTCTTATGGTGTTTCAAGAAGGGGAAAGAATAAGGTTAACATCACCTTGAACATGTTTTGTTCCCTCAAAGCTTCATTCTTTGCTTTCAGAGCCTATTTTTGAAGCATTTTTGAGGTGATTTTTGGAGCCATTTTGGAGTACTTTTGTGCATATGCCTCTTCGCACAGTTTCAAGAACATCAAGAAGAGTGTTCTTTGTACTTCTCCAAAAATAATTATTCATGTTTGGGGCCATGTTTTCAGCCACACTTGTAAAACAAGAGGTTTCTTGAAAGGTTTTCAATTGTGATGGGAGCATCCACTGCAAATTTATGCAAGTTTTTGAACCTAAACAACAGAGTTGATAGACACTTCCAGGTGTTGCTGTCTAGTTTTTGGGCTGTGCATTCAGCCTTTCAGTGTCATTTTACTTCATATATTGAGCAGATATACACTATATATGCTTCTCTGGATATCGCTTATGTATGTCCATGTGGTGATTGATATAGCGGTTACGTTTTTTGCATAAAGCCTTTTATGTTTGACAAAGAAGGTCGTGGTGAGGTTTTCTTTGCTAGGAGACATGTAGATGTCGAGTCTCTTCGGTGATGCAGATGGAAGAGTTACCTAGCCTCACCATAGGAGATGTATGATAGTTGTTCATGGGTGCTCAATAAGTCTAGTTGGCTTCTTTTGGGTAACTCATCATATGCAGTGGAGTCACTGATTCACTATGCAGGTAAACATATTAGTACTCACAGTTTTATGAGATTTTAACACTAGTCATATGCTCATTTTGCAGAGGATACTCTGGCTAAATTTTTCCAGATTTTTGAGTTTTTTCAACTATATAGTGGTCGATTTACTCCTTGATACACTTATTGATATGAGAAAATTTATTCTCACATAATCCTTTTGGTTGGTCATTACTGTTCATTAATTCATTTTTTTTGGTAAGATCGTTGAATTCTCTCCCAAAATCTGACAATTGTGTTGATATATTTAGGTAGTGATGTGTGTGAACACACTAGGACTACCAGGGCACCTTTTTCCCTCTTTAAGAGGTTTTTCCCCCCGGCTTGTATATACGCCTATAGCCCTAATGGGTTACTTATCTTTGTACATTCTAATGGTAATACATTCAATATTGTGTGTTGTGCTCCAAGCTTCTTCTTCTTTCTTGTGTTGTTCGCGTGCTTCTGCAGATGTCTAACTCCAACAATTGGTATCAGAGTAGGTCCCTACTTCATCTAGGGTGTCGTCTACACCTCTCTGGTCATAGTCTCACAATCGCATGAAATTTGGTGAGCATACTCAAGGTGTTTCAAAGATCAAAACCGTTTTGCTCTATGGTGCCAAAATCACAATCTGAGCTCGTTTCGGCCTCTGAAAAAAAATCACGATTGACACCTCATGACGGACTTCCTGTCCATTGCAATTGACAGTAGTCCATCGCGATTGACATCAGTCCATCGCGACTAACAGCCCCAATCCATCGCGACGGATACCCCCAGTCCATCGCGATCGACACCCCTGTCCATCGCGATTGACACCCATCAATTGCGATTGACACGTGTCCATCGCGACTGACAGGCCACGATGGACAGCCCTATCCATCGCGATTAACAGCCCAGTCGATCGCGATTGACAGCCTTTTTCGGCCTATTTTTTAGGGTTTTGTAATTTGAAGATTTTGGCTAATTTTGGGCATGAATATTGGACTCTAGAGCACATAGGGAGGCCATAAGAAAATAATTTGAGAAGTCCTATTTGCCTGGTAGCCTGTTTGAACCCTGTTTTAGCCCCAAAAACCTGAACTGGCATAACTTTCTCATAGGAAATGTGTTTGCTGTGATTTTTGTTTTGTTTTAAAGTGACCATACCCAGGGGGAAGAAAACTGAGAGATATTTGGGATTGATTTTCATAAAGCCAAAGAACAATTTGATCTCTGAATTGCATGAATGAACATGGTTTGTTGTGTCAATTTAAATCAAATATTGAGCTAACTTTGGGACTTTTACAGGTCCATTGAGAGCGTCAAAGGGGCAATCTAAGCAAGAGTAAGTGCAAGCTCGGGAACACGCTTCATAGGCACACAAGGGCAACCAAAGAGAGAAACCAAAGGTTGGAAATTCTCAACACCCTCTGTCAATTCCTAGCATAGGCTAAGCGCGGATAGAGGTTTTGATCAATTAGGGTTACGTTAAGCACGATCAAGTCCAGGAACTCTAATCACTCAAGTGCAAGAATACAGAAATTCCATTTGCGAAACAACCCAAGGGAAACGAATTTAACTAAAGCGACCAACCTCTACTACGAGAAAACTTAAGTGTTCCTTGTAAACGATGATTGATTGGACAAGAAGTGACATTCCAAGCAAAAATTAAAAAGAACAAATGACTAATACAAAAGAACTCAGCAACGAAATTGTACTTGGGAAATTTGGGAGTACTCAATTAGGCATATGAATGTGAGATCAGGACGACACCTAGGAAGAGATAGACAGTCTTAGGTCTTCAGAGGCTAGTGTCAATCATACTGCTAGGTCTTGGGCCCAACAGTTGAGCCATTATTCACACTACCCTAGCTCTGAGACTAGCGACTCCGAGATGTCTCATGGTATGGGGAGACCCACAGGAAGTTCAGGAGTGCCATACTTACAGATGGTGGAAGGCCCCTACAAGATGCAGCTGGAATACCTTAGGATCAACCGATTAGGTGCTTGCATCTATGAGGACAGCCTAGGAAGATCAGTGGTCCAGATTAAGAACCCAGACCAACCCATTGGACTTGAATATCCAGCTGTCAAGTTTGAAAATGGAGCATACCTGGACAAAGAAGGAACCATATACGTAGTCACCAGCCACCCAAATAGGACAAATGAATTTGGTAATGTGATCCCAGAGACAGACATAGGTGACCTAGAGTAGGGGAACTTAAGTGGAGAGCCTAAAACACCTCGAGGCAAATCAGTTCTTACTAGAATTATCACGCCAGAGTGGATTCCCCAGGACAATAAAAGCATAGATATGCTCTTAAACCGAGAGACCGATGAAGCCTTTTGGAGGTATAAGCCTGATCCACCGAATGAGGTAGGGACGATCACGATCTATGAACTCAAAGATCTTGATAGCCCAGGAAAAGTGACCTATTTAGACAATACTTCAGAGAGGATCTTTGTGGTTTCAGAACATGGTAGACATGCCTACACTTGCAAGGGTGAATTCATTTTTCCCCAACCAAGATCTAATGTATCTTTTATCCATCCAGGAGCGGGAACATCCCAAGCTCATGGAGCTCCAAGAGACAGGAATAGAGAAATACCTGAGGTAAGTTTTGCTAACCCACTGGGAAGAGAAAGAACAAGAACAGAGACGGATAGAGAAGAAGCGGAGAGACCAAGAGCCCCGAGGAACCTAAGAAATGCTGATGATTTTCCTTTGCCAAGCCCTAGGGAACACACCAGAACCTTGAGGCCAACACAGCTGGTTAAGTCCATGAAGAACTACTTCGACGTCACGAGAGACCCATACGATCATGTGGCTGAGTTTAGGCAAGTCTTGAGAGCTGAACAACGTGAGGACTTGTTCACGCAATACAATGCCTTTGGTCTAACCCTTAGGAACACCACTCTAACGTGGTTTCAACCACTAAATGAGAGACACTTCAGGAACATAGACCAACTTCTAGAGGCATTCATCACGGAATTCTCTAAGAGTGGTATAAGGCATAATACTTCCTCACTGATTCATAGCTTCAAGCAGACCCCCAAGAGACGGTGAGACTTGCAGGAAGAAGATTTAGACAATATCTAGAGAGATGTCTTGTTCGTGAGTTACCCACTCCAACCAAACAAGTGGCTTTATTCTTGGATGGATTGCTAAGTACCAAATTGAGATCATACGTGTATTTGAAGGACCCTAGGAACATAGAAGAGTGTGTACGCATGTGCATTGACATCGAGGATAACCTAGGGGAGGAATTAGAACTTTCCAAAATCTATAAAGATTCAGATAGTTCTACTAGCCTCTCTTCCTTGCAATCCACATCTATTGAGGAACTCGCTGAGAAAGTAGCTAAAAAAATAGGTGTCTCTAGAAAAAATATCCCAAGATTTGCTCCAGTTAAACGGTGCTATACTTGTGGAAGTGACCATATGACAAACGTATGTCCCATCATGGCTCAACCCCAAGTGAATCCGAGTAGCCAATACTGCACCATAGAATGGAGATACACTAATCACACATCACAAGATTGCCCATACAATAAGCAAGCAGTTAGGCAAACTTACCCTCAACCATATCCACAATAGGGCAGATACCAGAACCAGTACCCTCCACAACAATACAGTAGGCCCCAGCAACCCTATCAGGAACCCTACCAAACTCAGCAAAGGCCTCAGCCTGTGTTGGCTCAACAACCTCCAACCCCAACCAATGTGATCCCAGTAAAGTATGCAGCTGCAGAAGAGAATTTGAATAGATCAATAGTCCCAGTAACTCCATTGCTTTTAGAGAGTGACCCTAGTGACCATAGGCTTTACTCTACTCATATTGGTAGCCCCCAAGCTTACTACATGCAGTCACCTGAGCATAATGAGGCCTATTATTACGAAGAACCGAGTGAACCAAGTTGGGAGCCAGAGTATACCAATGTCATGTACACCAATCCCAACTCGTGGCCCCAACCTTGGTAGGTAAGACCCTCATTCCCTAGAGGGCCATGGTATGGATGTCAGGGAGATCACCTCATTTGTGATTGTCTGATGCCTGCCCTTACACAACCCCAATCTGTAACCATTCAAGGCTTTTGTCAAGATTGCAGAAAGGAGCACCTCTTACGAGACTACCCAAAGAACCCACAAAATGTAACAAAAATCACTCCCATCAATGTGATTGGGTTAGTTGTAGACTCTACAAGAAGTGTAACCTCCACTACACCAGTGCAAGTGGTCACGAGAGCTCAGGCATTGCAGCGAAACCAAGGTTTAGGCCAGGAAAAAAGTGCTGAGGTTAGTGAAACTGAGAGCATGAACAAGAAGAGGACTAGAGCTTGGAGAGATAGCCAAGAAAGAATGAAAAGGCAATGGGCCAAGAAGATGAGTGAACTCGAGGAAAGCCTAAGAGAAACGAGAGCCAAGATAACTGAACTCACCTTTCAACCTCACTCTCACACCACTCCACCACCACTATTCCCATCTCCATCCGATCCACCACCTTCCAACCTACCTCATGCGACCCCACCACCTCTTAGAGTAGGATCAGTATTAGCAGATCCCACTCCCAAGGACCTAAACATGATGCTTAAAGCATATCAAGCCGGAATCCAAGAAGGGCCAAACGTAACCGATCATGAAAAGTGTTACCCTAGAGTAGAACTAGAGCTTGAACGAACCAAAATCTGTGCTAAGATGGTGGAATTGGCTCAAACCATGTTTGAAGCCAGTCGCCTCTTTAACTTCTCTAGTTCAGCTAAGACACAATTGCGCTTTGACGGACTGCTAGAAAGATTGGAGAGGCTAACTGCACAATCAGAAAAGGAACCCGCCTCTCAAAATAAGGACAAGCCAAGTGAAAGTCTAAGCATTCCCGCCCAGGAAGCTTATGTGCCCAACTCCACAGAGCCAGACACATCTTCTTCTATGAATCAGTACTCACCCGAATTCCTATGAGAGATTCAAGAAGAGAAATGGGCAAAAGAGAGTGAAGTCCCTCCTCCCATTGAACTTGTGGATGATGCACATGATCAATTCCCACAAGATATTCCCTCCATTTATGGAGAGCAGGAGAGTGCACAATCTCAAGAGAGATTAGACTTCGAGTCTAACTCCTTACAGGAACTACCCCATTTCACAGGCCCATGGGAAGCTAAGTCTACTTGTATGAGAGCACCCACGGTCATGGTAAGAAACAAAGACTCGGTCATACCTAGGAATACGGAGGTAGTCAAGAATACTACAGTGCAGTGCAATCTCACATTAGAAGAGCTACTCAAGGTTAGGCTAGAACTGTGGAAAAATGTAGCCAAACAAGTGCCTGAAATAGCTAAACCTCGTTCTTAGGTAGGTTCTCATAGAACGGTGCCAGAAATACCTCTAGACAAGATAGGAGATACGAGTGAAGGTGAAGAAGGAAACACCTATCTCCCCGTCACCCATCAAGGATACACAACCAAGGCAATTTTGGACTCAGGCGCAGGAGTTGCAATTGCTACCACTTCCCTATGGAAGCGTTGGGGCAAGCCAGCACTCAGGCCAACGAGAATGAAATTGCAGATGGCCGATGGTCACATAGAAAGACCCTTAGGACTGCTAGAAGGAATAACTCTCACGACGTGTGGTGTAGAGTTTGAGCATACATTTGCTATATGTGACTTTAGCAAAAATCATGCCTATGAGATGATTTTGGGAAGACCATTTATGCGACAGTTGCAAGTGGTACAGGATTGGGGAACCAACTCATTGTATTTGCAACACTTAGGTGTCACGACCAAAGTCAATCTCAAGGACTACTCTCATAGAGATGTCCCTCCTATCCAATGGAATCCCATCCATAGAGCCAAAGATGATACGGAGTCTGTGCACTCCATAGGATCAAGATCCTCATTGATGCATGAAGACACCCACTTATGGATGTGCAAAGTAGCAGTAGAAGAAGAGAAGAGAGAAAAAGCCAGAGAGATAGGTGCGAAGGAAACCCATAGATCAATTCAAGACCCAGCCTATGCACTTGTAGTATTTCCTGACGAAGAATTTGAGCCTCACGGCTAAGCAGAGATTTT
The DNA here is from genome assembly GCA_020310875.1 of Ceratopteris richardii. NCBI lineage: Eukaryota > Viridiplantae > Streptophyta > Polypodiopsida > Polypodiales > Pteridaceae > Ceratopteris > Ceratopteris richardii. The sequence goes on from CM035410.1 coordinate 12,901,859, forward strand.
AGCAACAATGGATGTAGCCATCAATGAGGAACAATGGACACCCCACTGTGATGAGGATGGCTATGACATTTCAGTCTTCTCAATAGAACGAATCATGAGAGATGTAGTTTTAGAAGAATGCGAACCTAGCCCTGATGCATTTGAGGATGCAAGTGACTCTGATCTAGAGTCAATCATCATGGACCCACCCTTTGCATCAGATGAGGAATACTTCTATGAGGTAGAAGCTCACCCTCAGAGACACGCAGAAATTATGAAGGAGGTGAGATTAACGATGCAAGTGACCACCAAGAGTGAAGGCAAGAAGAGGAAGAAGAAAGAAGTCACACTAGAAGAGGAAGAAGAAAGAAGTCACACCAGAAGAGGAACAATATTTATTTGAGGTCCATGAAAATTTTAAGAAGTATGAAATAGACGATAGGAGAGTCATGATAAGAATGCCTAAACGTGAGGCGCAATCTGGAGAGGCCTATGATAACAAAGAAACCACCAAGAAAATAGTTGTAGCCATAGAAGAAGGAGAGGAGAGATGCACTTACATAGGACATGACCTGACAGAAGAAGAGGAATATGAGTTGATAGCCTTGCTAAGGGAGTACAGAGATGTATTCGCTTGGAGTTACAAGGACTTAAAAGGTGTGGACCCTGACATATGTTCACATACAATTCCCATGACCTCAGATGAAAAACCCTCTAAGTAGAAGCCATACACTTATAATGATAATTATGCTGCTAAGATAAAGGAAGAGATAGATCGCTTAGTGGAAGCCGGATTCATCTATGAAATTGAGCACACACTGAGTGGGTATCCCCCATTATAGTGGTGCCCAAAAAGAATGGAAAGTTACGTGTATGTATTAACTTGAAGAAAGTTAATGCAGGCACTATTTGAGATAACTATCCGCTTCCTATCACGGAGCATCTACTAGAGAGAGTAGCAGGCAAGGAAGTATACAGCTTCCTTGATGGATTTTCCAGCTACAACCAGGTAGCCATTGCTCCCGAGGACCAGCATAAGACTCCTTTTGCCATAGAGTGGGGCATATTTTCCTTTAGGGTAATGCCATTTGGGCTTACCAATGCTCCTGCAACCTTCCAGAGACTGATGTGCCATGTATTTAAAGAGTTCCTGAGGAAGAATTTAGAGGTCTACGTTGATGATCTCTGTGCTCATTCCAACATTAGACAAACACATATACGTGAACTTAGGCAAATCTTTGACAAATGTAGAGAATATCAAGTCTGCCTGAACCCAGAAAAGTGTGTTTTCATGGTTAGGCGGGGCAAGATTCTAGGGCACATAGTGTCAAAGAATGGCATATCCATAGATGAGGATAAAGTGAGAGCCATCGCAGAGCTACCTAAGCCAAGGAATGTCAAGGAAGTACAAGCTTTCATGGGGCATTGTGGTTATTACCGACGCTTTATACACATGTACGCCATCATTGCGAAGCCTCTATACGAACTTTTGACTAATCTTGAGTGGACGGATGAGTGTGAGAACTCCTTCAATGAGCTTAAACGACATTGTGTTCAGCACCAATCTTGACCACACCAGATTGGAGTAAGCCCTTTCATGTTCATGTGGATGCATCCAATTATGCTATTGGATGTGTACTCCCACAAACGATTGGCGAAGGTAATATGGATCTTCGAATTGCCTATGCTAGTAGACAGTTGAATGCAGCTGAACCAAATTATACCACCATTGAACGAGAAGGATTAGGCATGCTATATGCAGTTAAGAAGTTTAGACACTATTTGCTTGCAAATAAGTTTAAATTTTTTACTGACCATCAAGCATTGTTATATCTCATAAACAAGCCATGCAATACAGGTAGATTAGTAAGATGGTTTCTCTTACTAATGGAATATGACTTTGAGGTAGTGGTAAGGAAAGGTAAAACTCATTTGAGAGCTGACCATCTTTCTAGGCTCACATCCGGAGAGGCCCCACAAGGAGTATTAGATGATCTTCCTGATGCATACTTGTTTAATTTGGAAGTTGTACCTCAGTGGGCTAAGCCATTGGTGCCAGTATTGACATACGGGCCTAAACATCCAGTAGTAAACACTCAAGATAGGGAGATAGTAAAAGCCCAAAAATACCAGATCATGGCAGGAAGTATGTACAAGCATACCGATGAGGGGATCCTAGCTTGTTTTGTGGAAGAGGATGAGTATGCAAAATGGTTGCAATTAGCACATGTAGGTGCATTAGAGCAACACTACTCAAAGCAACGAACCCTATAGACACTAAGGAGACTTGGATTCCAGTGGCCAACTATGGAAGTAGATGTCCATAAGTTGTGTAAGGAATGCCCAGTCTGTAGTATTAGACCACCAGTGGAGCATGCTACACTATACCAAGTGTCTCTAATACCAGATTGGAGTGAACCATTGGTAACCTTCTTGAGGATGAAAACATTCCCTCAAAATATGACGTTGGCCAGACAAAGAAGTCTAGAACAAGAAGCCCTAGATTACTCACTCATTGGTGATAATTTATACAAGCGTGGTAAAGATGGTTACCTGAGACTATGTGTCCATGAGAGTGAATATCTCAAGATCTTGGAAACTGCTCACCAAGGTGTAGCAGGAGGACATTTTGGACCAGATCGGGTGATCAAAGCTATACTGTTTGCAGGCTTGTGGTGGCCGACCCTTCACATGGATGCACATACCTATGTGAAGAGGTGTGATGTCTGTCAACAAACCCAGTACCCTATACACAAAGATGAGATGCCTTTGAAACCTATGATGGGTGGACGTGCATTCTCTAAGTGGGGAATAGACTTTGTAGGTCCTATTAATCCCCCAGCTAAAGGTTCCCATGCTGAATATATCATTGTGGCCACAGACTATTTAACCAAGTGGGTAGAGGTAAAAGCTACCATGAAAAACGACCCTCAAACGACAGCTAAGTTCTTATTTGAGAACGTGTTCACTAGATATGGACTACCCATCGAGCTAGTAAGTGATAGAGGCACTCACTTCTTGAATGAAGTTATTGAAAACCTTCTTCAAGAGTTCTTGGTGATACACAAGAAGTCTGCCCCCTATCACCTGCAAGCTAATGGCTAGGCTGAGAGCACAAATAAGATTCTATGCAATGTGCTGACTAAATTGGTGAATAATAAATGCTCTGATTGGGACAAACAGCTACACCATGCTGTTTGGGCATACCGAGTTGCCTACAAAACGGTACTCCAAGCCACACCCTTTCAGATGGTATTTGGCCAAAATGCAGTGCTACCATTAGAATTTTTGATACCTACATTGAAAGTAGCACAGGAGCATGAGTGGATAGGCCATGGGCTCTCCTCTAGAATCTTTGATCTAGAACAGCTAGGTGAAAAAAGATTAATAGCGGCAGCAAGAATTTACGCAGCCAAGAAAAGACAAAAAGCCTATTTTGATGCACATGTAAAGGATAAGGGCTTGATGGCAGGAGACCTAGTACTAGTCTACACATTGAAGCAACATGCACGGAAATTAGAGAAGAGAGGCTACAGACCTATGATCATAAATAGGATCTCAACTAGTGGAGCACTTCAATAAGCTACACTAGAAGGTGATGTTCTCCCTAGCTACATAAGTGGATGCAGAGTCAAGTTATATCAAGAACCCCTGACTGGAGAGATGCTAAATCGACTCAACACTGCCAAGAAACGCAAGGAAGAAGAAAAACAAATTCGAGAAGAAGCACAAGCAGAAGCCTTGGAACGCATCCGAAGGATGAAGTTGAGACGACAAGGTAAAGATCAGCCTAGGACAGAGGCATATGCAGATCAAGGGTATCATATGGCAATGTGTGAAGTTTCAGGTATTATCTCTCATAGAATAATTGATTGGCGTCCTTTTGTGACCTAAGAGCTAGGACAAGGAACGAGTGCAAGGGCTGTAAGAGCCTTGATTGACTCAGGTGCAGCCACCAGTGCTGTTAAACTTTCGTACTATCAAGAGTTGAACTTAAGTGTCAATCGTATAGAAGCCTATCTCATAGGATTGGGAGGTGTGGAAACCCCTTGCATGGGCGAGGTGGAACTTCCCCTCTACATTCAAGATTTTTTAATGACAGTTAAAGTACAAGTGTGTCAAGATGAGGATCTCACTGAGCCTCTTGTCTTGGGTCAAGATTGGATCTATGATCATGCAGTCAACCTAAAGCTAAGAAGTGGACTTCTTCATGTATGGGTAAATCAGAGTCAAATTACAATTGAGTTAGACAATGGAGCACTCACAGCACTAGGAAAGGCACACACTCCTGGTCCTTCCAGGAGTGCACATGAAGATGACCATGCTATTCTTGTGCAAAACTATGTGATGCAGAGGGATGCTTATCTCAACAAATAAGTCAAGGGTACCGTGGAACTCCCTTCTTTTCCAAAGGCCATTGGGATGCAGCAACCAGAGGCAGATAAAATGCAGAAGAAACAGACTACTTATGCTCGAAACCAAAAGAAAGTACGAAGCAAGGTGTCCCAGTCGCCAAAACAGATGTGGGTGAGGAAAGGCGAGTAGCCTACTGCGGTCAAGCCACAACAAATGGCTCAACTTCCTATTAGTGATCAATGACACGACACTAATAAGAAGTCTTCCAAAAAATTCTTCTGTGAAAATGAAATCTATTTGGGTACCCAAAGAGTCGATGAAGGCTGACCCGCAATCAAGACAAATTTGGGTGCCTAAGGCTTGCTTGCGGGCTCAAATAGCTACACAGAGACCACAACCTGTACAACATGGTTCGCTCACTCGAACAGATGATACCCACTCTTATACATCACGCACGAACACATATTCATCCATGAGCACACGTAGTATCACTTGTAAATGGGTCCCTAGAAAGCCTCATTTCCAAGCAGAAACTCTCACAAACCCCTCGAGAGTCTCCACAAAACCAAAACCAAAAGCCATCCAATGTGTTTGACTGCCCAAAGCTTGTAATAAACTCCCCGACCCCATGTGTAAATTCACCCCCACCTACTAACTGCATCATTCTCACACTGCACTTAGGACAATTCATCCACTAACTACACCCACAATCACCAAGCACTCACTAACTAACTAACCTATCACTAAAAAATCATGTTAATGTTGTAACGGGGACACAGTGTCATTTTGTGTCCATTGCAATGTTAACATTTATTCATATATTCTCATAGAACCGACAGTGATTTCTTCAACATGGCTGAGGCTGCTAGAACAAGCTCTCAAGCAAGAACGAGCCAGCAAGTGGTGGATTTAGATAGTTTACCCATTATGCCGGAGACAAATGAAAGACCAGAAGAGTTGCATGCCATCCAAATCATACCAATAGTGGACCCCCCAAGTGGCCATACCATGCCTGTAGGAAAAACTTCCCACTCGTTTAGTGAAGTTGCAGGACCCTTGGGAGAGGGAGCATACCTATGGGAGTTAGAGTTGGACTTCAATGGGAAGCAAGGTAAATACCACTTCTTTACAAGGGAATTCGAAAAGTTACAAAATGCAGAAGGTCTACGTCCGGTATGGGAGAAGGCAAGATTGGATGCATACTTCAGTGCCCGGCTCCCTAAGCCTGACTTCATGCGATGCTACTATCTCATCAATATCTTGACTCCAAGCAAGAACCCAAAGGCCCTAGATATGCGCGGAATGCATATTCCAACAGAGAAGGAGACCCTAGTGCCTGATTACATGAAGAATCGAAGCCTCACCAAGCTCAAGGACATGGTGGCTATGACGCCCAATATTGCAATACATCTGCGAATGTGCATGCAACACTTTGCTTTTGCTGCCCAAGATAGATTCACCATGCCGCCCAAGAAGATATGGTTTAGTTTGTATCTGGTAGAGACACAAAACCTCACCATCAACTTACCCCATTGGATAATTGATCAGATACACCTAGCCCACAAATGATGGCCACGAAAGCATGTTTTATATGGATGTTGTGCGCTAACTAGAATAATTTATAGGTGTTTGGCTTATGACATCCCTATTCAACGGGCACTGATGTGGAATCGAGTACAACAATTTAGAGGTCGGCCATCCACTCGACCCCCTTCCAAGAAGATGAGAGGAACTGCCCAAGTACCTTGTGCTCAACCATGTGGAGCCACCCTAACATCGGACGTTACCCCACAACCCCGAAGGGTTCGACCCTTCACACTACGACTTCCAAGACGCAGCACCGATGGTGCCAATTTGATATTTCCTCCCGTCCCAACTGATCTTGAATTTCCCGGTGGCGCACCCTTGGAAGAACTCACGAATGAAGACTTCGAAGAATTGTTAAGAGACATAGATCTTGAGGCAGAAGAGGAACAACAAGTGGAGAATGTTCAACCGCAGGCAACAACCTCCCAAGTACCTGTTACCACAGTTGAAATGGATGAAGAGGACGACGAAGACGAAGAATATGAGGAAGATGAGGAGGAATATGACCACAGACATCAAGATGAGCAACAAGAACTGCCAGAACTGGTAGGTGCACCTGCATACACAACTCAACTACAAAGGTTATACGATACGATCAAATCAGTGCAAGAAAGGCATCAACTCTCACTTGCATCAGGCCAAGCCTTGATGCAAGAAATGCTAGCAGACGACAGAGTGGATCAACATTTTATTAACACCCTCAAATCAGTGTCAGAATCATTAGGAGTTTTGGAGGCTGTCCACATAGCAGTCCGCCAGTCTGTGAGGTATGACAAGCGCAGAGTCGACACATTACCACGAGCAGGTAAGACTATCAGAATACCCATCACAGAACCAGAAGTAACCATCAAAACCACAGGTACCCCCATCATCACCATTGACCTCTCTGCTGAAACTTTTGTTCAGACATCACCCATCTCACCCTCGCACCCGCCATCCCCACCTTCTCCACCCCCTCCACCACCTCCCACCATGGAAGAAACTACAGTCATCACATCTACCTTCACTCACAACCCAACCACATTCACATCCTTCTCCTTTCGAGAGCCAACCTCACAGGACACCCTTTTCTCGTCCATCACCAATCCCCTGTACACTTCACCCTTTTTGTCCTCCGAGCCCATAATTGGTCACCCCATAATTCCGAGTGTGGTTGGAACCCCCCCACCTACGGAAGGCATCCTTTGTTTCCCAGCCTACCCCCCAATACAGGTACCCCCATTCCATGACCCCCACTTCCCATCTGCCCCATACCCCTCATTCAACCCAATCACACCACCCCAATACCCATCTTTCATGGAACTGTACATTCACACTCCAGTGTCTCAGCGGCATACTCTTCAGATGCTCGCAACAACATCAATCTACACAAACACCACACTCACTTCACCTACCATACCCACTTACATGGTAGCCCCTGCACACATCACTCTGTCCGACCCCCACTCACCACATCATTCGCAGACACAACATTCACTACCTCCCCTCCCATTCCCACCTCCCCTGCATTCCAAACTTTCCCCCTTGCATCTCATAATGTAACTAGCACATTGAATACATTATTTCAATGTGCACATCAACTACAACAAGAGTACCATCAATTGGAAGATCGTACCACTGCCCTCCAAGCAGAATCTCAGCGTCTACAGGCTAGAGTCAACACTCTAGAAGCTGATTACCAAACACTCCTAGCAGAACATACCACTTTACAGCAGGCTCACACAGAATTGGAATCAAAGATATCGACGGTGGATGATAAAGCAGTCAAGGAACTGGAAAGTGTGCTCCAAGCGCAAATGATATCCAATGCTACACTCAGACGCAATCTTGGGCTATTAAGAAAGCATATGGAAGCAGCATTAGAAGAGAACAAATGGCTTCAGCAACAAAACCAAGACAATTTTGAAGCAGCCATGGAAGGAACTGTAGGAGCAGCCATTAGCCCTACCAAGTATAGAGCGGTCCCATTAGACGACATTCACATCTTACTTGAGGAGCATGCAAATTTTTTGGAGTCATATGAAAAGTTACAGATTGAATGTGCTGACCTAAAGAAGCAGATCGCCAGTGTCCCCACAGTTCAACAGGAGCCGGTAATCTTGCAACAATCTACAGAAGAATTAGAGACCCTCCGAAAGCAGTTGGCAGAACTCCAAGCATGTCTCTTACCATACGAAAGGCCACCCTCTCCAGCTGAAGAACCAGAACCTGATACAGTAGTGGAAATCCCTATAGATGACAGCTATGAAGAACCCTACGAGCCGATGCCAACACCCGACAGTCGAATTACAGAAGAAGGACAGGACACCTTAGAAATTGGAGTCCCGGATTGGGTCAAAAGGGTTGAGAAAGTGGGACAAACACATGATGATCGTGTCACCGTGCAAATTCAATCCCTCACAAATCTAGAAGAGACTGTTCTTCGATCTTCTTACTTTCAGCACCTATCCCACCAACGGTTAATCACAACATCAGAGCCGCAATACATGCCTTACTATGTCTTGCTACATGATTATAATGCAAAAGTTAAAAGGCATATAGGGAAGGAGCCCACATTTGCCACTCAATTTGAGTCGGAGGACTTATCGGAAGATGCACGTGCTGGCTCAATTTTCCAACCTAATTGGCGTGCATGATTACTAACTGATTACCCTGAGATGATGAGCACCTGGGCAACCATGCCACTGTATATCAAGTATAATCCATGTTATTGCCCAATGGTCCATCATAGGTCATGGCAGACATTTGCAATCAAGGTACGCAACAATAAAGAATGCTCGGCATGGGTCAACTATCCATATTTTGCTCCACCTCGAGGGACCCCAACCGTAGCCTACATGATATCAACAATTCGACACTGGTCTACACGTCTCAAAAATGTACCCGACATAGCAGCCAAAATGTGTATGAAAATATTTGAGCTCATGACAATAGTCTTCAAAACCTTTCGGAAGGTACAAGCTCCATACATTTCTGCCCTTGGATTCTCTCAAGGTAACAAGGACTTAGTCTACGACATGGGCCACACTCCCTCGGTCAACATAATCTTTGCCTGGCATGCATGAATAAAGTATTTACCCGCATGCTTCAAGCAGACCTTTGAAGAAATGTTCTCTACTGGGTTCAGGGAATATCATTAGGAAATTTTCATTCCCAGACCAACACATTTGCTACATCTATTCACAGTAGAACAAGCCATCCATGCAGATCAATTGCGTCTCCCACATCCGGACATTCCAGGACCAATTGATTGGGATCGCATGATGACAGACTTGGCCAGAGGACTATGCATCCAAGAACATCAGCTTGCCACTCATGTTGTGGAATATTACATATAGCACTCCCAGCAACAAGGGTCTGTCAGGGACGACAGACGCGAGAGAGGGGGGGGGTGTTGATAGCAGTCAGGGCACCCAAGGACTGACGAGACAAGGAAGCCAGCGGAGAGAGTCAGAGCAAAGAGAAGGATTAAGTAGACAGAGCAGTCAACGTAGATCTGGCAGATAGGCCCGAGTCAAAGCAAAGAGAAGGATTAAGTAGACAGAGCAGTCAACGTAGATCTAGCAGATAGGCCCTTCAATTTTTTCCAAATCAACATCTTTATAACAATGATTCTCATCACTAACAATCATTGTAAATACCATTCCACCTTTTTGTAGCTCCATTTTGTGCAAGCCAAGGAGTCCTTGAGCTTGAGGAGCATTAGAAGTACGTATCTATCAATTTTCATAATTTTTAGACTCCGTTTGAGCCCTCAAATAGGCCCTAGAACCTAATTTTTAACTAGGCCGGACACTAGGTCTGGACAGGGCCAAAAGCTAGTAAAAAACTATAAATAGAGCTAGAGAGCTCATTTTTTAGGTTAGATTGTTGTAGAATTGAACTTGTAAGAGCACTTTTGAGTAATCTAAGAACTCCATTGCTTCTCGCTCTTTGTCTTACCTTGTGTGCGTGTGTGTGTGTGTATGTGTGTGCATGTTAGTGTGCTTCTCACTCACGCACTTGTGCCATCACTTGTTCGAGGTCTTCATACCATCCTCACGTCTTCCCGGATTGACATTAAAGGAGGTGCTACTCATCACTGAGCTACAGATAGTGTCTTTCTTTTAATAGGCTAAAGATTTCTTTGTGCCCTATTTTGGCTGAGATGTATCCTTGAGTTAGGTGAATGCTCACTTCATTTTCAATGAGCCAGTCTTGACCTAGGATCAAGTTCTCTATCAAATTCTCGTCTTTACACACTAGAACTCATTGTTCCATAGTGGAATTTCCTAGGTGGAGGGATATTGTAGCTTCTCCAATGCATTTAATGACTTGACCTCCAACACCTATCATGGACATAGGTTTATCCGGGAAGTTCAGTAGTTCTTGTTTGACATTCCCTTTTTTTGGGTTCTGGTCCTTGGCTTTAATACAATCCTTGTATTGTTCTTCCGATATTCTTATTTCAGGGAGGGCTAGGATAGTCTTCTCTAGGGTGGCCTCAGCTACCTCTATGAGTTTTCTACATAGCACTAGCCTCTCCTTTTCTAACTCCCCTTGTGGGTAAAGCTTTTTGAGCTGCTCTATATTCGGTCCATTCTTGATTCTAGTTTGGTAAGATTTCAACCACATGTCCAAATCGTCTGCTTTTGGGCCTGCTAGAATTGATCCTGGCTTTTCTGGCTCTAGTGCCTGCGGTGTAACATTGATTTCTTCCTCTATTTTGGGTTATTTAGGTTCCTTATTGCCTTGTGGGTTCTTCTTGTTTTCCTTTCATTTATTCTTCATCCATTTTTCCTTGAGTTTTTCTCTCCTTTCCTTCCACTTTTGGCTTTTTGTTGTTTGGAGACTCTCACGTGGGTCTTCTGAATCTTCCACTACTTGAGTTCTGGGTTCTAGGGGTTTTACTCTTTTCTTGTTCCGAGTCTACTGGTCTTCTTTCTTGATCTTTAGTTTGAGCTCGTGTGATAGCCTTTAATGGGATAGTGTACTCTTTGTCATTTCCTGACGCTTCTATTACTTCTATCACATTAATGGGTGTAGTGTCATGTGCCTTATTGGGATTTTTTGGGCAATCACATTAATGAGTGCAGTGTCATGTGCCTTATTGGGATTTTTTGGGCAATCTTCGGATTGTTAATTAAGCGTGTATCAATCCTCCACTATACGTACTTGTGTGGCGAATGAGATTTAGTCTCTTTGGCACAAGTCCCTAAGACCTCTCGACTTAGGTACATAGTCCCAAAAAACTTTAAAAAGTATGAGATAGATGATAGGAGAGTCATGATAAGAATGCCTAAACGTGATGCACAAGTAGGAGAGGCTTATGATAACAAGGAAACCACCAAGAAAATTGTTGTAGCTATAGAAGAAGGAGAAGAAAAATGCACATACATAGGACATGACCTAACGGAAGAAGAAGAGTAGGAGTTGATAGCCTTGCTAAGAGAATACAGAGATGTATTCGCTTGGAGTTATAAGGACTTGAAAGGTGTCATGGTGGGGTAGAAAAAAAGAGTTTTTTGAGAGCCTTTAAGTCATATAGGGGGTCAAGAGTGAAGAGGAGAGAGAAATAAACATTTTGCACAAAAAATTTTGAAGTTTTAATTAAATTTGGTTGTAGTATCGTGATTAGTTGAGTTTTGGTATCGTGATACGAAAGTTCCCTAGTATCGCGATACTCGCCTTGTATTGTATTGTACATACCCACTTGAGGCATCATGATACCATCACTGTATCGTATCATCAAGTTTTTGTATCGTGATCATGATCACCCAGTGATATCGTATCATGGTCTACCTGGTATTGTATCATGTTGATCACGATATCGTATCATTGACCAAGTAGTATCGTATCACTCAAAAGTTGGTATCGTATCGCCACTTCAGTATCATATCATCTCTCGACTTGGTATCATATCATGGGGAGTAGTATTGAATCGTGTAATGCTGGTATCGTATCACCCAACCCTTTGGTATCGTATCGTTCATATAGCCCATATTATATCATCAGTTGCTTTAGTATCATATCGTGTGAATTCTGGTATCGTATCACATATTGAACAAGTATGGTATTGTCGACTACCTTGAGATCATATTGTGGGGTTGCAGAGGTATCATATCATCTGCACCTCCAATATTGTATCATGCCACTCATTGGTATCGTATTGCCGTAGATTTTTGGTATCATATAGTGCCAAGTCTAGTATCATATCGTCTGTGTGTTATCACCAAGAGTGGTATTATCTAGAACTACCCAAGCTACTTGCGGGAAAAATTTGAAGTAATTGAGAAGAGAATTAAGGGGAAGTAGAGAACAGATAGAGACCCAAAAGGGTGAATGAACTTAAGATCAGGACGGGTGCTAAGTAGCCGTAGAAGTGTTATTTCATTGATAGGAAGTGCAACCCAAGCGAGCCATCACTCAATCTACATGGACACCTCTAGTGACTCAGAGGAGGAACTACCCATGGCCTCAGAGGACATGCATGGTTCTCTTCCCAGGGAGAACTTTATGTCAACCGTGGATGGTGAATACCACACCTCTCTGTAGTATGTGCCAACAAACCGGCAAGGAATCTCTATTTACCTTGATGGTTTAAATAGGTTTGTTGCAAGGATGGTAAACTCTATCGAGTCAGCAATAGTGCCCAGACTTGTAGTTAAGTATGAAAGAGGAGTGTACATGGATAAATTAGGTCAAATCTACATAGTGACAGAAAACCCAGATCAGATCAACAAGAGAGGAGAACTAGAAGGACAAGGAAACTTGGGGAGATCTAACCCTGAAGACCTAATGACTACCCCAAGAGGTAAGTCCGTGGTGACTCAAGTCTTGAGAGGGGATCTGATACCTCAAGATGATTACCTGTTGGACATATATCTGATTCAAGGGTCAGATTTACTATTACAGACAGATTCTCCCATCCGAGGATAAGAAGTAAGCCCAGTAACCATTTATGAGTTAAAGGATCCAGAAGATGAGTTTAGAGTCACATATCTAGACCAAAATCAGCGAAGATATTGGCCAATAGATGTAGTTGATAGGTTTCAATTGAAATATATGGGGTTTCTTGTATTCCCTCCTCGAGAACAGGCAACTACCTCACACAACCCTTTTGGAAATCATCAAGGAACAGAGAATACAATGTCAAGGCAAACAATCCAATGAAGTATCCCCAACCAAACACATGTGCAATTCACAATGCCAGGAATACAGTCACACAACCAAGCCAACACAGGAATAGGTAACATGACTCGACCACCGGCTAGACCAAGGCCACAACCAGGTGTGCAACCAAGAATACATCCAATTAGACTAGCAATCCCTATAATACCAAGACCACTAGAACCTGTAAGAAGGCTGAGACCGATTCAAGTTGCTAAATGCATGAGAAATCATTATGATGGAATGGGAGAACCATACAATCACATAGCGGAGTTTAAACAAGTATTAGGAGCCGAGCAAGTGGATGACTTCTTTGTGCTGTATGAGTCCTTTGGATTGACCCTTACAAGAACGGCTTTGACTTGGTTCCAACCATTAAAACCAAATCAATTTGGAAATATTGAGCAATTTTTCTAAGAGTTCATTGGAGAATTTACCAAAAGAGGGATTAAGCACAACTCGTCATCCTTAATCCATAGTTTCAAACAAAACCCAAGTGAAACCATAAAAATAGCCACCCGAAGATTTAACCAATATATTGATAGATGCCCAACAATAGGAAGACCCTCCGAGAAAATGATATCATTATTCTTAGAATGATTGACTAATGGAACATTGAGAACCCTAGTTTACGTAAAATGGATCCAAACATTGAGTGAGTGTCTTCAAGAATGCATTGACCTAGAAGAAAATCTATCTTATGACCTCAAAAGTACACCACACTCTACTAAATCAGAGGACACTAGGAGTATAGTGATGACTAGCTCTAGTAATGTGGAGGAGCTAGCAGAATTGGTAGCCAAGAAGTTAGGAGTCCATGGACAGAGGAATTACCAGAACCCACCAATGAGAATGTTAATACTTCAGAGATGCAACCTATTTGGTGGAGACCACCCATCTCATATGTGTGCAAGAGGAGGAGTAGGCATGTCTCAAGCTTATCCATACAATAGGTAGCCACCCCAAGGACCCAACCTATACTGTCATATTGAGCAAAAATACACCAACCATACTACTGAAAATTGCCCATTTAACAGGCTGTCAAAGCCCATGAATCAACCCGATTATAGGCCTTACGGATACCCTCCTAGAGAACAAGGAAGAGAGATCCCAAGATACAAACCCTATCCAAGCCCACAAGGAAGACCCAGACCCTATGAACAATGAGGATATGTGTTGAGAAAAGGGGAGCAACAACCCTAACCGCCTCACATGGAAGTGAGAGGTTTCTCCAAGTTGGGGCAAAGAATGAGAGGAGAGGTTCACCCACGCTCATGGAGCAATGGCAACAATGGCCAACGTCACAAGGAGCAAAGGGGGACATCCTCCCAACCATGCACACACACATGCAAATCCATACACCAAGATCATCGCCTTGCACACAAGGAAACAGGAGAGTAGCAAATGACACCTTCTTCCATTACCAAAATGGAGGCCAAGGCCATGGCCAAGGGACCTCCTTTACAAGAAGTGAGCCTCTATTTATAGGCTCTGCATAATTCCCCATGTGCTCATTTGGAAAAGTCAAAAATTAGCACATGGTCATATCTCTCTAGATTCTTTCTAACAACCCACTCTTAAAGAAATGGGCGCGTGGAGAGTTTCCTACGTGGGAATTTGAACTTGTGCAAAAAGGAGGTTCAAGGAAAGGGCTTCAATACCATAGTCTAAAGCAAATATCAAAAAGGGGCTTAGGAGAGTGTTCATATGGACATCTCCTAGATACAAGGAAAAAGGTATTTTCATGAGAGCTCAAGGATGCCATAGCATGAGGAAAAATTATGGGCAACCCTTAGAGCAACACTCCTCCCCCTCCTAGACTTTGTCGCCCTCCACAAAGCTGAGAAATGAGACGCATATATTGCTGGACTGGTCCAAGTTTTGAGTCTTCTGCTCAGCTACTCTGCAATTGTTCAAATCTGAATTGTGCAAAGCTACAAATCTTTGAATCAGCAAGTCGTCAATCTTCAAGTCTGCAACTCCATATTGCTGAGCGACACAATCCCCTTGGGGGCAGTCAGCCCAGCATTCCTCCATTGTGTCTTCTCTTCAAAGCTCCAATACAAGCAGCATTCTGATCTCAAAGCCCCTTCAAATCTCAGGGAAATGCCTTAGGCTTTGCCCGATGTGTTCTTCATTACCTGTGAAAAACTAAAACCAAATGTAGACCATCAAATCACTTTCAACAAAATTGGTAAGTTATGTTGCTTAGTCTCTCAATAAGGTAAAAAGATTATCAAAGTCTGTAGCGTCACGAAAATCCCATAGATGGGTTATCTAATCGATACACTGGATGGGGATGACTTTTTTATGCATCAAATGTGCGTGGCCAAAAAGGTTCCAAGCAACAACATTAAGTTCTCAAAACTGCACACATAACTTAACATCTCAACTACAGTCAGTGTTGGTATGCCAACGTCTACCTAACACTAATGTTTGAGGACCAACCTTCAGACCACTTTCACCAAAAAAATCATCAAGCTATTAGCATGTGTGAGTAGTGCCTATGATGAAGTTACTTTTCACGTCGTACTCCAGTTTTTAAATGAGTCCCTAAGTGCACATGCCTGTGTAACTGATCAAGTTGTGGAATGAGCATGTGATAGTAAAGTTTTGAGTGCAGGATTCACAAAATGAGCATACATCAACAGTTATGAAGGGCCTAACATATGGAATGAAGATATAGAGCATCATAGGTTATGATGACCTCAACATAGAGAGTACTTGTGAACAAGCATTCTCAAACAGGTTACACCTCAATGCATAAAGTCCAATGCATACAGGAGGACCTTTGTCCAGAATTGCCCTTTTTTACAACAATGCCTCTTGATTTTGAAGCTTGGATGGGACCCCCAAGAGAGGCATTCACAACCACTGTTGTCACTTCAGCCTATCATCAAAGGAATTAAAAACCACAACAGTATCAACCATTGATTTAACTCTCTCAAACATGAAAAGGATCACCTTATGGGAATAAGTATCAGAAACCCACGCAAAGAAACAACACAAATAGAATCATGAAGCTCAAGGTAATTGTGAGATCCTGCCAACTTCAACATTCGAGGAGTGAGAGCATTGAACAGAACCTTTCCTATGGAAATCACAAGCAAAACAGCCACACACATTCCATACTCAAGACATCATTAGAGTAGAGCCTTGCATAGACTCAATTCTAGGCAAGACATGTGCATAAAAACACTCCCTTCAAATTGGAGTGTCACATACCCATATCCATTAAGCACACGAATCTCCATTTAATGCTTAAATCGCTACACCACTCTAAAGATCCCATGCAAGAGTTGTGAGTAAGCCTCACTCCATATAGTTTTTTCCTATCTTGCAAGCCTACCCACAAAATCTGCAAAGATATCAATAGTCTAATGAGGCAAGAACTTACACTTGCATAACGGGCATACATTACCGAATAACTTAAGTCCCAAAAAGGAAGACATGAAGAGTTAGACTTGACTACCTTTAAGCCACGGATAAATGAAAACTCTAAGACACAAAGACAAGTACATGGTCGGTCACTAAAGACCCAGCAATGTGTCTTTCAAGTGCATCACCCTCAGAGAGCATAAATCAAGACAATTTAATCAAGACAGTTAATATAGCTCAATGTAGAGAAATTTATGTGCCGTCTAAACCATTTCCTTATAAGTCAAAGAAACTTCCCACTGACAACATCGTCTGCCAACCTTTCAGATCTGTTTGTATACCTTTCAGGAGATACACCGAATGAAAACATCTTTCAAGAAGCAATCTTCAAGGTTTATGACGCTACAAGCAACCTTATCCAAGGCTCCAAAGTGACCTGGGCACATCTCAAACCTCAAGTATACTTAACCAGTGGAAAACACATAACACAATCAATGATAAGCTCTGTCAGACTATCAATTGCTTGATACCAAAAAAAACCCGAGTAGTCCTCATAATAGACAAAAGGTAACACAGATCATGCAAAAGACTGTGCAGGTCCTTGGAGAGTACCAGGAACCAACCATCTCTTTGGAAAATTCACGTAGAGAGCCAAGGAGTGATGTACAACCCATGTATCTGCAAAGATTTGAAGAGAAATCACATCACATTTTAGAACTTATAGTTGAGTAATATTTGTGAGAGTCTATCACTGCCTCGGTGAGCCTAAATAGAAATGATCCCATATGCCATCTTCTATAGTGAGGGGGTATTGCAAACCATGGTTGCACAGGTCTTCAGGTTGGTTGGAGTGGAAATCGGGCCGTCCAGCAAAATAGGGAAGTCCCTCTAGTTTTAACTTGTGATCAAAACCTGTTGGAGATCATGGGATAGGAGGAGTGCGTGAGTGCTTCCTTCAACAGCACGGGGATTGCTCCTGCAACCTTCCTCTTATCCCCCAGGCGGTGCAAGCTTGATGTCTTCACCTAATCGGTTTGGGCAGGAGATGGTTCATGTATCTTAACAACAGAAGAACGAAACAA
Organism: Ceratopteris richardii; assembly: GCA_020310875.1. Lineage (NCBI taxonomy): Eukaryota > Viridiplantae > Streptophyta > Polypodiopsida > Polypodiales > Pteridaceae > Ceratopteris > Ceratopteris richardii. Next base: position 12,919,390 of record CM035410.1, read on the forward strand.
CTGAAGACAAAAGAGATTATGCCCAGTCATACACCCATTCCAACAGCATACCCAAAATCGTGATTGAGACACAATGCTTCCCCTACTCGAAGTAGAAAAAGTCGGAACAACTATGCAAGTGGAGCCAGAAGGAAATACAATGAACATAGTCGTGTATAGTATTCTTTTTCGCATCTTGGTGGATTTCGAACAGCCTTTAGAGAAGAGGGTAAAACTGTATACACATATCCAAAAAGGTTGGAGGAATGCAGCCATACAAAGCCCAAGCGTGGCAATAGCGAGAACCTCCAGAGTTGGGAAGTCCAGAGCTGGATAGTCCCGACAAAATGGCCCAACAACAAGGGAGCTTTGAAAATGGACACTCACTGAGCCAGACTGCAACTTCGAAGGTGCACCAACACCTCTGTCTTAGCAGTACAAACACAAGGGGAAACCCAAGAACACATGGTGAAGACTTCGATCGCGTGCCATGACCTCAACCGCAGTTCCCCAATAGCAGGATATGAGCAAAAGGTGCACCACAGAACGGGTGAATTGAGCCCAATCGTGGCAACAAACAGAGATTTGATGGAACTCGATTGCGATAGGAAGCGAAGATGGGAAGCTTGTTTGAGTACAAGCTCATCAGCAGAAGAAGATGGGGAGCTCAACGGAGCTCGACCCCATCAGAGAGTGCAAGAGGGGAACACGATGGAGCTCAACCCCTCCATAGCTCTACTCCCGGGCACCAAAGAAAAAATGAAAGCCTGCCAGCACGTCCTAGAGAGAGGTTGCGAGGGAAGGAGAAGCCCATGACCCGTTACTGATAGCAGTAGGCTAGGGATTGATCCGTGGCAAGCAGACGATTGCAGAGTTGTAGGCAAGCATCAGACCAAATATGTTCTTGGTTGGATTCTAGCAAAGATGACAAGGGAAGCCGGAGCAGAAGTACCGTGAGGGGGCTTTATGGGAACTCATCCTCAGCATAGCGATCCTTCCAAACAGGAAGCACAAAAAACATTCCGACCCGAGATAACGGAAGAAGCAGGGAGGTGCTCAATTGCTCGTCCCCACCATGGACACACACACGCCCAGATCGAGGGAGAAGCTCATGCAGCCGCAAGGCAATCTGAGAGCAACCCCGACCTCAAGGAAAAGGCTGAGATGTTAAGTGCAGTCGCAGACAAACCTGCGCAGCCCGAGAGTGGAGTGCTTGGGACAGTGTGTTCTTCAAGAAGAAGGAGAGCCATAGCTCAGCACTTCACAGAGAGCCAAGCTCGGCTTGCAAGGGACGCAGGAGGGCACAACCCCGATCAGGAGGGCCAAAGAAGACATGGAACTGGCAAGAACCTAGTTGAAAAAGAAATGCGGGCCTCCCCCTCACCGCCTTGACGCTTATGCCGACTTAACTTTCGCACATGCATGTACTGTCCATGCGTTAATGAAGAGAGAGAAAGATGAGCTGGCCTTGAGTTTTGCGCAAATTTAGAATGGTAGCCCCGATGTTTCTTAATTCCTTTGTTTTGATATTTTGTTTTTTTTTTCGTTGAGATGGGAGAGAGAGAGGGAAAACAAAGATTCTACTACCCAACCTCTCACCCAAGGCAAACACCAAATTCAAGAAAATGAAAGAGGTGGGGGAGATGCCAGAGTGTGTGTATGTGGAAGTGTGAGAGAGGAAGAGAGAAGGGTAAGGGGTGTTTTTTATGCAACAAACAAAGAAATGAACTAAAACTACTCAAAAATTAAAGAAAAGAGGTACCCTAGGCCAACCGAAGGCCACACGTATTCATCCTTCTCCAAGTGTCAAGGTGCATCTCACGAAGTATGGACACGCAAACTTGGAAAAACCAACGGCTAAAGGCCGACGTCCCTGGCAACGGCGCCAAATTGTTGAGAAAAGGGGAGCAACAACCCTAACTGCCTCACATGGAAGTGAGAGGTTTCTCCAAGTTGGGGCAAAGAATGAGAGGAGAGGTTCACCCACGCTCATGGAGCAATGGCAACAATGGCCAACGTCACAAGGAGCAAAGGGGAACATCCTCCCAACCATGCACACACACATGCAAATCCATACACCAAGATCATCGCCTTGCACACAAGGAAACAGGAGAGTAGCAAATGACACCTTCTTCCATTACCAAAATGGAGGCCAAGGCCATGGCCAAGGGACCTCCTTTACAAGAAGTGAGCCTCTATTTATAGGCTCTGCATAATTCCCCATGTGCTCATTTGGAAAAGTCAAAAAGTAGCACATGGTCATATCTCTCTAGATTCTTTCTAACAACCCACTCTTAAAGAAATGGGCGCGTGGAGAGTTTCCTACGTGGGAATTTGAACTTGTGCAAAAAGGAGGTTCAAGGAAAGGGCTTCAATACCATAGTCTAAAGCAAATATCAAAAAGGGGCTTAGGAGAGTGTTCATATGGACATCTCCTAGATACAAGGAAAAAGGTATTTTCATGAGAGCTCAAGGATGCCATAGCATGAGGAAAAATTATGGGGAACCCTTAGAGCAACAATATGGAAAACCACATCTAGTGTTAGGACAACAACCACCCCTTCCACAAAATCTAGTGCCAGTAAAATACACTCAACCAGAGGAAAACATGGAAAGAGTCATAGTACCAACTATGCCTTTAGCTAGTACAGAAACAATGAATTAGGAATACGAGCATGCTCAAGGAGAATACTATCCCTATGATACCAGTCTGATGGAGTATGACCAAACTTATGACCTACAATACTATGGCTATGAAGGATATGATAATCCCTATGGACCGGAATATGCAAACCTAATGTACACCGCACCTAAGGAACCAAAACCTATGAGACCACCCATTAGTCTGCTTGTGCCAAAAGGATCATGTTATAAATGCCGAGGAGATCACTTCATAAGAGAATGCACTCTGTCATACAACCCACCACCTCCTAGAACTTGGTAAGGGTGCTGCAATGAGTGTGGAAAGGAACATCTATTTAGAGATTACCCGAAAAATCCCAATAAGACTCATAACACAACACAGATCAATGTGATCGAAGTGATTGAATCATCGAGGAGTGATAAAGAATACACGGTACCATTAAAAGCCATTACTCGAGCGCAAGCTAGAGGACAGGAAACAATGAAGTTAGATTTCGAACAAGAGATGAGTAAGGAAGAATACAGGTAGTGGAAGATTCGGAAGATCCACGAGAAAGTAACCCAACAAAGAAGATGCAAAGTTGGAAGACCAGAAGGGAAAAAATTAGAAATAAATGGATGGAAAATAAAAATAAGGAGGACAAGAAGGATGTACAAGACAGTAGGAAACCGTGGAAACCCAAAATATGAGATAACACATCTTTTAAATCCCACACCCAGAAGCTAGACAAACCCGGATCAATCCTAGTAGATCCAAGACCAGACGACTTGGACATGTGGTTGAAAGCATATCAATCGAGAATAATGAATGGACCAAACATAAAGCAACATGAGAAACTCTACCCACAAGGGGAATTAGAGAAGGAGAGATTGGTGATGTGCAGGAAGCTCATAGAGGCAGCCTAAGCCACTTTAGAGAAGAATATCCCAGTCCTCCCAGAGATAAGAATATCTGAGAATCAATTCAATGAGTTTTTTAAAGAGAATGATCAGAAACCAATAGGAACACCTAAAGAGAAAGATAGTAAGGAAGAAGAACATAGCACTCAAGGAAAATCAGCTTCTATAATCCCTGAACTAGAAGCCGATTTCCCACAAGACTTGTGGGCTAAGATTCAGGAAGACCGATGGAAGAAGAATGGGAGTTCAAGACCACCCTTTGAGGAAATAGACATTGGGGAGACCTAGTCGACTCCAAATTTGGATGAAGTATATGAAGAGGTTTCTATGTTAGACTGAAATAGGGAAGAAGTACACAACATTTCAACCTTACCTAATTATATGGGAGAGTACAAGAGAAGGTCCATAGTTTTCCATGCACCCACAATTGGAGGCAAGGAAAATTGGTCTTTAGTGTTGGAGTATTCCTCTCCTATTCGCAGCGGAAAGTGTAGAAGACCTTCTCAAGATCAAGACTTTTGCCAATAGCTAAACCTTCAAATGAAAACTGGTACCAGTTGAAAAAAGCAATGAGCTTGAAACTTTGGTCACTCAAACTAGACACTTATAGCTTTCAAATGAGCTATCAAACACTCAATTTGGAGTAGTTTTGGTTTGGAAACCCTTTGCCTCAAAATAGGCTGCCTGTTCTCTCAATTAGGTTGAAAACTAGACTTCACTAAAAACTGAATAACTCACAAAGAATAATGAATTGGATAAAATCCTTCTAGATAGATGAAGTAATCGCAATAAGCTTCCAAGGAATGTTTAAACTCTAAAAATGAATACATACATTGTGAGATATGACTCTCACAAGTAGGCTACCCAGAAATTGGTATGCTACTAGACATAGTCTATGAGAGTGAAGAGAACGAAATGACTCAAATCAAATGAGCTACCTCTGAGGGGACTTCCACACCTTCTTCCTCTATCCTTGAGTGTTCTCCCTTGCCTCTTTTATAGCCAAGTGACGAAAAACTCTCATGATGAGTTTGAGAGCTCTTCTCCATAACTCTTCCACTACTTTGAGTAGCCACTCCTCTTCCAGTTCAATCTTTTTGGATTTGATTCTCTTTTGATCTCCACTACTTGCTGAAGTAAATGCTTCTATTTTTCATTTTTGTATTTTCCTTCCATTTGAAGAAAATCCTTTTTGCAAAAATATGTACGACCTTACTTCTTTATTTTTAACCCTCCCCCTCAAGCTCACATGTGAGCTTGCACCTTCAGCCATATCCTGCAAGTTGATTTCATCCTTGAAACTCTTTAGCTTAGAAGCATCTAAGGACTTTGTAAACATTTCTGCAACGTGGTCATTAGTTCCAATGAACTTTATATCCTTACCCTTGCTCAAAACTTTTTCTCGAACATAATGATAATGCACTTCTATGTGCTCACTTTGTGCATGAAACATTGGATTGTTTGTCAAGTGAATGCTTGACATGTTGTCACCATAAATTGGAATGGTCTCCACTTGCACATCAAGATCAACCAAGAGCTTCTTAATCCACATAGATTCACAAGTTGCAAAGGCTAATCCTCTATATTCAGCTTCTGTAGATGATAGTGCAGCAGTAGGTTGCTTCTTTGAGCTCCATGTGATAGGTTTGCTACCTATCATGAACACATAACCTAAAGTGGATCTTCTATCTTCCTTCAAACCAGTCCAATCAGCATCACTAAAGCTCTTTACCTGCAATTCTTCATCATCTCTATAAAACAAGGCATGATTGACTGTGTGCTTCACATATCTTAGCACTCGTTTGACTGAATTTAAATGTTCACTTGTTGAAGCTTGCATACATTGAGAAAGAACTCCAACATTTGATCTTGTGATCGTAGCATAGATCAATGAACCTATAATAATCCTGCATGTAGTTACATCATGTAACTTCTCTCCATCATTTGAGCATAGCTTCACATTTGCATCCATAGTTTGAGTGAGTGGTTTGCATTCACTCATTCCAAATCTGAAAAGAACATAGACTATCTCAATGCCTAAAAAGTATTTCAGCTCACCAAGATTTTAAACTCCTTACCGAGTTTTCTTTTTATCTCTTATATTCCTTCTTCTTTCTTCATGTAGAGAGAGGGATCTGCACTACTTGGACTAAACCCACACCTTGTGAGGTACTAGACCAATCTTTGGTTCCAAGCATGTGGTGCTTGCTTCAGCCCATACAAAGATTTCTTCAATCTACAAACAAAATCTGGATGCTTTTTATCTTCAAATCCGATCGTTTGACTCATGTATACCTCTTCTTGAAGTTCACCATTGAGGAAAGCATTTTTTATGTCAAGTTGGTACAATGGCCACCTCCTTGTTGCACTCACTGCAATCAAACTTCTAATTGTTCTCATCTTTGCAACTGGGCTGAAAGTCTCTTCATAGTCGATGTCGTGAGTTTGCTTGAATCCTTTTGCTACTAGTCTAGCTTTATGCATAGCTAGAGAACCATCAGTGTTTCTCTTTATTTTAAACACCCATTTATTTGGAACAATCTTCATACCTTCAGCCTTTGGAATGAGCTCCCATGTGTGATTGTCCTTGAGAGATTTTATCTCTTGTTGCATAGCTTCTTGCCATTCTTTTTGTGTACATGCTTCTTCATATGCATCCGGTTCTTTGTCTTTGACCACCTATGTCATATATGCAAAATGGTTTGCAATAAACCTATCATAGCTTAGACTTTGAATTGGATACCTTGCTCTTGAAGACCTCCTTTCATTTCCTTTTGAATATTGCTTCTTTAACCGGTTCAATTTTACCTTTGGTGTAATCACCTCTTCATACTCTGCTTCACTTGCATTTGAATCACTATTTTGGGCAGCACTTTCAGCTTCAAATCTTCCATAACCTGATGTTGGTGATGAGGAATGACTCCTTAGTCTCCCCTTCCATGTTGAGCTTTCTCCAAGTGATGTAGAAGCTTCTAGACTTGACATTTGAGTGCTTGTTTGCTGAAATTCTTCTTGGACAGCACCTCCATCATCTTCGCAATCTTCTTCAAGAATCTTCTCTTTCCCTTTGTCTTCAAACCATGGTCTTAGCTCATCAAATATCACATCTCGTCAGAATCGTATCTTCTTTGTCACCGGATTGTAGCACTTGTATCCCTTTTGCTATGATGAATATCCAATGAAAATACATTTTTCTGACTTTGCCTCCATCTTTGTCATTAGTTCTTGAGGGATGTGAACATAACACACACATCCAAAAACTTTGAGATGTGTAAGGTCAGGTTTCTTACCGGAATAAACCTCCTCGGGCGTTAAATTATGCACTCCAGCTGTTGTGCACTTGTTCATCAAATAAACATCCGTACTAGCTGCTTCAGCCCAATAGTTTAGTGGCACCTTCATCTCATTGAGCATGCACCTTGCAACTTCTGTGATATGTCTATTTTTCCTTTCAGCTATTCCATTTTGTTGAGGAGTGTACCTACATGTAAATTATCGCTTGATGCCATTTTCATAAAGAAAATCTGAAAATTCTTTAGAGAAATATTCTCCTCCTCCATCGGACCTCAAGGTCTTTATGTAGCGTCCTGTTTCCTTTTCTACCTGTGCTTTAAATCTCTTGAACATGGAGAACACATCTGATTTTTATTTTATGCAAAACATCCATACTTTTCTTGAATGATCATCAATAAAAGTGACAAAATATCTATTACCAGCCATTGATGGTTGTTGTGATGGTCCCCATACATCCGTGTGTATCAAGTGGAGGACATTCCTTGCCACATAGTTGCTTTTCTTGAATGGTTGTCGAGTTTGCTTTCCTAGTTGGCATGCTTCACAAAACTCATGTAGTCCAGCATCATTAAATCTTGGAAGACCTCTTACCACTTCATGGTTGCTCATGTCCTTGAGCTTGGGAATGTTGATATGTCCAAACCTTTTGTGCCACAAATCGATTTCAGCAATCCTCTTGTTTCCAAACTGAATATACATCACCTTTCCATGTGGTTGTTGAATGTCCAAAGTGAACATCCTACCTTCTTTCCTTTCTTGAGCAATGATCTTGAATCCTTCTTTTGGATTCTTTATATAGCAGCCTTTTTCATTGAAGATAACATGAGATCCTTTCTCTACCATTTTTCCTACTGAAATCAAATTCTTTGCAATAGTAGGAACATGAAGAACATCAACCAATACCTTCTTATCTCCAAGCTTGATATCTCCAACATGCTCAATTACGTGTTGAGTTTCACCAGCGGTCTCCACACATCCTTTTCAACTTGGAGCTTGTAGCTTTGTGAATAGATATGCTTGGAATGTCATATGGTTGTGGAAACCTGAATCTATGAACCATTTTTTATCATAACTTCTCGAGTTGTCGTAGTCATGCTTCATGGGAAGCATGGTTTGTTTGTCTCCTTCACTTGATGTACTTGCATAGTTATTTTGGCTCCTTTGGTTGCCTCCATTCAGCCTTCCATTCTTTTGCCAACAATCATTTGCATAATGTCCTAGTTTACCACAATGATAACGTGTTATACCTTTATGAGGATTGTATGAACCTCGACCTCTTCCTCTATTTCTTCCTCGACCTCTTCCATGTGTGTTGTCATTTGAGTTGTCCTTATTGTCCTTCGAGTTGTGTTGGTTGGAATTTGTGTTGTTGTATCTTCTTCCTCTTCCTCTCGAGCCACCTCTTGAGTTCCTTCCTCTACCTTGTCTTGCATATAACATTTTACTATGATTGTCCTTACCTTTGTTGCCTTCTCCTTGTTGAGCAACCTCTTCAGCCACAAGATTTGGTATAATCTTGTCAAATGTTGGTAGAGGGTCTCTATAAAGAATGTTTGTGATGAGCTTCCACTTTTCTTCACTCCTCAAGCCATTGAAGGCTGTTTGGATGATGTCCTCCTCTTCTATCTTGCACCCACATGATGCTAGCTGATCTCGAAGCTCCTTGATCCTCAATGTATACTCACTAATGCTTTGGTTTGAACTTTTCTTCATGTTGTTGAGCTCGTTCTTGAGTTGCATCCTCCGAGACCTTGCTGAGGTAGCATACACCTTCTCCAATGCTTCCCAAACCTCCTTGGTTGTTTCTAAGCTTTGCACATGACCAATCATAGTGTTAGAAATAACTTGTGAAATGAGGAACATCACCCTTCGATTCCTCTCTTCCCAATCAGCAAATTGTCTCCTTTGTGTCGGAGTAATGTTGGGATCTTGAAGGTCCACCGGTTGTGGATCATCTCCAATAACTAGACTCCATAACCCTTTACCTTTAAGGTAATTTGTCATTCTATACATACAAGGCTGAAAATTATCTTTGTCTAACTTCTCAACTTGTTGTCCTAAATTAGCCATTGAAAACTTCCAAGATTGAAGTTTACCTCAAATATGTTGTGGCACTCTTCCTTGACTTTATGAAGCTCCCCCTTAATTTGTAGCTTCTCCTTTGCTTCACTTCAGTTCCAATGCTTTGCCTCTTCAAAATTCAATGCTCTGATACCAATTGTTGGAGAATTCCTCTCCTATTCGCAGTGGAAAGTGTAGAAGACCTTCTCAGGATCAAGACTTTTTCCAACAGCTGAACCTTCAAATCAAAACTGGTACCAATTGAAAAATGCAATAAACTTGAAACTTTGTTCACTCAAACTAGACACTTACAGCTTTCAAATGAGCTATGAAACAATTTGGAGCAGTTTTGGTTTGGCAACTTTTTGCCTCAAAACAGGGTGCCTGTTCTCTCAGTTAGGCTCAAGTCTAGAGTTCACTAAAAACTAAATAACTCACAAAACATAAAGAATTTGATAAAAGTGTTCTAGAAAGAGGAAGTACTCAAGATAAGCTTTCAAAAGTATGTTGAAACTCTAAAAATGGATACATACTGTTGCAGCTCAAGATCAAGGACAAAGCATGGAAGCGCATCAAGGAAGTGAACACACGAGAAGAAGGAGCAAGTAGGGAGCTCCAAGATTCACATGTCAAATTTTCAGAAGAAATCCCTATAAAAATAGTGATTTTTATCACTAAATATCATTGTAAATACCATTTTCTATTTTTACAGCTCCATTTTGTTCAAGCCAAGGAGTCCTTGAGCTTGAGGAGTATTAGATGTATCATACTACCAATTTTCATAATTTTTAGATTCCGTTTGAGCCCCCAAATAAGCCCTAGAACATAATTTTTAACTAGGCCGGACACTAGGTCTGGACAGGGCCAAAAGCACTCAAAAACTATAAAAAGGGCTGGAGAGCTCATTTTTGGGGGTAGCTTGTTGTAGATTTCAGTTTCGTAAGAGAGCTCTTTGGTAATTGAAGCTTTCCATGGTTCCACTCTTTGCTCTTACCTTGTGCGCGTGTGTGTGAATGTGTGTGCATGCTTGTGTGCTTCCACTCACGCACTTGTGCCATCACTTGCTCGTGGTCTTCATACCGGTCCTCACGTCTCCACGGATTGACATTTATGAGGTGTATCTCCTCACGTTGGTACTCACCATTGTGCTAGAGTGACACCAAATTTGGCGCCGTTGCCGGGGAGAGAGCTTGGAGGACGAGCGTGTGACGGTAAGACGTAGAGTAGCGACGTTGGAAGGTAAAAAAATCATCATTTTCAGTTCAGTTTCTGAATTTTCCTTCTTCTTCATCTTCATCATCATCACCATCTCCACCCGCCTTCATCTTCTCAGTTTTTTCCCATTTTTTAGAGTACATTCACCTTGTTTTTACTTGTGGTTGTGAGCAAGAAGCTTAGAGAGGGTGCAGAACAGAGGCACTGAAGAAGTAGTACCAAAAATAACAAAAAAATCTGAGTGAATAGTCCTGGACAAGGCAAACCTGCACCAAGTATCGCGGAAGCTGCGCCAGAGATCGTGAGTGAGAAATCGGGCAAACTGGGGTTACACAGAGCAAGGGGAAGTGACTAAGAAGTTAGAGAGGCTCTCAAGGTGAGCAAACACCCATTTAATCTATACTTTCTCAGTAAACTAAGTGTGGAAAGGGAAACGATCTGCGTCGGGTATCGTTTGGTACTGACAGAGGTGAAAAGGAGTGATTTGGGGTGATACAGAGAGTGAGGAGAGGGGAGAGGAAAGAGTAGAGCATGTGTACAACCAAAACTTGGAAAAAATCTTTCCCAAAATTTGTCTAAGGGTCAAGTATCATTTGGCTCCCGCGGTCGAGTATCGCGATACCTGACAAGTATCGTGAATCTCCTGTGGTTGAGTATCGCGATATTTCCCAGCCATCGTGTATCGTTTCAGCTAGAGATCGTTGTGCCCAGAGATCGCGATACTTGAGAAGTATCGTGTATCGTTTTGGCCAAAGATCAAAGATCGTGTATCGTTTTGCTTAAGTATCGTGTATCGCTTCTCAGAGATCACGATACTTACCAAAGATCACGTATCGTTTTGATTCAGGTATCGTCGATCGTTTTGAGCCAAGTATCGAGTATCGTTGGTGTCAAAGATCGTTTCAATCAAGATCGCGATACTTACCAGCCGTCGTGTATCGTTTGGTTCATAGGTCGTGTATCGTTTGCATGAGAGATCGGTATCGTTTCGGTCGAAGATCGATATCATTTATCAGAGATCGCGATAGTTATCAGAGATCGGGTATCGCCTAAGTCAGAGATCGTGTATCGTTTTCTTCCAAATATCGAGTATCGTCTTGAGCTAAGTATCGTTTTGCCCGAGTATCGTGGACATCAAGTATCGCGATATTTCTCAACTATCGTGTATCGTGGAGTTTGCTCACGATACTTGTTGAAGATCGTGTATCGCCTACTTCAGGTATCGCGATACATACCAAGTATCATGTATCGAGTTCCTCAAGTATCAAGTATCGTGTCCTACAAATGTCATGTATCGCCTGATTTGAAGCATTTTCTGAGAGACCCTATTTCCCTGTTTTAAACCCCAAAACCCTGAACTGGCATAACTTTCTCATACGAAATCCGTTTGCTGTGATTTTGGTTTTGTTGGAAAGCTCATGGGGAATACAACCAAAACATCGACTGGTTATGGTTAAATTAATACCAGGATTATTAGATAGGGTATTTTGAAGTTGACCCTCAGGAAAATTGGAAAACCAAGGTGTTCCAAAGGATTTTGAGCAATATAAGAGAACTTTGGGACTAGAAGCCAAGGCTTATGAACCTGAGATCTGGCAGACACTTAGGCAAGGATAGACAAAGCATTAGGTCATCTGAGGCTAGTGTCAACCATACATCCAAGTCTTGGGCTCAACAGCTTAGTGGTTATCCTTACACACGAAGTTCAGAAACCAGTGACTCGGAAATGTCTTTTAGCATGGAAAGACCCACACGTAACTCAGGCACTGCTTGTTTACAAACACCAGAAGGTCCCTATAAGACCCAATTGGAGTATATCAGGACCAACCAATTAGGTGCTCGCATCTATGAGGATGGTCTAAGACGATCAGTGGTTCAACTCAAAAATCCTGACCAACCCTTTGGACTTGAACACCCAGTAGTCAAGTTCGAGGAGGGTGCTTACATTGATAAGGAAGGAACCATGTATGTGGTTACCAACTTACCAGATAGGACAGATGAGTTTGGAAATGTCATCCCTGAGAATGAGATAGGAGACCTAGAGCAAGGAGACCTAGGAAGAGAACCCAAGACCCCTAGAGGTAAGTCAGTCTTAACCAGAGTGCTTACTCCAGAATGGATTCCTCAAGATAATAAAAGCATAGAACTATTCGTGAATAGAGAAACGGAGGAAGCCTTTTGGAGATTTAGGCCAGATCAACCCAGCCCAGTAGTCACCATCTACGAATTCAAGGACCCAGAGACACTAGGGAAAGCTGTCTACCTAGATCACACATCTCAGAAATTATTCTTGGTATCAGATCATGACAGACATGCTTACACTTGGCAAGGTGAATCAATTTTCCCTCCACCAAGATCTAATGTTTCCCAGGGCCTCCAAGGAGCCGGATCATCCAAGGCTCATGAAACCCAGAGAGAAAGAACTAGAGAGAGACCGGAGGTAAGCTTTGCAGACACTATAGGCAGAGACAGATTAGGATATGGAACGGAAAGACTTGAAAGGGAGAGACATAGAGTTCATAGGCATCAAAGAGATGATCATGATTTCCCATTGCCTAGACCACGAGAGCACTCAAGAACCCTTAGACCCTCTCAAGTGGTTAAGACAATGAAGAACTACTTTGATGGATTTGGAGATCCTTATGATCATGTGGCAGAGTTCAAACAAGTGCTAAGAGCTGAACAGGTTGAAGACTTATTCACCCAGTTCGAGGCATTTGGTTTGACTCTTAAGGGTACTGCCTTAGCTTGGTTTCAACCTCTAAACAGTCGCAACTATAGAGAGATAGGTCAGCTGCTAGAAGAATTCATTGTGGAATTTTCCAAAAGCGGTATCAGGCATAACACATCATCCTTGATCCACAGCTTCAAGCAGACATCCCAAGAAACAGTGCGACTTGCAGGAAGAAGGTTTAGATAGTACTTGGAAAGATGCCCTGTACCAGAATTACCCACATCGGCCAAACAGGTGGCACTGTTTTTAGATGGCCTATTGAGCACAAAATTAAGGTCATATGTATACTTGAAAGAGCCTAGATCCATAGAAGAGTGTATACGGATATGCATTGACATAGAAGACAACTTCGGTGAGGAGTTAGGACTATCCAAACTCTATAAGGACTCTGATAGTTCTACAAGTCATACCTCTAGAACCTCCACTGAGATAGATGAGATAGCTGAACAAGTGGCCAAAAAGCTAGGAGTTCAAAATAGACAAATGCCAAGGGTCACTTCAGTGAAGCGATGTTATACATGTGGAGGAGATCACATGGCTAATGTTTGCCCGCTAACGACTCAACCCCAAGGAAACCCTAATGCTCTATATTGCACCATTGAGAGGAAATATACAAATCATACGACCCAAGATTGTCCCTATAACAGGCAGGCTGTTAAACAAAATTATCAACAACCTTACCAACAGGGTAGGTATCAGAATCAGTACCAACAGCCATCTTATAGGCCACAACAATATCAACCTCAATACCAGCAGCAATATCAGGCACCATATAGGCCACAACCTGTCCTAGGAAACCAACCGCCAGCTCCTGCCAATGTGATCCCAGTTAAATATACGATGGCGGAGGAGAACCATAGTAGAGCATTGGTGCCACTAACCCCATTGGTCTCAGAAAATGATTCTCACGCTCATGGTTCAGACTACTTCCATGAAGATAGTCCACATGCTTATTATATAGAGTCACCTGAGCAAAGTGAGACTTCTCAGTATCAATATGAGGCACCACCTATGGAACAAAATTGGGAGCCAGAATACTCCAATGTCATGTATACGAACCCAAATCCTAGGCCCCAATTGAGACAAGTAAGACCACAAGCCCCTAGAGGACCATGCTTCAGATGTCAGGGCGACCATTTCATTCGTGAATGTCCCCACCAACCAGCTCTGGGACTAGGACAGAACATCACAATACAAGGCTTTTGTCCTGAGTGCGGCAAGGAACATCTTCCTAGAGAGTGTCCCAGGAATCCCTCTAGTGTACCCAAGGTTACACCCATCAATGTGGTAGGCTTAGTGGCAGATTCAAGTTCAAGTAGCAATAATGTGGCTCCTGTACAGGCAGTTACTAGGGCACAGGCTACACAACAAGCAAAACCATCTGAGCACTCGGAGTCAAGCGAGGCAGGAGAGCCTAGTAAGAGGAAACCAAGAACATGGAAGGATACCAGAGAGAAGGCTAATCGCAAGTGGAACAAAAAGCTATCCGAGCTAGAAGAAAGTCTAAAAGATGCCAAAACAAAAATAGAAGACATTGCATCTCAAAGCCCCTCGCATGCCGAAGCTCCATCCATTCCACCTCATTCCACCCCACCGCCCATTGTAAATAGACCGCAATCAGGGTCTGTTCTTGCAGATCCAACCCCAGAAGGCTTGGACATGATGTTCAAGGCCTACCAGGCTCGTCTTCAAGAAGGGCCAACAACTGCAAACTTGGACAAGAGTTACCCGAGAGTAGATTTAGAGATTGAACGGATGAAAATGTGCATGAAAATGGTGGAACAAGCTCAAGCTATACTTGAAACTAGTCAAAAGTTCAATCAGACACACTCTGTCAAATCAGATTTGCATTTCCAGGGCTTACTAGAAAAATTAGAGCAGTTGGTAAACAAACCACAAGTTCCTTTACCTCCACAGGCTCAACCAATTATTGAAAGAGGAAGCTCACCACCAATGGGAGCTTATGTTCCTAATTCCACGAATGCTGGAATACCTCCTTCAATTCAACAGTACTCTCAAGAGTTCTTGCGGGAAATACAGGAAGAGAAATGGGCCAAGGAGAAGGGTAATTCCCCTCCTATTCCTGAGATTGATGATCTTCATGATCAATTTCCCCAAGACATCCCGTCTATCTATGGAGACCAAGCAGAGCAACAAGAAGATGAAAGATTAGATTTTGAATCTAATTCTTTACAAGAGTTGCCTCATTACACAGGCCCATGGGAATCTGAATCTCTCCAGATCAGAGCTCCCACAATATTGGTAAGAAATGAAGACTCAGTGATTCCAAGAAACACTGATGTTGTGAAGAACACTAAGGTTCAATGTCATCTCACTGTGGAAGAGCTGCTCAAAGCAAAACCGGAGCTCTGGAATCATGTGAAGGATCAGGTTCCAGAACTTGAATCCAATATGCCAAAAGTAGGCTCTAAGCAAAAAGTTCCAGAGATACCTCTCGACAAGATAGGAGATATGAGCGAAGGTGAAGAAGGTAACACTTATCTTCCAATCACCTATCAAGGTTACACAACCAAAGCAATCGTAGATTCAGGTGCCGGTGTTGCTATTGCGACCACCTCCTTGTGGAAGCGATGGGGCAAACCCACATTAAGACCAACTAGAATGAAGCTTCAAATGGCAGATGGTCATTTTGAAAGACCTCTAGGATTGCTTGAGGGGATAACTCTAACCACTTGTGGTGTAGAGTTTGAACATACATTTGCTATATGTGACTTTGAAAAAAATAATGTCTACGAGATGATCCTAGGAAGACCCTTCCTACGACAATTGCAAATAGTACAGGATTGGGGAACCAACTCCTTGTACTTACAGCACTTAGGGGTCACCACCAAGGTAAATTTGAAGGATTACACCTTCAGAGATGTACCACCCCTACAGTGGAATCCTATCCACAAAGCGAAAGAAGATTCTATCTCTGTGCATTCTGGAAGTTCACCTGATCCATCCTGGCTGCATGAAGATACTCACTTGTGGATGTGCAAGGTCGCAGAGGAAGAGGAAAAGCGCCTAAAAGCGAGAGAAGAAGGAACTTCCCCAGGAGATAGACCAATAAAAGACCCAGCCTATACACCGATGATATTTCCAGATGAGGAATTTGAGCCTCATGGTTGGGCAGAAATCTTAGCTACCATGGACATAGCAGTCAATGAAGAACAATGGACACCTCACTGTGATGAGGAGGGTTATGATATTTTAGTGTTCATGTGTCAGCCCCTGTTGGAAGAGTGTGATCCTAATGAGTTCATAGAAGAAGAAGAGAATGACGATGATCTAGAATCCATTGTGATGGATACTTACTTTGACTCAGAGGAACACTATTTAGAAGACATAGGAGTGTTAACCCAAAAAGAAGAAGAACCCCTCACGAGTATTAAAACGATAAATTCAAAGGAAGGAAGTGAAGGAGGTCAAAAGAAAAAGAAAAGAAAAGCAGTGAAACAAGAAGAGGAAGAATCACTGTTTGAAGTACCAGAAAATTTCAAGAAATATGAAGTGGAAGACCGAAAAATTTTGGTACGAATGCCTAAGAGAGAGGCCATTATAGGAGAAGCATATGACAATAAAGAAAAGAACAAAAAAATTGTAGTGACCATTGAAGGGAACGAAGAACGATGTACGTACATAGGAGATGACCTAAGTGCAAAAGAAGAAGCAGAGCTTGTAGCTCTATTAAGGGAATATAGGGATGTGTTCGCATGGCACTATAGAGACTTGAAAGGAGTAGATCCAAAGATTTGCTCTCATACGATTCCGATGACCGCTGATGCCAAGCCCACCAAACAAAAGCCCTACACATATAATGACAATTATGCAGCCAAAATAAAGGAGGAAATTGACAGGTTGATTGAAGCTGGATTCATCTATGAGATTGAGCACACTGAATGGGTGTCCCCCATTGTGGTGGTGCCCAAGAAGAATGGGAAGTTGCGCGTGTGCATTAACCTTAAAAAAGTTAATGCCGCTACGATCAGAGATAGCTATCCACTTCCAATCACCGAACATCTATTGGAGCGTGTTGCAGGCAAGGAAGTTTATAGCTTCCTTGATGGATTTTCAGGTTACAACCAAGTAGCCATTGCCCCCGAAGATCAACACAAAACGGCCTTTGCCACAGAATGGGGAATTTTTGCATTTCGTGTGATGCCATTTGGGCTCACCAACGCACCTGCAACATTCCAAAGGCTCATGTGTCATGTCTTCAAAGAGTTCTTGCGGAAGAGCTTAGAAGTATATGTGGATGACTTATGTGCTCATTCCCAACAAAGAAGATACCACATCCCTGAGCTCAGACAAATCTTCAACAAGTGTAGAGATTATCGAGTGTGTCTGAACCCAGAGAAGTGTGTGTTCATGGTACGACAAGGTAAAATCTTAGGTCACATTGTTTCTAAGAATGGAATTTCAACAGATGAGGACAAAGTAAGAGCGATAGCAGAGTTTCCAAGACCAAGAAATGTTAAAGAGGTACAGGCCTTTATGGGCCATTGTGGATATTACCGTAGGTTTATCCACATGTATGCCATCATAGCTAAACCTCTTTATGGGTTGTTAACAAATTTTGAGTGGAACGAGGAATGTGAGAATTCCTTCAACGAGCTGAAAAGACGTTTGTGCACAGCACCAATATTGACTACTCCGGATTGGAGCAAACCCTTCCATGTCCATGTAGACGCCTCCAATCATGCAATAGGATGTGTGTTAGCACAACCCACAGGTGAAGGAAACCTAGATTTGCCGATCGCATATGCTAGTAGGCAATTAAATGCAGCTGAACGAAATTATACCACAACGGAGAGAGAAGGCTTAGGCATGGTATACGCTGTGAAAAAGTTTAGACACTATTTATTGGCCAATAAGTTCAAGTTTTTCACTGATCATCAAGCTTTACTATATTTGGTCAATAAACCTTGCAATACAGGCCGCTTAGTAAGATGGTTCCTCTTACTAATGGAATACGACTTTGAAGTTGTTGTCAGGAAAGGTAGAACCCATCTCAGGGCAGACCATCTTTCTCGCATCACTTCAGGAGAGCCACCGCAAGGAGTGTCTGATGAACTGCCCGATGCTTATCTGTTCAATTTAGAAGTTGTTCCTAAATGGGCAAATAAGTTGGTACCAGTCCTAACCTTTGGGCCTGCAAATAAAAATGTGAAAACAAGCAAAGAAGAAATTGTAAGATCACAAAAGTATCAAATATTGGCCGGAAGCATGTACAAACAAGATCTAGAGGGTGTACTATCTTGTTGTGTTGAGGATGACGAACATATTAGTTGGATGCAACAAGCCCATGAGGGACTGCTAGGAAATCACTACTCTAAACAACGAACATTGCAGAATCTAAAACGTTTAGGAGTGTATTGGCCTAGCATGGACAAAGAAATACAGGAGTGGATCCAGAACTGTCCAGTGTGCCAGAAGAGACCCCTAGTGGAGCATGCCACTCTTTATCATGTGTCATTAATCCCAGATTGGAGTGCTCCATTGGTTGAGTTCATGAGATCGGGAACATTACCCATTCAGGCTAGTCTTGCAAGAAAACGGAGCATGGAGCAAGAGGCTTAAGACTATGCCTTAGTAGGAGACAACCTATATCGAAGAGGCAAGGATGGTTACCTAAGACTGTGTGTTCATGAATCAGACTATTTGAAAGTCTTAGAAACTGCACACAACGGTGCTGCAGGTGGACACTTTGGGCCTGACAGAGTAATTAAGACCATTCTATTCTCAGGGCTTTGGTGGCCCACTCTTCATATGGATGCACATACTTATGTGAAGAAATGTGACACATGCCAACGTGCCCAATATTCGATGAGAAAAGATGAGATGCCTTTAAGGCCAATGATGGGAGGGCGCGCATTCTCGAAGTGGGGCATAGACTTTGTTGGTCCTATTAACCCCCCAGCTAGAAACTCCCATGCAGAATACATTATTGTAGCCACAGATTACCTTACAAAGTGGGTGGAAGTAAAAGCCACGACAAAGAATGATGCTCAAACGACGGCCAAGTTTTTATTCGAAAATGTGTTCACTAGATATGGGTTACCAATAGAGTTGGTTAGTGATAGAGGCACGCACTTCTTGAATGAGGTCATTGAACATCTCCTTCAAGAATTCATGGTGATACACAAGAAGTCTGCCCCCTATCACCCACAAGCTAACGGACAAGCCGAGAGCACAAATAAGATCCTATGCAACGTATTGACGAAACTTGTAAATAATAAACGCTCTGATTGGGACAAACAACTTCATCATGCTGTTTGGGCATACCGAGTTGCCTACAAAACGGTACTTAATGCTACCCCATTTCAGATGGTCTTTGGACAGAATGCCGTGCTACCATTGGACTTCCTAATCCCAGCCCTGAAAGTAGCACAAGAGCATGAGTGGAATGGACATGAGTTGTCTTCCAGGATCTTTGATCTAGAACGTTTAGGTGAGACGAGGCTACTAGCAGCAGCAGGCATCTATGCTGCAAAGAAACAGCAAAAGGCATACTTTGATGCCCATGTGAAGGACAAAGGGTTGAAAGAAGGAGATCTGGTGCTGGTTTATACGCTAAAGCAACATGCCCGCAAATTGGAGAAACGAGGATATGGACCCATGATCATTAATAGACTCTCCACTAGCGGTGCAGTTCAATTGGCCACTTTAGAAGGTGATATCCTACCAAACTATATTAGTGGATGCCGAGTCAAGTTATATCAAGAACCTCTTACAGAGGAAACGCTCATGAGACTCAACACTGCTAAGAAGCGAAAAGAAGAAGAGTTAAGGGTTAGAGAAGAAGCACAAGCAGAGGCTCGAGAGCGCATCAGAAGAAATAAGTTACGGCGGCTAGGCCTAGATGTCCACACAAAAGCTCCAAAATATCACATGGACATGTGCCAAAAATCGGGCATATCTACTTCTCAAATAATTGATCGACGGCCCTTTGTGACTATAGAGGTAGGACAAGGAAAGAGTGTAAGGACTGTGAGAGCATTGGTTGACTCAGGAGCAGCAACTAGTGCAGTTAGACTTTCATACTGCCAAGACCTGCATTTGGGCATCAAGCCCATAGAAGCCTATCTCATAGGATTAGGAGGCGTGGAAACACCCTGTTTGGGCAAGGTGGAACTTCCCATCTACCTTCAAGATGTTCCAATAAAAGTCAAAATGCTAGTGTGCCATGATGAGGACCTCACATAACCACTTGTCTTGGGTCAAGATTGGATTTACGACCATGCTGTCAACTTGAACCTAAGAAGTCAACTTCTTCATGTTTGGGCACATGAACAATGCATTACATTAGAATTGGAGAATTGCATGGCCACTGACCCAGACACCACACGCTCTCTTCTTTCCTCTAACGCTAATCTTCTCGAACAAGATGTTGTAGATGTCAAAAGCTATATGATCCAGACGGACGCAATCACGGAAGGACAGTCGCAACGGCAAGATGAACCTTCTTCTTGTCTTTCAAAGAATAAAGCATCCACAGTAGTTCAACCCCAGAAGCAAGCAAAACAGTGCAAAACAGCCAATCTATCAAATAGACAAAGAGCCTTCAAGAAGAAAGAAGTTATGGGCATGAAGCAGATCTGGGTAAAGAAAGGAGTGCAACCATCGATGTTGCCTCAAGGATTCCCACCCAACCAGATCGACCACGAAAAAAGAAGGACCAAGCACCTACGACAGGCTCAAGCACGAAAAATCCATCAAATTTGGGTACCGACGCTATCAATGAAGGCCGACCACAATCAGGTACAAATTTGGGTGCCTAAAAAATTAGCTACAGCTCAGCAAGGGCGATTACAGATGTGGGTACCCAAGAAGCTCTTACACGTAAAAAGACCTATGCTCCCCACCATACGAAAGGCCTCAACAAAGAAGCCAAGGAAAGCAAAGGGTAAGAACAGAGCACAAAGACCAAAGGAAGCTAAACTCAACCCTTCTACAAAAAAAGGTAGGCACTCACCCAGGATATGGGTTTGGAAGCCAAAAGCACAAGCAACATCCACAGAACCAAGGGGCCAACAACACTGGATACCAAAGTTTGGACAGCATCCAAAGAAGAACTGGCCTGAGGTGATCCCTACAGGGCCAAATACTATTCGGAAATGGGTTCCCATTAGGAGGATTACATCATTTCGAGATCCAATCGACACCTCCAAACAAAGAATACATCAACTATGCGAGTAACATCAAAAGCCTCGACGTGCAGCAACCATGTGCCTTTGGCATAACCCAGTCGTTTGCACCATTCAGGTCATGCATTTCCAAAGTATGCATCAATATAGGCCCACCTTACATGGCCGTGCATCGACACAAATGAGAAATCCCAGGCACATGAGACACAATTTTCACATGCAAAATATGTTATTGATACAAACCTCTTTCTTCTTGTTTGATGCCATAGTGTGCATTAAAAAAAAAAAAAAAAAGGGGCAAAGAAGAGGACTGTGCTTGAAAATGCTCATCAGCGAACTTTCAGCAAGGACATCCATCAACAAATGGACAAACCGATGGTCAAACACCATGATGGAACACAACACGAAGAGATGAAGATCAACGGACCCTTCACCATGGTAAGACGTGTATGCTTCAACAACACTATCACCATGATCGATTAGGAAACCTCTTCGTCAGCATACCCTTGAGCACTTAGCTCAAGACCCAATCTCTTGCACCATACTTCTTGCCATGCATTTTCTAAGTACGCATACGTAGGGCCACATTACAAGGCCTTGCACAAGGCACATATTTTGTTCAACCCACGCACTAAAGCACTTACCCATCATCATTTCTGGGTTACAAGTACTGGGCATGAAAACACGGAACCCCATCTTTGGACGAACCAGCGGACATCACGGTGACAACAACAAGCGTAGAAGCAATGCACCATGAGAGTTACTCATAATCCACAATGATAACCCCTTTTGAGTAGCTCACAATTTTTGAAAGCTCACAAAGACAGTAGCAAACTGGAATACAAGGAAGAAGTCCATGCAAAGGCAGTAATGACAAAGTGAAGAACCAGACAAATGACCAAGCTGCATTGGAACGATGGACCGGTGCTGTTGACACATGAAGGGCACTACCTCTCAATGTACTACATGGAACAACCACTACAACAAGGGTCTGTCAGGGACGACAGACTCAAGAGGGGGGAGAGTGTTGCAGCTCAAGATCAAGGACAAAGCATGGAAGCGCATCAAGGAAGTGAACACACGAGAAGAAGGAGCAAGTAGGGAGCTCCAAGATTCACATGTCAAATTTTTAGAAGAAATCCCTATAAAAATAGTGATTTTTATTACTAAATATCATTGTAAATACCATTTTCTATTTTTACAGCTCCATTTTGTTCAAGCCAAGGAGTCCTTGAGCTTGAGGAGTATTAGATGTATCATACTACCAATTTTCATAATTTTTAGATTCCGTTTGAGCCCCCAAATAAGCCCTAGAACATAATTTTTAACTAGGCCGGACACTAGGTCTGGACAGGGCCAAAACCACTCAAAAACTATAAAAAGGGCTGGAGAGCTCATTTTTGGGGGTAGCTTGTTGTAGATTTCAGTTTCGTAAGAGAGCTCTTTGGTAATTGAAGCTTTCCATGGTTCCACTCTTTGCTCTTACCTTGTGCGCGTGTGTGTGAATGTGTGTGCATGCTTGTGTGCTTCCACTCACGCACTTGTGCCATCACTTGCTCGCGGTCTTCATACCAGTCCTCACGTCTCCACGGATTGACATTTATGAGGTGTATCTCCTCACGTTGGTACTCACCATTGTGCTAGAGTGACACATACATTGAGAGATATGACTCTCACAAGTAGGCTACCAAAAATTGGTATGCGACTGTACATAATTTTATGAAAGTGAAGAGAACGAAATGACTTTAAAAAAAAATGAACTACCTACAAGGGGGCTTCCACGCCTTCTTCCTCTATCCTTGAGTGTCCTCCTTTGCCTCTTTTATAGCCAAGTGACCAAAAACTCTCATGATGAGTTTGAGATCTCTTCTCCATAACTCTTCCACTACTTTGAGTAGCCACTCCTCTTCCAGTTCAGCTTTTTTGGATTTGATTCTCTTTTGATTGATTCTCTTTTAATCTCCACTACTTGCTGAAGTAAATGCTTTTATTTTTAATTTTTGTATTTTCCTTCCATTTGAAGAAAATCCTTTTTGCAAAAATATATACGACCTTACTTCTTTATTTTTAACATTCAGGTGAGACCTCTCACAACTTAGCAAAACTCAAGAAGACCAAGGTACAATGTCTTTTGACCGTGGAAGAGTCACTACGAGCCAAATTGCAATTACAAAAACAGTTAGCAGGACAATTGAAAGTAGAAACTAAGGAGAGTGATAAAGAAAACAAAGAAACTAAAGTCCCTTCTACCATACAAATCCCTGTTGATAAAGTCGGAGAATTTAGTGAGGGAGATGAGGGCAATACATGCTTATGCATCACATATAACGGATACATGACAAAAGCCATTTTAGACACAGGAGCGGGTGTAGGCATAGCCACCAAGGAAATCTAGGAAAAATGGGGAAAGCCAGCCCTGCGACCAACACCTATGAAGCTTCAATTAGCAGATGGCCATGTAGAGAGACACCTAGGAATATTAGAGAAAATCAAGTTGACTACCTATAGAGTAGAATTCGAACACACTGTAGCCATATGCCAATTCGGAAAAGAAAATAATTGTGAGATGATATTAGGACGATCTTTCATGAGACAACTTAGGGTAGTACAACACTAGGGAAGAAACACTTTATACCTACAACATCAGGGGACTACTACTAAGATCAATTTACACACATTTTCATATAGGGACGTACCCCCACTACAATGGAATCCCATACACAAGGAAGAGGATGATTTATCAATTCACAGTCTAGGTTCAAGTGAACAATCATGGATGCACGAAGATGCTCAACTATGGGTGTGTAAGGAAGCAAAGCAAGAGGAGAAAAAAAACTCAAATATGGCCTATTGGGCATCAAATATGGCCTATTGGGCATCAAAATTACCGATCTATAGATGATCCTATGTATATGCCTCAAGTTTTCCCGGATGAATCGTTCGAACCACATGGTTGGATGGAGATTCTAACCACATTAGATGTGTGCATAAACGAGGAGGTTTTAACCATGAATGGCTACATGGTAGTCCTTCAAGAAGTAGGGGCAGGAGAATTATTAGAAAAGGAATGGAGGGAGGAGTACGAAAGCATAGAAATGGAGCCAGAATTTGACTCGAAGGAACGATATTTGGAAGCAATTCAAGCCGATTAAAAAGGAAGAACATCCAAGGTATTAGCAATAGAATCAACCCAAATAAGACCGAACAATGAGAAGATGTTACATAAGGTAGAACCAATCCCACAACTTTTTGAAGTCCTAGAGCACTTCAAAAGATATGAAGTAGAAGAGAGGAAGATAGCTATTCAAATGCCCAAAACAAAGAAAGTAATGGTGACCATGGAAGCTGGAGAAGAGAGATGTACTTATATAGGAAAGGATGTGTCACCAAAAGAGGAAGAGGAACTGATAAGCCTAATTCAAGAATATCGAGACATGTTTGCATGGGCCTACAAGGACCTTAAAGGAGTAGATCCATCCATTTGTTCTCATCGAATCCCAATGAAACCTGATGCAAAACCATCGAAACAATGCCCTTATACTTATAACAATGTCTATTTGGCAAAATTTAAGGAGAAGATACACAAACTATTGGCAGCCATGTTCATTTATGAACTAGAGGATATAGAATGGGTGTCACCATTAGTGGTCGTACCCAAAAAGAATGGGAAATTAAGAGTGTATATTAACCTGAAGAAAGTGAACGCAGCCAGAATCCACGATAGCTACCCATTACCTATTACTGATCTTCTCTTGGAAAAAAGTGGCAGGGAAGGAAGTCTATAGCTTCCTAGATGGATTCTCTGGGTAAACCCAAGTAGCCATTGCTACAGAGGATGAACATAAGACAACATTCGCAACCGAATGGGGAGTCTATGCTTTTAGAGTGATGCCATTTGAAATCACCAACGCCCCTGCTACTTTCCAAAGGTTGATGTGTCATGTCTTTAAAGATTTTCTACAGAAGAGTATGGAAGTATACGTAGATGACTTATGCATATACTCAGGTCAGAGACATGAACACATTCCAGAATTATGAAGAATATTTGAGAATTGTCGACAATATCGAGTATGTCTGAATCCTGAAAAATGCATCTTTATGGTGAGACAAGGAAAGATCCTAGGATACATCATATCCAAGAACAGAATTTCCACTGACGAGGATAAGGTAAAGGTGATCCTAGAGCTTCCAAGACCAAAAAACACTAAGGAAGTGCAAGCTTTTACGGGTCATTTTGGCTACTATTGCAGATTCATTCACATGTACGCCATAATTGACAGGCCCCTCTATGGATTATTAACCCAATATATGTGGACGGATTAGTGTGAGAAAGTGTTTTAATGAACTGAAAAAATGATTAAG
Organism: Ceratopteris richardii; assembly: GCA_020310875.1. Taxonomy (NCBI): domain Eukaryota; kingdom Viridiplantae; phylum Streptophyta; class Polypodiopsida; order Polypodiales; family Pteridaceae; genus Ceratopteris; species Ceratopteris richardii. The sequence continues at coordinate 12,944,728 of CM035410.1, forward strand.
TACAACACCTATTTTGAAGATACCCAACTAGAATAAACCATTTCATATCCATGTAGATACCTCCAACTACGCAATAGGATGCATCCTAGCTCAACCTGTGCATGAAGGAAAACTAGACCACCCTATTGCATATGCGAGCAGACAACTGAGCCAAGCGGAAAGAAACTATACGACTATGGAACCAGAAGGTTTAGGAATGGTTTATGCAGTTAAGAAATTTAGGCACTACCTGTTAGCTAACAAGTTCAAGTTCTTCATCGACCATCATACCTTATTGTACCTAGTCAATAAGCCCTGTAATACGGGAAGACTAGTAAGATGGTTATTTTGATATATTGCTGATGGAGTTCGATTTCGAAGTAGTGGTCAAAAAAGGAAATACCCATGTGAGAGCTAATCATTTGTCTAGGTTAACACATGGAGAACCACCTAATGAAATAGTGAACAATTTACCAGATACTTATTTGTTCAACTTAGAAGTATGTCCTAAGTGGGTAGAAAAGTTAATTCCAATACTCACCCATGGACCACAACATCAGATCAACAAGGAAGCTAGGAAAGGATTTCTACAATCATGTAACTTGCACATTGTGGCGGGAAGTGTGTATTTTAAAGAACCCATTGGTGTATTGTTAAGATGTGTAGAAGAAGCTGAACAGAAGAACTTAATTGAGCAAGCTCACGTAAATTGATGGAGAATGCATAAGGGAACTCATGGAACACTGAGGGAATTAAAACAATTGGGAGTTTATTGGCCAGATATGCCTAAGGATGTTCATGAGTATATTGATAGTTGCTCATAATGCCAAGAAAATACTCGAGAAGACCATACATCATTACAATTATCTACCATAGCACCAGATTGGAGTAGGGCATTGGTGAAGTTCTTAAGAACACGTGAGCACGAGGAAGGAGCAAGTCAAGCTAGAAAGGGATCCCTAGAAGAAATGAGCAAGGACTACGTTATACTAGGAAGGAAACTATTCAAAAGAGGAAAAGACAATCAGCTACGGCTATGTGTCCATGAAGGAGAGTACTTACCTATATTAGAAATGGAACATGCAGGCGGCACAGGAGGACATTTTTCAATCGAAAGAACTGTGAAAATGATTCTCTTTGCAGGCTTGTGGTGGCCAACTCTACATATGGATGTAGACACTTATGTATGGAGTTGTGAGGTATTCCAAAGAGCCAAGTACCCTATTAGGAGAGATGATATGCCTTTATGATCCATGATTTGTGCGAGAGCCTTTTCCAAATGGAGCATTGATTTCATAGGACCTATTAACCCACCAACCAAAGGACCACACGTTGAGTACATAATAGTGGCAACAGACTATCTAACTAAATGGGTAGAAGCAAAAGCAACAAGAAAGAACGAGGCTCAAACCACAACAAAGTTTCTCTTTGAGAACATCTTTACTCGCTTTGGACTACCTATAGAGATAGTGAGCGATAGAGGAATGCACTTCATCAATGAAGTGATAGAATCCTTGATGAATGAATTCCTAGTGACTCATAAAAAACTAGCCCCCTATCACCCTCAAGCCAATGGTTAGGGAGAGAGTTCCAATAAAGTGTTATGCACCGTGTTGACAAAGATAGTCAACAATGGAAGGTCAAATTCAGACAAGCAGTTGCATCATGCATTTGGGCATTCCGTATGGCTTACAAGACAGCCATTTGAACTACTCTATTTAATCTAGTTTATTCACAAAATGCGATTTTACCGATTGAATTTCTGGTACCTACTTTACGAGTAGCACAATAGTATGAGTGGACAGGACATGAACTATCCAAACGATTAGAACAAATTGAAAAGTTACATGAAACTAGACTACAAGCAGTTGCAAGAATTTATGCGGCTAAATGGAGACAAAAAGCATATTACGATGCACATATTAAAGACAAAGTCTTAAAAGAAGGAGATCTAGTCTTGGTATACACATTGAAACAACACGCCAAGAAACTACAACAATGTGGATATGGACCATTATCGATTAATAGAATCTCAACGAGTGGCACGGTGAATCTAGCCACATTAGGCAGGGATATACTTCCCAACTACATAAGTGGATGTTGAGTGAAACGATATATGGAGCCATTAATAGATCAAATGTTAGCACTACTTGTGAGAGCACAAAATCGAAAGAAGAAAGAGGAGAGAATTAGAGAAGAAGCATGCCAAGAAGCCTTAGAACATATCAAGAAACAAAAGGCGTGGATAAGACAAAGGGATGAATGATATCTATGAGGAGAGGAAGCTATACCTAGTCAATAAGCCCTGTAATACGGGAAGACTAGTAAGATGGTTATTTTCAGCTAGGGTATTTTGAAGTTGACCATACCCACGGGGATCAAAGTCAGGGGTTTTAAGAATTGTTTTCCTAAAAATCACTATGCAAATTAGTATTTGTGCTACAGGAATGAGAATCATTGGTTCTTTCTTTGGAATTTAAATCTTAAAGCTAACTTGGGAACTCTTACAGATCTATTGAGAGCATCGGAAGGCGTTCTAAGCAAGTGTAAGTGCAAGCTTGGGAACACACTTCCTGGGCATTCAAGGGCAACCAAGCAGGAAACAAAAGGTTGGAAACTTTCAACCCCCTCTGTCCATTCCTAGCTTAGGCTAAGAACGACTAGTGATAGGAGTAAGTCAGGGCAACGATAGGCATCAATCAAGTTGAAGACTACCTATGCACTCAAGTTCAAGATTAAACATAATCTCTTCGTGATGCGATAACCTTAAAGGAAAGAATCTAACGTGGAACGATCAACTTACAGTGCGAAAAATTAACTCAAATATTCCTGACGACGTGATTTCTAACTAGAGCATAAACACGATAATCGACTAAAAAAGAATCAAGTGACTGATACAAAAGAACTCAGCAACGAGGTTGTACTTTGGCAAAATTGGGCTATTCAATTAGGGTTATGAACCTGAGATCAGGGCGACATCTAGGGAGAGATAGACAAAGTCTTAGGTCTTCAGAGGCTAGTGTCAACCACACTGCTAGGTCTTGGGCCCAGCAGTTGAGCCACCACTCATACTACCCTAGCTCTGAGACTAGTGAATCAGAGATGTCTCAAGGCATGGACCGACCTACGGGAAGTTCAGGAGTGCCATACTTGCACAGGGTAGAAGGCCCGTACAAGACGCAGCTAGAATGCCTTAGGACCAACCGATTAGGTGCTAGCATCTATGAGGACGGCCTAGGAAGGTCTGTGGTCCAGATTAAAAACCCTGACCAATCCATAGGATTAGAGCACCCAGCTGTCAAGTTTGAAAACGGAGCATACTTGGACAAAGAAGGAACCATATACGTAGTCACCAGTCACCCAGATAGGACGGACGAATTTGGAAATGTGATCCCAGAAGCGGACTTAGGTGACCTAGAGCAAGGAAACATGGGTACAGAACCTAGAACCCCTCAAGGTAAATCGGTTCTCACTAGGATTATCACACCAGAGTGGATTCCCCAGGATAATAAGAGCATAGATTTGCTCCTCAATCGAGAGACTGACGAAGCCTTTTGGAGGTATAAACCTGATCGGCCAATTGATATAGGAACAATCATGATCTATGAGTTTAAGGATCCTGATAGCCCAGGCAGAGTGACCTATTTGGATCACGCTTCAGAGAGGATCTTTGTGGTTACAGAACATGATAGGCATGCTTACACTTGGAAGGGTGAATTTGTTTTCCCCCAACCAAGATTGAATGTATCCTATGGTCACCCTGGAGCTGGAATATCCCAAGCTCATGGAATTCAAAGAGACAGAAGTAGAGATAGACCAGAAGTAAGCTTTGCCAACCCAGGGGGCAGAGAAAGAACAAGAATGGAAACAAATAGAGTAGAACCTGAGATACTTAGGGCTCACAGGAATCAAAGAAATGTGGATGAGTTCCCTCTACCACGACCTAGAGAGCACACAAGGACTTTGAGACCGACTCAGCTAGTTAAGTCCATGAAGAACTACTTCGATGGCACTGGAGATCCATACGATCATGTGGCTGAGTTTAGGCAAGTCTTGAGAGCTGAACAAGTGGAGGATCTATTCACGCAGTACAATGCCTTTGGTCTAACCCTTAGGAACACTGCCCTGACATGGTTTCAGCCACTAAATGAGAGGCAGTTCAGGAGCATAGACCAACTCCTAGAGGCTTTCATTATTGAATTCTCTAAGAGTGGCATAAGACATAATACCTCCTTGCTGATTCACAGCTTCAAGCAAACCCCTCAAGAGACCGTGAGACTTGCAGGAAGAAGATTTAGGCAATACCTTGAAAGATGCCCTGTCCCTGAGCTACCCACACAAGCTAAGCAAGTGGCATTATTCTTGGATGGATTGCTAAGTACCAAATTGAGATCATATGTGTATCTGAAGGACCCTAGGACTATAGAAGAGTGTGTACGCATGTGCATTGACATCGAGGATAACCTAGGGGAGGAGTCAGAGCTTTCCAAGATATACAAAGATTCAGATAGTGCCTCTAGCCTCTCTTCCACGCAATCCACCTCAATTGAGGAACTTGCAGAGAAAGTAGCTCAGAAATTAGGTGTCACTAGCAAACAGATCCCAAGGTATGCCCCTGTGAAAAGATGCTATACTTGTGGTGGCGACCACATGGCAAATGTCTGTCCCATTGTGGCTCAACCCCAAGTTAATCCTAGTAGCCAGTACTGCACTATAGAATGAAGGTACACCAATCACACCGCGCAAGACTGCCCCTACAATAAGCAAGCGGTTAGGCAACCCTACCCTCAGCCATACCCTCAACAAGGCAGATACCAGAGTCAATACCCACCACAACAGTATACTAGGCCTCAACAAAATTATCAACCACAGTACCAAGTCCAACAAAGGCCTCAGCCCGTGTTAGCACAACAAACCCCTGCCCCAGCTAATGTAATCCCGGTAAAGTATGCAGCGGCAGAAGAAAATTTGAATAGAGCTATAGTCCCGGTAACCCAATTGCTTTCTGAAAGTGACCCGAGTGACCATAGTTTCGATTCTACACATATTGATAGTCCCCAGGCCTACTACATGCAGTCTCCTGAACGTGGTGAGTCTTACTATAGTGAAGAGCCAAATGAACCTAGTTGGGAGTCAGATTACACAAACGTCATGTATGCAAACCCCAACCCTAGGCCTCAACCTAGGCAAGTAAGACCCCCATTCCCTAGAGGACCATGCTACAGATGTCAAGGAGATCATCTCATTCGTGATTGTCCCGTGCCTCCACCTACACAACCCCAGTCAGTGACGATCCAGGGCTTTTACCAAGACTGTGGAAAGGAGCATCTCTTACGAGATTGCCCAAAGAACCCCAATAATATGCCAAAAATCACTCCTATCAACGTTATTGGGTTAGTTGTAGACTCCACAGGGAGTATGACTTCCACTGCACCAGTACAAGTAATCACTAGAGCTCAAGCATTGCAGCAAAACCAAGGGGTAGACCAGGAAAAGAGCCCAGATGTTAGTGAAACCGAGAGCATAACCAAGAAAAGGACTAGAGCTTGGAGAGATAGTCGTGAAAGAATGAAAAGGCAATGGGCAAAAAAGATGAGTGAACTTGAGGAAAGCCTAAGAGAAACCAAAGCCAGGATAACCGAACTCATAGCTCAAACTCCCTCTCACACTACCCCACCTCCACCATTCCCAACTCCATCCGAACTGCCACCTTCCAACCCGCCTCACCTAAAACCACCACCCCCAAGAGTAGGATCAGTCCTAGCAGATCCCACTCCCGAGGACCTAAACATGATGCTTAAAGCATATCAGGCCAGAATCCAAGAAGGGCCAAACGTAACTGATCATGAAAAGTGTTACCCTAGAGCAGAACTAGAGCTAGAACGAACCAAAATTTGTGCTAAGATGGTGGAATTGGCTCAAACCATGTTTGAAGCCAGTGGCCTCTTTAACATCTCTAGTACAGCTAAGACGCAGTTGCACTTTGAAGCACTGTTAGAAAGGATAGAGAAGCTAATTGCACAATCAGAAAAGGAACCCTCCTCTCAAAATAAGGGCAAGGCAAGTGAAAGAGTAAGCCTTCCTGCCTAGGAAGTCTATGTGCCTAACTCTACGGAGCCAGACACATCTTCTTCTATGAATCGGTTCACACCAGAATTCCTATGAGAGATTCAAGAAGACAAATGGGCTAAGGAAAGTGAAGTCCCTCCTCCCATTGAACTTGTGGATGATGCACACGACCGATTCCCACAAGACATTCCATCCATTTATGAGGAGTAGGAGAGCACCCACACTCAGGAAAGACTAGACTTTAAGTCTAATTCTTTACAAGAATTACCCCACTTCACAGGCCCATGGGAAGCTAAGTCTACTTGTATGAGAGCACCCACGGTCATGGTACGGAATGAGGACTCACTCATACCCAGGAACACAGAGGTAGTGAAAAACACTAAAGTACAATGCAACCTCACCTTAGAAGAGCTACTCAAAGTAAGGCCAGAGCTATGGAAACATGTAGCCAAACAAGTACCAGAGATAACAAAACCTCGTTCCCAGATAGGATCCCAGAGAACAGTGCCAGAAATACCATTGGACAAGATAGGAGACATGAGTGAGGGCGAAGAGGGAAACACATATCTTCCTATCACCCATCAAGGATACACCACCAAGGCCATTCTAGACTCAGGCGCAGGTGTTGCAATTGCTACCACTTCCCTATGGAAGCGTTGGGGCAAGCCAGCACTCAAGCCAACGAGAATGAAATTGCAAATGGCCGATGGTCAAATAGAGCGACCCTTAGGGCTGTTAGAAGGAATAACTCTCACCACATGTGCTGTTGAGTTCGAGCATACATTTGCTATATGTGATTTTAGCAAGAACCATGCCTATGAGATGATTTTGGGAAGACCATTTATGCGACAGTTGCAAGTGGTACAGGATTGGGGAACCAACTCCTTGTATTTGCAACACTTAGGTGTTACGACCAAAGTAAATCTCAAAGATTACTCTCATAGAGATGTCCCTCCCATCCAATGGAATCCCATCCATAGAGCCAAAGATGATACAAAATCTGTGCATTCCATAGGATCAGGATCCTCATGGATGCATGAAGACACCCACTTATGGATGCGCAAAGTGGCAATAGAAGAGGAGAAAAGAGAAAAGGCCAGAGATATAGGTGCAAAAGAAACACATAGATCAATTCAAGACCCAGCCTATGCGCCTGTAGTATTTCCTGATGAAGAATTTGAACCCCATGGCTGGGCAGAAATCCTAGCAACAATGGATGTAGTCATCAATGAAGAACAATGGACACCTCATTGTGATGAGGATGGCTATGACATTTCAGTTTTCTCCACAGAGCCAATCATGGGAGAGGCAGTGTTAGAAGAATGCGAACCTAACCCTGATGCATTTGAGGATGCGAGTGACTCCGATCTAGAGTCAATCATTATGGACCCACCTTTTGCATCAGATGAAGAATACTTCCATGAAGTAGAATTTCAACCCCAGAGGTATAGAGAGCTTACAAGTGATGTAAGGCTAACCACACATGTAACTCCTAAGCAAGAAGGAAAGAAAAGAAAGAAGAGAGCAGTCACACTAGAAGAGGAAGAATCTTTGTTTGAGGTCCTATAAAATTTTAAGAAATATGAGATAGATGATAGGAGAGTCATGATCAGAATGCCTAAACGAGAGGTGCAATCAGGGGAGGCCTATGATAACAAAGAAACCACCAAGAAAATAGTGGTAGCCATAGAGGAAGGAGAAGAGAGATGCACTTACATAGGACATGACCTGACGGAAGACGAAGAGCAAGAATTGATAGCCTTGCTAAGGGAATACAGAGATGTATTCGCTTGGAGTTACAAGGATTTGAAAGGTGTTGATCGAGACATATGCTCACACACTATCCCCATGACCTCAGATACCAAACCCTCTAAGCAAAAGCCCTATACATATAACAATAATTATGCTACCAAGATCAAAGAGGAGATAGATAGACTCGTTGAAGCTCGATTTATCTATGAAATTGAGCACACTGAGTGGGTATCCCCCATTGTAGTGGTGCCCAAGAAAAACAGAAAGCTGCGTGTATGCATTAACTTGAAGAAGGTCAATGCAGCCACAATTCAAAATAATTATCCGCTTCCCATCACAGAACATCTCTTAGAAAGAGTAGCAGGCAAGGAAGTGTACAACTTCCTTGATGGATTTTCGGGTTACAATCAAGTAGCCATAGCTCCAGAAGATCAGCATAAGACGGCTTTTGCCACTGAATGGGGCATCTTTGCCTTTAGGGTAATGCCATTTGGGCTTACCAATGCACCAGCTACCTTCCAGAGGCTGATGTGCCATGTATTTAAAGAATTCCTGAGAAAAAACTTAGAAGTCTATGTTGATGATCTTTGTGCTCATTCCAACATTAGACAAACCCATATTCCTGAACTCAGACAAATCTTTGACAAATGTAGGGAATATCAAGTCTGCCTAAACCCGAAAAAGTGCGTCTTTATGGTTAGGCAAGGCAAGATTCTAGGACACATAGTGTCAAAGAATGGCATATCCACTGATGAAGAGAAAGTGAGAGCCATAGTAGAGCTACCTAGGCCAAGGAATGTCAAGGAAGTACAAGCTTTCATGGGACATTGTGGTTACTACCGCCGGTTCATTCACATGTATGCTGTCATTGCAAAGCCCATGTACGGACTTCTAACTAACTTTGATTGGACTGACGAATGTGAGAATTCCTTCCAGGAGCTTAAACAAAGATTATGTTCAACACCAATCTTGACCACACCAGATTGGAACAAGCCATTCCATGTTCATGTGGATGCATCCAATTACGCTATTGGATGTGTACTCGCACAACCTACTGGTGAAGGTAATATGGATCTTCCAATTGGCTATGCCAGTAGACAATTGAATGCAGCTGAACGAAATTATACCACTACGGAGAGAGAAGGACTAGGCATGGTGTATGCGGTTAAAAAGTTTAGACATTATTTGCTTGCAAATAAGTTTAAATTTTTTACTGATCATCAGGCATTGCTATACCTCGTAAACAAGCCTTGCAATACAGGAAGATTAGTAAGATGGTTTCTCTTGCTAATGGAATATGATTTTGAGGTTGTGGTAAGGAAAGGGAAGACTCGTTTGAGAGCAGATCACCTTTCTAGGCTCACATCTGGAGAAGCCCCACAAGGAGTGTCAGATGATCTTCGTGATGCTTACTTGTTTAACTTGGAAGTGGTACCGCAGTGGGCTAAGCCATTAGTGCCAGTATTGACATACAGACCTAACCACCCAGTCATAAACACACAAGATAGAGAGGTACTAAAAGCCCACAAGTATCACATCATGGCAGGAAGTATGTACAAGCACACAGATCAAGGGATCTTGGCTTGTTAAGTGGAAGAGGATGAGTACGCCAAATGGTTGCAAATAGCACATGTAGGTGCATTAGAGCAACACTACTCGAAACAACGAACCCTACAGACACTAAGGAGACTCGGAGTGCATTGGCCAACTATGGAAGCTGATGTCCAAAAGTTGTGCAAGGAATGCCCAATCTGTTGCACTAAACCACCTGTGGAACATGCCACTCTCTATCAAGTGTCCATAGTGCTAGATTGGAGTGAACCACTAGTATCCTTTCTGAGGACGAAAACATTCCCTCCAGACATGACTCTGGCTAGGAAAAGGAGTTTAGAACAAGAAGCCCAGGATTACTCACTCATTGGTGATAATCTATACAAACATGGTAAAGACGGTTACCTGAGACTATGTGTCCATGAGAGTGAATATCTCAAGCTTTTGGAAACTGCTCACCAAGGTGTAGCAGGAGGACACTTTGGACCAGATCGGGTGATCAAGGCAATACTATTTGCGGGCTTCTGGTGGCCGACCCTTCACATGGATGCACATACCTATGTGAAGAGGTGTGACGTCTGTCAGCGAGCTCAGCCTCCTATACGCAAAGATGAGATGCCACTGAAGCCTATGATGGGTGGACGTGCATTCTCTAAGTGGGGAATAGACTTCGTAGGTCCTATTAATCCACCAGCTAAGGGTTCACATGCTGAATATATCATTGTGGCCACGGATTATCTCACAAAGTGGGTAGAGGTAAAAGCCACAACAAAGAACGATGCTCAGACAACTGCTAAATTCTTGTTTGAGAATGTATTCACTAGATACGGGCTACCCATAGAGCTAGTTAGTGATAGAGGCACTCACTTCTTGAATGAAGTTATTGAAAATCTGCTCCAAGAATTCTTGGTAGTACATAAGAAGTCTGCCCCCTATCACCCTCAAGCAAATGGCCAGGCTAAGAGCACCAATAAGATCTTATGCAATGTACTGACGAAATTAGTGAACAATAAACGCTCTGATTGGGACAAACAGCTACACCATGTTGTTTGGGCATACCGAGTCGCCTACAAAACGGTACTCCAAGCCATCCCCTTTCAGATGGTGTTTGGCCAAAATGTTGTGCTACCATTAGACTTCTTAATACCAACACTGAAAGTAGCACAAGAGCATGAATGGACGGGTCATGAACTCTCCTCAAGACTTTTTGACCTTGAACGATTAGGAGAAACAAGACTGAGAGCGGCTGCAGGGATATATGCAGCTAAGAAACGACAGAAGGCATACTTTGATGCCCACGTTAAGGATAAAGGTTTGAAGGCAGGCGACTCAGTTTTAGTCTACACATTGAAGCAACATGCGAGGAAACTGGAGAAGAGAGGCTACGGACCCATGATCATTAATAGAATCTCAACGAGTGGGGCGGTACAGCTAGCCACCTTAGAAGGTGATATTCTTTCGAGCTACATAAGCGGATGCAGGGTCAAGCTCTATCAGGAACCTCTCACAGAGGAAATGCTAAGTCGACTCAATACTGCTAAGAAACGCAAAGAAGAAGAAAAGCGAATTCGAGAAGAAGCCCAAGCAGAAGCCTTAGAGCGCATACGGAGAATGAAATTAAGAAGACAAGGTAGAGAGCAACCTGTGCCAGATGCATATGCAGATCAAGGATATCACGTGGCTATGTGTGAAGTTTCAAGTATTAGCTCCCATAGGATAATTGATCGACGTCCTTTTATGACCTTAGATATAGGACAAGGAAAGGGTGCAAGGACTATAAGAGCCTTGATTGACTCAGGTGCAGCCACTAGTGCTGTTAAATTGTCTTACTGTCAAGAGTTGAAATTAACTGTTAATCCTATAGAAGCATATCTCATAGGATTGGGAGGTGTGGAAACCCCTTGCATGGGCGAGGTGGAACTTCCCCTTTATATTCAAGACGAAGTAATGACAGTCAAAGTACTAGTGTGTCAAGATGAGGACCTCACTGAGCCTCTTGTCTTGGGTCAGGACTGGATCTATGATCATGCGGTCAACCTAAACCTAAGAAGTGGACTTCTTCAGGTATGGGTAAATCATAGTCGAATTATAGTTGAATTGGAAAATGAGGCACTCAAGGACCTAGGTAGGGCACGAACTCCTGGTCCTTCCAGGGGTGCACATGAAGTTGACAATGTCATTTTTGTCCAAAAATGTATGATGTAGAAAGAGGATTGTCTCAACAACGGAGTCAAGGATAAGACGGTACTCCCTTCTTTTCCAAAGGCCAGAAGGATGCAGCAGCCAACGGTAGATCAAATACAGAAGAAGCAGAACACTACCTATACTAGGGCCAAAAGAAGGAGCAAAGCAGATTGTGTCAGCCGATGAAACAAGTATGGAGGTGAAAAGGCGAACACCGTGTTCCGACCAGGCCAACACCACGGCCAAAACCTCTTATTAGTAATCAACAACACGACACTAATAAGAGGTCCTTCATAAATTCTTCTGCGAAAGTGAAGTCTATTTGGGTACCCAAGAAGTCAATGAAGGCCAGCCCTCAATCACGACAAATCTGGGTGCCTAAGGCTTGCTTGTGGGCTCAAATAGCTACACCAAGGCCAAACCCTGTACAACATGTTTCACTCACGCGAACATCTGAGGCCCGGTCTTACACATCACGCACTAACACGTATTCTTCCATGAGCACAAGTAGAATCACTTATAAATGGGTTCCTAAAAAGCCCCATTTTTCAAGCAAACACCCTATCACACTCTCCAGAGCCTCCACAAAGTCAAAATCAAAACCTATCCAATGCATTTGGCAACCTAAAACTTGTAATAAACCCCCGGATCCCAATTGTAAATCCATGTCCACCTACTAACTACTTCACTCTCACACCACATCATTCCGCTTAGCTCTTAGGTCTACCCAATCCCTAACTACACACACAAGCACCAAGCACTTACTAACCCCCTAACCTCTCCTAAACCTCATGTTACTATTATAACAGGGGACACAGTGTCATTTTTGTGTCCATTCCAATGTTAACATTTATTCATATATTCTCACAGAACCAACTGCGAAGTTTTCAACATGGCTGAGGCGGCAGGAACTAGCTCTCAAACAAAAACAAGCCAGCAAGTGGTGGACTTAGACAGTTTACCCGTTTTGCCCGAGACAAATGAAAGACTAGAAGAATTGCGGGCCATCAAAATCATACCTATTGCGGACCCTCCCAGTGGTCATACCATGCCCGTAGGAAAAACTTCCCACTGGTTTAATGAAATGGTAGGACCCTTGGGTGAGGGAACGTACCTATGGGAATCAGAGTTGGACTTCAATGGGAAGCAATGCAAATACCATTTCTTTACAAGAGAATTCGAGAAGTTACAAAATGCAGAAGGTCTACGTTCGATATGGGAGAAGGCAGGATTGGATGCATATTTTAGTGCACGGCTCCCAAAGCCTGACTTCATGCGATGCTACTATCTCATCAACACCTTGACTCCAAACCAGAACCCAAAAGGTGCAAGCTCATTTGTGATTCCATCTCTGACAAAGGGGAATGAGCTCAAGAGGTTCAGGCTATCAAACAACTTGGTGAGAGAGGCTCTAGATATGCGTGGAATGCATATTCCTACAGAGAAGGAAACCCTAGTACCGGATTACATGAAGAATCGAAGTCTCACCAAACTCAAGGACATGGTGTCCATGACGCCTAATATTGCAATACACCTTCGCATGTGCATGCAACACTTTGCTTTTCCTGCACAAGATAGATTCACCATGCCGCCCAAAAAGATTTGGTTTAGTTTGTATGTGGCAGAGACACAGAGCCTCACCATCAACTTACCCCACTGGATAATTGATCAGATACACCTAGCTCACAAACGATGGCCGCGGAAACAAGTTTTATATGGTTGCTGTGCTCTGACGAGAATCATTTATAGGTGTTTGGCTTATGACATCCCTATTCAACGGGCCCTAATGTGGAATCGTGTAGAGCAGTTTAGAGGCAGGACATCCACTGGACCCCCTTCTAAGAAGATGAGAGGCACTGTCCAAGTCCCATGTGCTCAACCACGTGGAGCCACCCTAACACCAGACGTCACCCCTCCACCTCGAAGAGTCCGACCATTCACACTCCGACTTCCAAGACGCAGCACCGATGGTTCTACCTTGATATTCCCTCCCATCCCAACCGATCTTGAATTTCCTAGTGGTGCACCTTTGGAAGAACTCACGAATGAAGATTTTGAACAATTATTACAAGATGTAGAGCTGGAGGCAGAAGAGGCACAACAAGTGGAGAATGTGCAAACACAGGCAACAACCTCCCAAGCACCTGTCACCATAGTTGAAGTGGATGAAGAGGATGATGAAGATGAAGAACAGGAGGAAGATGAGGAGGATTATGATCAAGAGCATCAAGATGAGCAAAAAGAAGTGCCAGAACTTGTAGGTGCACCAGCATATACAGCTCAACTACAAAGGTTATACACCACAATCAAAGCAGTACAAGAAAGGCATCAACTCTCTCTTGTGTCAGGTCAAGCTTTGATGCAAGAAATGCTATCAGATGATGGGGTGGATCAACATTTCATTGACACCCTCAAATTAGTGTCAGAATCTTTAGGAGTTCCGGAGGCTGTCCACACTGCAGTCCGCCAATCCGTGAGGTATGACAAACGCAGAGTTGACACGTTACCACGTGCAGGTAAGACTATCAGGATACCCGTCACAGAACACGAAGTACCCATTGAAACCACAGCTACCCCCACTACCACCATTGACCTCTCTGCTAAAACCTTCGTTCAGACATCACCCATCTCACCCCAGCATCCCCCATCACCACCTTCTCCACCCCCACCACCTCCTCCCACCATGGAGGAAACGACAGTCATCACCTCTACCTTCACTTATAACCCACCCTCAGTCACATCATTTTCCTTTCGAGAACCCACCTCACAAGACACCCTCTTCTCTTTCGTCACCAATCCCTTGTACACTTCAACCCTTCTACCCTCCGAACCCATAATTGGCCATCCCATAATTCCAAGTGTGGTTGGAAACCCAGCACCCACCGAAGGCACCCTGTGTTTCCCAGCCTATTCCCCAATACGGGTACCTCCATTCCATGACCCTCACTTCCCATCTGGCCCCTACACCTCTTTCAACCTGACCTCACCACCCCAATACCCGTCCTTTGTGGAGCAGTTCATCCGCTCTCCAATGTTTCAGAGGCACATTTCCCCGCTGTTCGCAACGACATCAATTTACACGAACACCACACTCACTTCACCTACCATACCCACTTACATGGTAGCCCCTGTACACACCACTCTGTCTGACCCAATGGACATTTCACCCACCACAACACCTCTCCCCACGATTCCACCATCTTCCCCTCCCTTACCCCCCACCTCACCACTCACCACATCATTGGCACACACAGCATTCACTACCTCCCTCCCCAATCCCACCTCCCCTGCATTTCAAACTTTTCCCCTTGCATCTCATAATGTAAATAGCACGTTCAATACATTACTTCAATGTGCACATCAACTACAACAAGAATACCACCAATTGGAAGAAAGCATTGCTGCCCTCCAGGCAGAATCTCAACGTCTGCAAGCTAGAGTCACCACTCTTGAAGCTGATTACCAAACGCTCCTAACCGAGCATACCACCTTACAGCAGGCTCACTCCGAATTGGAATCAAAGACATCAACAGTAGATGATCAAGCAGTCAAGGAACTAGAAACAGTGCTCCAAGCACAAATGATATCTAATGCTACACTCAGACGCAACCTTGGGCTATTAAGGAAGCATATGGCAGCAACACTAGAAGAGAACAAGAGGCTTCAACAACAAAACCAAGACAACTTTGAAGCGGCTATGGAAGGAACTGCAGGAGCAACCATTAGCCCTACCAAGTATAGAGCAGTCCCATCGGAAGACATTCGCATCTTACTTGAGGAGCATGCAAATTTCTTGGAGTCATATGAAAAGTTAGAGACTGAATGTGCCAACCTAAAGAAAAAGATAGCCAGTGCCCCCACAGCTCAACAGGAGCCGGTAGTCTTGCAACACTCTCCAGAAGAATAAGAGACCCTCCGGAAACAGGTGACCGAACTCCAAGTGCGTCTCTTACCATATGAAAGGCCACCCTCGCCAACTAAAGAACCAGAACCTGAAACAGTGGTGGAAATCCCCGTCGATGACAGCTATGAAGAGCCATATGAGCCGATGCCAACACCCGGTGGTCGAACTAGAGAGGAAGGACAAGACACTTTAGAAATTCAAGTTCCAGATTGGGTCAAAAGGGTCGAGAAAGTGGGTAAGACACATGATGATCGTGTGGCCGTGCAAATGCAATCTCTCACAAATCTGGAAGAAACTGTCCTTCGGTCTTCTTACTTTCAAAACCTATCCCATCAACGGTTAATCACAACATCAGAGTCGCAATACATGCCTTATTTTGTCTTGCTACATGATTATAATGCAGAAGTCAAAAGACATACAGGGAAGAAGCCCACATTCGCCACTCAATTTGAGCTAGGGGATTTACCGACAGATGCACGTGCTGGCTCGATCTTCCAACCTAATTGGCGTGCACGTCTACTAACCGATTACCCAGAGATGATGAGCACGTGGGCAACCATGCCACTATATATCAAGTATAATCCATGCTATTGCCCAGTGGTACGTCGCAGATCCTGGCAAGCATTTGCAATCAAGGTACGCAACAATAAAGAATGCTCGGCTTGGGTTAACTATCCATATTTTGCTCCGCCTCGAGGGACCCCAACCGTAGCCTACATGATATCAACAATTCGACACTGGTCTACTCGTCTAAATAATGTATCCGACATAGCTTCAAAAATGTGTATGAAAATATTCGAGCTCATGACCATTGTCTTCAAAACCTTTTGGAAGGTACAAGCTCCGCACATCTCTGCCCCTGGATTCTCTCAAGGTAACAAGGATTTAGTCTACGACTGGGAATATCATTCAGAAATTTTCATTCCCAGACCCACACATTTGCTACACCTATTCACAGTAGAACAAGCGATCCATGCAGATCAGTTACATCTGCCACATCCAGACATTCCAGGACCAATTGATTGGGATCGTATGATGACAGACTTGGCCAGAGGACTACGCATACAAGAACACCAGCTTGCCACTCAGGTTGTGGAATATTACATCCAACACTCCCAGCAACAAGGGTCTGTTAGGGACGACAGACGCGAGAGAGGGGGGGTGTTGAGAGCAGTATTGGCACCCAAGGACTGAGGAGACAAGGAAGCCAACGGAGAGAGTCAGAGCAAGGCAAAAGATTAAGTAGACAAAGCAGTCGACACAGATCTGGCAGATAGGCCTTCAAATTTTTCCAAAACAACATCTTTATAATAGTGATTTTTATCACTAACCATCATTGTAAATATCATTTCATATTTTTGTAGCTCCATTTTGTGCAAGCCAAGGAGTCCTTGAGCTTGAGGAGCTTTAGAAGTACCTACCTGTCAGTTTTCACATTTTTTAGACTTTGTTTGAACCTCCAAATAGGGTAGAGAACCTAATTTTTAACTAGGCCGGACACTAGGTCTGGACAAGGCCAAAACCTAGTCAAAAACTATAAAAAGAGCTAGAGAGCTCATTTTGCAGGTTAGCTTGTATTTGAATTGAACTTGTATGAGCTTTTGGAAGTAATCTAAAGAACTCCATTGCTTCTCACTCTTTGTCTTGCCGTGTGTGCGCGTGTGTGTGTATGTGTGTGCATGTTTGTGTGCTTCTCACTCACGCACTTGTGCCTCCACTTGCTCGAGGTCTTCATACCATCCTCACGTCTTCCCGGATTGACATTAAAGGAGGTGCTACTCATCATTGAGCTACAATGACCATAGCTTTGATTCGATGCATATTGACAGCCCTCATGCCTACTACATGCAATCTCCTGAACAAGGTGAGTCCTACTATAGTGAGGAACCGAATGAACCTAGTTGGGAGTCAGATTACACAAACGTCATGTATGCAAACCCCAACCCTAGACCTCAACCTAGGCAAGTAAGACCCACATTCCCTAGAGGACCATGCTACAGATGTCAGGGAGATCATCTCATTTGTGATTGTCCCTTACCTCCACCTACACAATCCCAGTCAGTGACGATCCAGGGCTTTTTTCAAGACTGCGAAAAAGAGCATCTCTTACGAGACTGCCCAAAGAATCCTAATAATATGCCGAAAATCACTCCTATTAACGTTATTGGGTTAGTGGTAGATTCCACAGGAAGTGTCACATCCACTACACCCGTACAGGTAGTCACTAGAGCTCAAGCATTGCAGCAAAACCAAGGGGTAAGCGAGGAAAAGAGCCCAGATGTTAGTGAAACAAAGAGCATGACAAAGAAGAGGACTAGAGCTTGGAGAGATAGTCGTGAAAGAATGAAAAGGCAATGGGCCAAAAAGATGAGTGAACTCGAGGAAAGCCTCAGAGAAACCAAGGCCAGGATAACTGAACTCACATCTCAAACTCCCTCTCACACTACCCCACCTCCACCATTCCCAACTCCATCCGACCCGCCACCTTCCAACCCGCCTCACCTAATCCCACCACCCCCTAGAGTAGGATCAGTCCTAGCAGATCCCACTCCTGAGGACCTTAATATGATGCTTAAAGCATATCAGGCCAGAATCCAAGAAGGGCCAAACGTAACTGATCATGAAAAGTGCTACCCTAGAGCAGAATTAGAGCTTGAACGAACTAAAATTTGTGCCAAAATGGTGGAGTTGGCTCAGACCATGTTTTAAGCCAGTCGCCTATTTAACATCTCTAATTCTGCGAAGACACAGTTGCACTTTGATGGACTGTTAGAAAGAATAGAGAAGGTAATTGCACAATCAGAAAAGGAACCCGCCTCTCAACACAAGGACAAGGCAAGTGAAAGGGCAAGTGTTCCTGCCCAGGAAGCCTATGTGCCTAACTCTACGGAGCCAGACACATCATCTTCTATGCATCGGTTCACACCAGAATTCCTACGAGAGATTCAAGAAGACAAATGGGCTAAAGAAAGTGAAGTCCCTCCTCCTATTGAACTTGTGGATGATGCACACGACCAATTCCCACAAGACATCCCATCCATTTATGAGGAGCAGGAGAGCACCCAATCTCAAGAAAGATTCGACTTTGAGTCTAACTCTCTACAAGAATTACCCCACTTAACCGGCCCATGGGAAGCCAAGTCTACTTGTTTGAGAGCACCCACAGTCATGATAAGAAACGAAGATTCAATCATACCTAGGAACACAGAGGTAGTGAGAAACACTAAAGTACAGTGCAACCTCACCTTAGAAGAGCTACTCAAAGTAAGGCCAGAGCTATGGAAACATGTAGCCAAACAAGTACCAGAGATAGCAAACCCTCGTTCCTAGGTAGGATCCCAGAGAACAGTGCCAGAAATACCATTGGACAAGATAGGGGACATGACTGAGGGCGAAGAGGGAAACACATATCTTCCTATTACCCATCAAGGATACACCACCAAGGCCATTCTAGATTCAGGAGCAGGAGTTGCAATTGCTACCACTTCCCTATGGAAGCGTTGGGGCAAGACAGCACTCAGGCCCATGAGGATGAAATTGCAAATGGCCGATGGTCACATAGAGAGACCCCTAGGGCTGTTAGAAGGAATAACTCTCACCACATGTGGTGTTGAGTTTGAGCATACATTTGCTATCTGTGATTTCAGCAAGAATCATGCCTATGAGATGATTTTGGGAAGACCATTTATGCGACAGTTGCAAGTGGTTCAGGATTGGGAAACCAATTCCTTGTACCTGCAACACTTAGGTGTTACGACCAAAGTAGAATTTGAACCCCACGGCTGGGCGGAAATCCTAGCAACAATGGATGTAGCCATCAATGAAGAACAATGGATACCCCACTGTGATGAGGATGGCTATGACATTTCAGTTTTCTCCATACAGCCAATGGGAGATGCAGTTCTAGAAGAATGCGAACCTAGCCCTGATGCATTTGAAGATGCAAGTGACTCCGATCTAGAGTCAATCATTATGGACCCACCCTTTGCATCAGATGAAGAATACTTCTATGAAGTAGAATTTCAACCCCAGAGGCACGGAGAGCTTACAAATGATGTAAGGCTAGCCACACATGTAACCCCTATGGAAGAAGGAAAGAAAAGGAAGAAGAAAGAAGTCACACAAGAAGAGGAGGAATCTTTGTTTGAGGTCCCAGAAAATTTTAAGAAGTATGAGATAGATGACAGGAGAGTCATGATCAGAATGCCTAAACGAGAGGCGCAATCAGGAGAGGCCTATGATAACAAAGAAACCACCAAGAAATTAGTAGTGGCCTTAGAAGAAGGAGAGGAAAGATGCACGTACATAGGCCATGACCTGACAGAAGAGGAAGAACAAGAGCTAATAGCCTTGCTGAGAGAATACAGAGATGTATTCGCTTGGAGTTACAAGGATTTGAAGGGTGTTGATCCAGACATATGCTCACACACTATCCCCATGACCACAAATGCCAAACCTTCTAAGCAAAAGCCATACACATATAATGATAACTATGTTGCTAAGATCAAAGAGGAGATAGATAGACTGGTAGAAGCTGGATTCATCTATGAAATTAAGCACACTGAATGGGTATCCCCCATTGTTGTGGTGCCCAAGAAAAATGGGAAGCTGCGTGTATGCATTAACTTGAAGAAGGTCAATGCAGCCACAGTTCGAGATAACTATCCGCTTCCTATCACAGAACATCTCTTAGAAAGAGTAGCAGGCAAGGAAGTGTACAGCTTCCTTGATGGATTTTCGGGCTACAATCAAGTAGCCATAGCTCCAGAAGATCAGCACAAGACGGCTTTTGCCACTGAATGGGGCATTTTTGCCTTTAGAGTAATGCCATTTGGGCTTACCAATGCACCAGCTACCTTCCAGAGGCTGATGTGCCATGTATTTAAAGAGTTCCTGAGGAAGAACTTAGAAGTCTATGTTGATGATCTTTGTGCTCATTCCAACATTAGACAAACCCATATTCTAGAACTCAGAAAAATCTTTGACAAATGTAGAGAATATCAAGTCTGCCTGAACCCAGAAAAGTGTGTTTTTATGGTCAGGCAAGGAAAGATTCTAGGACACATAGTGTCAAAGAATGGCATATCCACTGATGAAGAGAAAGTGAGAGCCATAGCAGAGCTACCTAGGCCAAGGAATGTCAAGGAAGTACAAGCTTTCATGGGGCATTGTGGTTATTATCGATGGTTTATACACATGTATGCCATCATAGCAAAGCCTCTCTATGGACTTTTGACTAACTTTGAGTGGACTGACGAGTGTGAAAATTCCTTCAATGAGCTTAAACGGTGTTTATGTTCAGCACCAATCTTAACCACACCAGATTGGAATAAGCCTTTCCATGTTCATGTGGATGCATCCAATTATGCTATTGGGTGTGTACTCGCACAACCTACTGGTGAAGGTAATATGGATCTTCCAATTGGCTATGCCAGTAGACAGTTGAATGCAGCTGAATGAAATTACACCACTACTGAGAGAGAAGGCTTAGGCATGGTATATGCGGTTAAAAAGTTTAGACATTACTTGCTTGCAAATAAGTTGAAACTTTTTACTGACCATCAGGCACTACTATATCTCGTGAACAAGCCATGCAATACAGGTAGATTAGTAAGATGGTTTCTCTTACTAATGGAATACGACTTCGGGGTTGTGGTAAGGAAAGGTAGGACCCACTTGAGAGCAGACCATCTCTCTAGACTCACATCTGGAGAAGCCCCACAAGGAGTGTCAGATGACCTTCCTGATGCTTACTTGTTTAATTTGGAAGTGGTGCCGCAGTGGGCTAAGCCACTAGTGCCAGTATTGACATACGGGCCTAACCATCCAGTAATAAACACACAGGATAGAGAGGTAGTAAAAGCCCAAAAGTATCACATCATGGCAGGTAGTATGTACAAGCACACAGATCAAGGGATCTTGGCTTGTTGTGTGGAAGAGGATGAGTACGCTAAATGGTTGCAATTAGCACATGTAGGTGCGTTAGAGCAACACTACTCAAAACAACGAACCCTACAGACGCTAAGGAGACTCGGAGTGCATTGGCCAACTATGGAAGCTGATGTCCAGAAGTTGTGCAAGGAATGCCCAATCTGCTGCACTAAACCACCTGTGGAACATGCCACTCTTTATCAAGTATCCATAGTGCCAGAGTGGAGTGAACCATTAGTGGCCTTTCTAAGGACAAAAACATTTCCTCCAGATATGACTTTGGCTAGGAAAAGAAGTTTAGAACAAGAAGCCCAGGATTACTCACTCATTGGTGATAATCTATACAAGCGTGGTAAAGATGGTTACCAGAGACTATGTGTCCATGAAAGTGAATATCTCAAGATCTTGGAAACTGCTCACCAAGGTGTAGCAGGAGGACACTTTGGACCAGATCGGGTGATCAAGGCAATACTATTTGCGGGTTTCTGGTGGCCTACCCTTCACATGGATGTACATACCTATGTGAAATGGTGTGATGTTTGTCAGAGAACTCAGTATCCTATACGCAAAGATGAGATGCCACTGAAACCTATGATGGGTGGACGTGCATTCTCTAAGTGGGGAATAGACTTCGTAGGTCCTATTAATCCCCCATCTAAGGGTTCCCATGCTGAGTATATCATTGTTGCCACGGATTATCTAACCAAATGGGTAGAGGTAAAAGCTACGACAAAGAACGATGCTCAGACAACCGCTAAATTCTTGTTTGAGAATGTATTCACAAGATACGGGCTACCTATAGAGCTAGTAAGTGATAGAGGCACTCACTTCTTGAATGAAGTGATTGAAAATCTGCTCCAAGAATTCTTGGTAGTTCATAAGAAGTCTGCCCCCTACCACCCACAAGCTAATGGGCAAGCCGAAAGCACAAAAAAGATTCTGTGCAATGTGTTGACCAAATTAGTGAACAATAAACGCTCTGATTGGGACAAACAGCTACACCATGTTGTTTGGGCATACCGAGTTGCCTACAAAACGGTACTCCAAGCCACCCCCTTTCAGATGGTATTTGGCCAAAATGCAATGCTACCGTTGGACTTCTTAATACCTACACTGAAAGTAGCACAAGAGCATGAATGGACAGGTCATGAACTCTCCTCTAGACTTTTTGACCTTGAACGATTAGGAGAAACAAGACTCAGAGCGGCTGCAGGGATATATGCAGCTAAGAAACGCCAGAAGGCATACTTTGATGCCCACGTTAAGGATAAAGGTTTGAAGGCAGGTGGTGTAGCTCAAGCGTAAGCACCACCTCCTTTACTTGTCAATCCGCGGAGACGTGAGGACCGGTATGAAGACCACGAGCAAGTGAAGGCACAAGTGCGTGAGTGAAAGCACACAAACATGCACACACATACACACACACACCCACACGGCAAGATCAAAGAGAGGAACAATGGAAGGTCTTTGATTACTAAAGAAATCTATTACAAAGCTGAAATCTACAAGAAGCTAACCCAAAAAATGAGCTCTCTAGCTCTTTTTATAGTTTTTTGACTAGTTTTGGCCCTGTCCAGACCTAGTGTCCGGCCTAGTTAAAAATTAGGTTCCAGGGCTTATTTGAGGGCTCAAACGAAGTCTAAAAATTATGAAAATTGGTACGATGGTACTTCTAATACTCCTCAAGCTCGAGGACTCCTCGGCTTGCACAAAATGGAGCTACAAAAATAGAAAATGGTATTTACAATGGTTTTAGTGATGGAAATCACTAGTTTTGTAGGGGATTCTTCTGAAGAGTTGACATGTACTTCATGGAGCTCCCTACTTGCTCCTTCTTCTAGTGTGTGTCCACCTTTCTGATGTGCTTTCATGCTTGTGCTTGACCTTGAGTTCCAACACTCCCCTCCCTCTCGAGTCTGTCGTCCCTGACAGACCCTTGTTGTAGTGGTTGTTCCATGTAGTGCTTTGAGAGGTAGTATCCATTCTGTGTGAACAAGAGCCCTCTATCTTCCAAATTTGGAAGCGTTGGTTGTCCGGTTCTTCATTTGTCACTGCAAGCCTTTGCAAGTCGTAGTTCCTTGGTATGTGCTTCTTTCGTGGATTCCGCATGAGTGCATCGTTGTGAGCTTTCAAAGATTGTGAGTTGCTCAAAAGAGGTTATCAAGATTGAGTGGAGCAACTACTGGCTTCGAATTGCTTCCTAGGTATTGATGTTGCCCCCAGGATGTCCGCTAGCTCTTCCAAAGATGATGTTGAGAGCAGTCATGCCAACTACTCATAACCCATAATGAATGATGGGTAAGTGTGTTCGTGCCTGGGTTGAAAAAAGTATGTGCCTTGTGCACGGCCTTGTAATGTAGCCCTACGCATGCTTACTTGGAAAATGCATTGGAAGAAGTATGGTGCAAAGATTGCGGTTCTTGAGCTAAGTGCTCAAGGGTATGTTGACGAAGAGGTTTCCTAAACTATCATGGTTATGGTGTTTCTAGAGTAAAGATACTTACCATGGAGAAGGTTGATGGATATTTGTCTCTTCGTGTTGTACACTCGGCCTTTGGGATGGAACCTTGTTGATGAATGTCCATGTTGATTATCCACTGATGAGATCTTTTGAGTGGTGGATCCCCTCTCCTCTTTTCAAAGCAACATTTGTCACTAACAATGTGCATTTCTGAGCTTGGGCTCATGCACGTTCACTTCCCTATATTGACACTCAGAGGAATATTGGACACGTGCCGGTTTCTAAGAGATTACCATGCTGATTGACATAGACCATTCACCAGTGCTACTGTTCCATACTGGTTCAGGAAATACTGAGAATTGAATTGCTTTATATTCCTTGGCAAGCAACATCGGGTAACTACACCAAGCTGAGTTTCACATATTCTCTTTAGCTCACCATATGCAGGAGTCTTCACCTCTAGAACTACCCTTTGCAGATATCTCCTTGGATGCTCTCGTACATGAAGTAGTTAAGCCTCACTCAAGTTGCGGACCTTCAAGCTCTTCATTCCTGGGAACAAGCTCTCTCCTGCTTTTCTTCGCTCTCTCTCTCTCTTTTTTTTTTTTTTTTTTTTTTTTGTGGGAAAAATTATCACAAAACAAGAACACAAAAGTTAGTATCACTAGAAAAAAATTGACATATGTCAATGTGCTCTTGTGCTTGGGATTCTCACGTGTGTCTATGCACGGCCGTGTAATGTGGCCCTATAATAATGCATACTTTGGAATGCATGACTTGATTGGTGCATAAGACAGGGTTGTGCAAAGAGCACATGGTTGTCGCACGTCGAGGCTTGATGTCACGTGCAGATGTTGATGCCATCTTTGTTGGAGGTATCCATTGCATCTCGAGATGACAACTGATCATTCCTCCTTATAGGGATCCATTTGAGAACGGTCTGCGACTGGGTAGAGATCACCTTTGGCCACTGCATGTTTGAATGATTTCGTGAGGGTTTGATCCATCGTGGTTGGCTCTTTACTTTGGTGGATGCTACCGGTACTTTCGTTTTCCAAACCCATATCCTTGTAGAAGAGGTGCTTTGATCTTTATTGGCGCTCTGTGCTTGATTTAGTCCTTTACCGCGCCTTGGTGTCTTTGTTGTGCAGATTGGTGCCTTGAAGTCCCCCCCTGGATTTTTTATGAGGTTAGGCTTGATTGCTCGTGATCCTTGGATTGGAAGTGGTCTTTCTTGAGGATAAGTCATGGTAGGCCTAGACCATAGAGTTTGAAGTCTAGTGTGAGGGGGCTGATTTTGTGCAAGGGCTTTCTTTGGTACCCATATCATAGTGCGATTTGGTTGGGCTCTAAGTAATTTCTTGGCCACCCAAATTTGCTTGACATTACCAAGAAAATGTGATTTGTGTTTCTTGATGTAAGGGTCTTTTGGGCCTTCTATGTGAGTTTTTTGAGAAAACTCATCTTTACATGGGAAATGCAACAAGGGTTGATCTTCTATACATACATCAGGCTTATGCAAAGGATCAATGAGTTGTGTGGTTTGAGATTGATCTAGAGATTCATCGAGACATTTATCCTTATTACACATAGAATCCCTAGGTGTACAAATGGGTGATGGATTGTCATGATTCACCCTAGAGTCGACCTCCTTTTCCACATCAGTGATACACAACAGTGGTTGATCATCTCCTTCTTGACCATCTGAGTGTAGATCATCCCTACTTATGGCTTCATGAGGGGAATCCAAATTTACAGGAAGAGAGGGTCCTTCCACATCCCCCAAACACTTGGAGTCCTCCATATCTCCATTCTCTAATGTTTCCTGTGATTTACTCAAAGAAGGATTAGATTCAAAAACATGAGTAGAAAGAAAAATTTTCTCATTAAAAGCACGCTCTGTGAAAAGATGATTTTGCCCCCAATTATCATAAGGTGGATAGTCATTAGGATTTTCCATAGACATATATGTAGAAGCACAGATAATAGGTGGAGAAGGCACCTCAAATTCTTGATGATTGTGTGTAATGAACCTTTGGGTGCCAATGATCAAGTCTTCATCTATACAATCCATGACAAAGAATGTTTCCAAAAATTGCATATCATCCACCATAACCGGCAACACAACCTTACCCATGCATTCATAATGTTCCCCATCCATGAGGATAGAAGGATGAGTTGTTGGTTGAATGTTCTCAAAGATAAAGGTCAATAGCTCAATGTGAATTAAATTCCACTCACAATTAGGATTGATATAAACACCCAACTTTCTAAGGTCATATCCTATTCTGATATGCACAAAAGTATTATCATATTCTCTTGTTGCAAATAAGGATCCAATCCCCATAGACATTTCCCCCGTTTCCTCGATTCCTTGCAATTTTTCTCTAGATGTTTCACCTTTATGTGATATTATCTCATGTATTTCATGTTTATCTCCCTCCTTTTTTTCAATCTTAGCCACTTTTCTTCTATCTTTTGCTTTTTTCTTTCCCATGACACAATTTTTCTCCCCCTTTGTATTGCTCAAAAATTCTTGGGAGCCCCCCTGGTTTCCTAGTCCCACTTGAGGGTCAACTTCAAATTATCCTATCTGAAAATCAACGCGTTATTCTTGAAAAAAACAGTTGAGGTCGTGTAGGATTTGAAACGAGCTTTCCAACGAGCTATAGAGCTCAAAAAATGGACTTTAGATGAAAAAGTTATGCCAATTCAGGCTCCTGGGGGTCAAAACAGGCAAACAGGACCTTTGGAGAAAATCGCGATTTTGTGAACTTTCTGAAAATCGCGATGCTGTGAAGTCAAAAAAATCGCGATGTTGAGCACAAAATCGTGTTTTTGAAAATCGCGATTTTGAGCAGAAAATCGTGATTTGAAAATCGCGATTTTGAGCAGAAAATCGTGATTTGAAAATCGCGATGATGATCACAAAATCGTGTTTCTGAAAATCGCGATTTTGACTCAGAGAATCGTGATTCACAAAATCGTGTTTTTGGCTGAAAATCGTGATTTGTGAGAATCGCGATTTTGAGCCCTCTGAAAATCGTATTTTCTCAGAATCGTGTTCTTGGCATGAAAATCGCGATTTTGAGCACAGAATCGTGTTTTAGAGAATCGTGTTTTTTGACATGAAAATCGCGATGTTGAGCATAAAATCGTGTTTTAGAGAATCGTGTTTTTTGACATGAAAATCGCGATGTTGAGCATAAAATCGTGTTTTAGAGAATCGCGATTTTGAGCAAAATTTCGTATTTTCTCAGAATCGTGTTTTTGACATGAAAATCGCGATTTTGTGCACAGAATCGTGTTTTTTGAGAATCGCGATTTTGAGCACAATCACAGAATCGTGTTTTTTGAGAATCGCGATTTTGAGCACAATCACAGAATCGTGTTTTTCTCAAAATCGTATTTTTGGCTGAAAATCGTGATTTGTGAGAATCGCGATTTTGAGCAGAAAATCGTGTTTTTCACAAAATCGTGTTTTTTGCTGAAAATCGTGTTTTCTCAGAATCGTGTTTTTTTTTGGCATGAAAATCGCGATGTTGAGTACAAAATCGTGTTTTTGAAAATCGCGATTTTGAGCAAAAATTCGTGTTTTCAGAGAATCGCCTTGTTCACAAAATCGTGTTTTTGCTGGAAATCGTGATTTGTGAAAATCGCGATTTTGAGCAGAGAATCGTGTTTTTTTGAGAATCGTGTTTTTTGAGAAAAACACAGAATCGCGATTCTTTTCAGCCAACTTTTAGGCGGGAAAACTGAAAATCGTGAGTTTTCAAAAAATTTTGAATTTTCACAGAATCGCGATTTTCATCACAGAATCGCGTTTTTTGGCGGGAAATTCAAATTTCTGAGCGCCGGCTATGGCGAGCTCCGTATGAGCAGAAAATCGTGAAAAAAATGTAGCGCTTGCTCTCCCTTGCACCTCCTAACTCCTTCCCACACAATAATGCATGAAAAATGGTATGAAAATGGTGAAAATGCACTAAAAAACAGAAATTTCTATGAAGAAGAAGATGGAAGAAGGTGGAGATGATGATGATGATGAAGATGAAGAGGAAAAAACAGAAAATGAACTGAAATGACAGTTTTTTTACCTTCCAACGTCGCAAATCTACGATCTTACCATCACAACGCTCGTCCTCGAAGCTCTCTCCCCGGCAACGGCGCCAAAATTTGGTGTAGCTCAAGCGTAAGCACCACCTCCTTTACTTGTCAATCCGCGGAGACGTGAGGACCGGTATGAAGACCACGAGCAAGTGAAGGCACAAGTGCGTGAGTGAAAGCACACAAACATGCACACACATACACACACACGCCCACACGGCAAGATCAAAGAGAGGAACAATGGAAGGTCTTTGATTACTAAAGAAATCTATTACAAAGCTGAAATCTACAAGAAGCTAACCCCAAAAATGAGCTCTCTAGCTCTTTTTATAGTTTTTTGACTAGTTTTGGCCCTGTCCAGACCTAGTGTCCGGCCTAGTTAAAAATTAGGTTCTAGGGCTTATTTGAGGGCTCAAACGAAGTCTAAAAATTATGAAAATTGGTACGATGGTACTTCTAATACTCCTCAAGCTTGAGGACTCCTCGGCTTGCACAAAATGGAGCTACAAAAATAGAAAATGGTATTTACAATGGTTTTAGTGATGGAAATCACTAGTTTTGTAGGGGATTCTTCTGAAGAGTTGACATGTACTTCATGGAGCTCCCTACTTGCTCCTTCTTCTAGTGTGTGTCCACCTTTCTGATGTGCTTTCATGCTTGTGCTTGACCTTGAGTTCCAACAGCAGGCGACCTAGTACTAGTATACACTTTGAAACAACATGCGAGGAAACTGGAGAGGAGAGGCTATGGACCCATGATCATTAATAGAATCTCAACAAGTGGAGCAATGCAACTAGCCACATTAGAAGGCGATGTTCTCCCAAGCTACATAAGCTGATGCAGGGTCAAGTTATATCAGGGACCTCTCACAGAGGAAATGCTAAGTCGACTCAACACTGCTAAGAAACGCAAAGAAGAAGAAAAACGAATTCGTGAAGATAATTGATCGACGTCCTTTTATAACCTTAGATATAGGACAAGGAAAGGGTGCAAGGACTGTAAGAGCCTTGATTGACTCAGGTGCAGCCACTAGTGCTGTTAAATTGTCTTACTGCCAAGAGTTGAAATTAACTGTCAATCCTATAGAAGCATATCTCATAGGATTGGGAGGTGTGGAAACCCCTTGCATGGGCGAGGTGGAACTTCCCCTCTATATTCAAGACGAAGTAATGACAGTCAAAGTACTAGTGTGTCAAGATGAGGACCTCACTGAGCCTCTTGTCTTGGGTCAGGACTAGATCTATGATCATGCAGTCAACCTAAACCTAAGAAGTGGACTTCTTCAGGTATGGGTAAATCATAGTCGAATTAGAGTTGAATTAGAAAATGAGGCACTCAAGGAACCAAGTAAGGCATGAACTCCTGGTCCTTCCAGGGGCGCACATGAAGTTGACAATGCTATTCTTGTCCAAAATTGTATGATGCAGAATGAGGATTGTCTCAACAACAGAGTCAAGGATAAGACGACACTCCCTTCTTTCCCTAAGACCAGAGGGATGCAACAACCAAAGGCTGATCAAATACAGAAGAAGTAGAGCACTACCTATACTGGAGGCCAAAAAAAGGAGCAAAGTAGATTGTTTCAGCCGTTGAAACAAGTATGGATGCGGAAAGGCGAACACCCTGTTGCGATCAAGCCAACCACATGGGCAAAGCTTCTTATTAGTAATCAACAACACGACACTAATCAGAAGTCTTTCAGAAAGTCCTCTGCAAAAGCGAAGCTTATTTGGGTACCCAAGAAGTCGATGAAGGCTAGCCCACAATCAAGACAAATTTGGGTGCCTAAGGCTTGCTTGCAGGCTCAAATAGCTACACCAAGACCACACCCTGTACAACATGGTTCACTCACTCGCACAACCGATACCCACTTGTATTCATCACGCGCGAACACACATTGGCACATGAGCACGAGCAGAATCACTTGTAAATGGGTCCCTAAAAAGCCTCATTTCCAGGCAGACACTCTTATCAAACCCTCCAGAGTCTCCACAAAATCAAGACCAACAGCCAATCAGTTTGTTTGGCAGCCCAAAGCATGTACCAAAGCCCCGACCCCATTTGTAAATTCATTACCACTGACCAACTGCATCACGCTCACACTGCACCCAACCCCCCATTAGCTCATAGGTATTCAGCATCAGCTAACCACACTTCACACTCACATCCACGCGAGCACTAACTAACCAACTAACTACATCACAATTCATCAAGTTAATGTTGTAACGGGGACACATTGTCATTTTGTGTCCATTGCAATGTTAACGTTTGTTCATATATTCTCACAGAACCGGCAGCGAATTCTGCAACATGGCTGACGCTGCGGGAACAAGCTCTCAAACAAGAACGAGCCAGCAAGTGGTGGACTTAGACAGTTTACCCGTTTTGCCTGAGACAAATGAAAAACCAGAAGAATTGCAGGCCATCAAAATCATACCTATTGCGGACCCTCCCAGTGGCCATACCATGCCCGTAGGAAAAGCTTCCCACTGGTTTAGTGAAGTGGCAGGACCCTTGGGAGAGGGAACATACCTATGGGAATCAGAGTTGGACTTCAATGGGAAGCAAGGTAAATACCATTTCTTTACAAGAGAATTCGAGAAGTTACAAAATGCAGAAGGTCTACGTTCGGTATGGGAGAAGGCAGGATTGGATGCATATTTCAGTGCACGGCTCCCAAAGCCTGACTTCATGCGATGCTACTATCTCATCAACACTTTGACTCCAAACAAGAACCCAAAATGTGCAAGCTCATTTGTGATCCCATCTCTAACAAAAGGAAATGAGCTCAAGAGGTTTAGGTTATCCAACAACTTGGTGAGAGAGGCCCTAGATATGCGCGGAATGCATATTCCTACAGAGAAGGAGACCCTAGTGATTACATGAAGAATCGAAGCCTCACCAAACTCAAGGACATGGTGTCCATGACGCCTAACATTGCAATACACCTTCGCATGTGCATGCAACACTTTGCTTTCCCTGCCCAAGATAGATTCACCATGCCGCCCAAAAAAATATGGTTTAGTTTGTATCTGGCAGAGACATAGAGCCTCACCATCAACTTACCCCACTGGATAATTGATCAGATACACCTAGCTCACAAACGATGGCCGCGAAAACAGGTTTTATATGGATGTTGTGCTCTGACGAGAATCATTTATAGGTGTTTGGCTTATGACATCCCTATTCAACGAGCCCTGATGTGGAATCGGGTGGAACAGTTCAGAGGCAGGACATCCACTAGACCCCCTTCTAAGAAGATGAGAGGTACTGTCCAAGTCCCTTATGCTCAACCACGTGGAGCCACCCTGTTAGCAGCGGACAAGGGACTGAAGGACTAACGAGGCATGGCAGTTAGAGAAGAGAGTCAGAAGGGAGAGAAGGCACAAGCAGACAAGGGAGTCAACGAAGATCTGGCAAATAGGCCAACAATTTTCCTCATGAAGAAGCAAGTATGAGCATTCACGCAAATCTAGCACTTAGGCAACCCTTTAACTTTTCAAAAACCCTTACACCAATTAAAAGTGATTCTCATCACTAAACACCATTGTAAATACCATTTCATATTTTTGTAGCTCTATTTTGTGCAAGCCAAGGAGTCCTTGAGCTTGAGGAGCTTTAGAAGTATCTACCTGCCAATTTTCGTAATTTTTAGATCTCGTTTGAGCCCTCAAATAAGCCCTGGGACCTAATTTTTAACTAGGCCGGACACTAGGTCTGAACAGGGCCAAAGCTAGTCAAAAACTATAAAAGGAGCTAGAGAGCTCATTTTTGGGGTAGATTGTAATTGAAACGAACTTGTAAGGGCTTTTTGAAAGTAATCTAAGAACTCCATTGCTTCTCACTCTTTGTCTTGCCGTGTGTGCGCGTGTGTGTATGTGTGTGCATGTTTGTGTGCTTCTCACTCACGCACTTGTGCCTCCACT
Organism: Ceratopteris richardii; assembly: GCA_020310875.1. NCBI lineage: Eukaryota > Viridiplantae > Streptophyta > Polypodiopsida > Polypodiales > Pteridaceae > Ceratopteris > Ceratopteris richardii. The sequence goes on from CM035410.1 coordinate 12,976,589, forward strand.
TGCTCGAGGTCTTCATACCATCCTCACATCTTCCCGGATTGACATTAAAGGAGGTGCTACTCATCATAGAGCTACACCAAATTTTTGGCGCCGTTGCCGGGGATCGAGCTTTGAGGACGAGCGTGTGATGGTAAGACGTAGAGTTGACGCGTTGGAGTTGTAGGTATCTTCTTCACTCTCATCGATTTTCTTTTACCTTCTTCACCATCTTCATCACCATCATCATCATCACCATCTCCCACCTCCATCTCCATCATCGCGAAAATTTTCAGTTTTTGATAATATCACCATCTCCACCTCATTTTCCTCATTTCATTTGTGAGAGAGAGAGCAAGAGAGCTGTTTGTGTGTGCGGATTTTGCATGTTTCTTGAGTTTCATTGCAGGTTCTTGCTGTATCATCATCCTCAGCACTCGACACAGGTACGAAAAACTCAGAAACTGTCTCGCGGTCGTAGGCTTCTGTCGATCGCGACTGACAGAAATTTTTGGCTTTTCACAAAATTGAGTGCACCACTAGAACAAGCACAAGGAGCATATCCTAAAACACTAAAAACAGTAGAAAAATTCCGAGGTTTTCTATCAATCGCGACTGACAGCCTCTGTCAATCGCGACCGACAGACCCTGTCAATCGCGACTGACAGACCCTGTCAATCGCGACCGACAGACCCTGTCAATCGCGACCGGCAGACCTGTCGATCGCGATCGACAGACCTCCACGATCGACTGACTGCCACGTAGGACCCTGTCAATCGCGATTGATACCGTCGATCGCGATCGACAGCCACGACCGACACCTCTGTCAGTCGCGATTGACACCGTCGATCGCGACCGACTGAAATTCAATGATTGATTGACTTTTTCGCTTAGCCACGTGTCCATCGCGACTGATAGGCCCCCGATTGACTGAAATCTCGGCGAAAAATCCGGAAAACGTGTCGATCGCGATTGATACCGTCGATCCCGATTGACAGCCACGATCGACTCTGTCGATCGCGATTGACACTGTCGATCGCGACTGACAGGCCCGACGGACACCTCTGTCAATCGCGATTGACAGACCTGTCGATCGCGATTGACGGGCTTTTCGGCCAAAAATTAGGGTTTGATTTTGTTCAAATTTTGGGATAATTTTGGGGCAAAATAGTCAATCCATTAGCATTATTGGAGGTTCCTACACTTGTGTTTTGGGAGAAAATCCTAGGATCCGTCAGCCAGACTGAATCATGTCATAACCCTCTAAACCCTGAACAGTCATAACTTCTTCATACGAAATCAATTTTTTGAGCTTTAGGGCTTGTTGGAAAGCTCGTGGCATATACTACACGCCCTCAACTGTTTTTTATAAAGATAATGCGTTGATTTTCAGATAGAGTATTTTGAAGTTGACCATATCCAGGGGGATCAAAGTCAGGGGTCTTTAGGATTGTTTTCTTAAAAATCACTATGCAAGTTTGTGTTTGTGCTACAGGAATGAAAATAATTGGTGATGTCTTTGGAATTTAAATCTTCAAGCTAACTTTGGAACTCTTACAGATCTATTGAGAGCATCGAAAGGTGTTCTAAGCAAGTGTAAGTGCAAGCTTGGGAACACACTTCCTGAGCACTCAAGGGCAACCAAGCAGGAAACAAAAGGTTGGAAACTTTTAACCCCCTCTGTCAATTCATAGTTTAGGCTAAGAACGACGAGATGTAGGAGTAAGTCAGAGCGACGATAGGCAGGTATCAAGTTGAAGACTACCTAAAAACTCAAGTTCAAGCTAAAAACCTAATCTCTGCACTGTCGATAACATAAAGGAAAAGAACCTAACGTGGAACGATCTACCTAAAAGCACGAAGAACACTCAAGTATTCCTGACGACGTAATATCAGACAAGACCTTAAACACAATAAATAACTAAAAAGAATCAAGTAACTGATACCAATTGATCAGCAACGAGGTTGTACTCTGGGCAAAGAATTGGGCTACTTAGATAGGCATATGAACCTTAGATCAGGACGACATCTAGTAAGGGAGAGACAAAGCCTTAGGTCTTCAGAGGCTAGTGTTAACCACACTGCTAGGTCTTGGGCCCAGCAATTGAGCCACCACTCGTACTACCCTAGCTCTGAGACCAGTGAGTCAGAGATGTCTCAAGGCATGGACAGACCTACGGGAAGTTCAAGAGTGCCTTACTTGTACAGGGTAGAAGGCCCTTACAAAACACAGCTGGAATACCTTAGGACCAACCGATTAGGTGCTAGCATCTATGAGGACAGCCTAGGAAGATCTGTGGTACAGATTAAGAATCCTGATCAATCCATAGGACTAGAGCACCCAGCAGTCAAGTTTGAAAATGGTGCATACCTGGACAAAGAAGGAACCATATATGTAGTCACCAGTCACCCAGACAGGACAGATGAATTTGGGAATGTAATCTCAGAGGCGGATTTAGGTGACTTGGAACAAGGGAACATGGGTGCGGAACCTAGAACCCCTCGAGGTAAATCAGTTCTCACTAGGATTATCACACCGGAATGGATTCCCCAGGATAATAAGAGCATAGAGTTGCTCCTCAATCGAGAAACTGACGAAGCCTTTTGGAGGTATAAAGCTAATCAGCCAACTGATATAGGAACTATCATGATCTATGAGTTTAAGGATCCGGATAGCCCAGGAAGAGTGACCTACTTAGATCACGCTTGAGAGAGGATCTTTGTGGTGACAGGACATGATAGGCATGTTTACACTTGGAAGGGTGAATTCGTGTTTCCCCAACCAAGATCGAATGTATCCTATGGTCACCCTGGAGCTGGAACATCCCAAGCTCATGGAATGCAAAGAGACAGAAGTAGAGATAGACCAGAAGTAAGCTTTGCCAACCCAGTGGGCAGAGAAAGAACGAGGACGGAGACGAATAGAGTAGAACCTGAGATACTTAGAGCTCACAGGAACCAAAGAAATGTGGATGGATTTCCTCTGCCGAGATCTAGAGAGCACACAAGAACTTTGAGACCGACCCAGCTAGTTAAGTCCATGAAGAATTACTTTGATGGCACAGGAGATCCCTATGATCATGTGGCGGAGTTCAAGCAAGTCTTGAGAGCTGAACAAGTGGAGGATCTATTCACGCAGTACAATGGCTTCGGTCTAACCCTTAGGAACACAGCACTTACATGGTTTCAGCCATTGGATGAGCGACAGTTCAGGAGCATAGACCAACTCCTAGAGGCATTTATTATTGAATTCTCTAAGCGTGGCATAAGACACAATACCTCCTCATTGATTCACAGCTTCAAACAGACTCCCCAAGAGACTGTGAGATTGGCAGGAAGAAGATTTAGACAATATCTTGAAAGGTGCCCTGTTTCGGAGCTACCCACACCTGCCAAACAAGTAGCCTTATTCCTTGATGGATTGCTGAGTACGAAATTGAGATCCTATGTGTATCTGAAGGACCCTAGGACTATAGAAGAGTGTGTACGCATGTGCATTGACATTGAAGATAACCTAGGGGAAGAACTAGAGCTTTCCAAAATCTACAAAGATTCAGATAGTGCATCTAGTCACTCTTCCACGCAATCCACGTCAATTGAGGAACTCGCAGAGAAAGTGGCCCAAAAACTAGGCGTCTCTAGCAAACAAATTCCAAGGTTTGCCCCTGTGAAAAGGTGCTATACGTGTGGTGGTGACCACATGGCGAATGTCTGCCCCATTATGGCTCAGCCCCAAGTAGATCCTAGTAGCCAGTACTGCACCATAGAACGGAGATACACCAATCACACCGCACAAGATTGCCCATACAACAATCAGGTAGTTAGGCAACCCTACCCTCAGCCATACCCGCAGCAAGGAAGATACCAGAACCCGTACCCTCCACAACCATATGGCAGGCCACAACAACCGTATCAGCAACCCTACCAAAACCAACAAAGACCTCAGCCAGTGTTAGCTCAACAACCCCCTGCCCCAGCTAATGTGATTCCGGTAAAGTATGCTGTTGCAGAAGAAAACCTGAATAGAGCTATAGTCCCTGTGACACCCTTGATTTCTGAAAGTGACCCGAGTGACCATAGCTTTGATTCTACACATGTTGATAGTCCCCAGGCGTACTACATGCAGTCTCCAGAACATGGTGAGTCCTATTACAACGAAGAGCCAAATGAACCTAGTTGGGAGTCAGATTATACAAACGTCATGTATACAAACCCCAACCCTAGACCCCAACCTAGGCAGGTACGACCACCATTTCCTAGAGGACCATGCTACCGATGTCAGGGAGATCACTTCATTCGTGATTGTCCCTTACCTCTGCCTACACAAACTCAGTCCGTGACGATCCAAGGCTTTTGCCAAGATTGTGGAAAAGAGCATCTCTTACGAGATTGCCCGAAGAACCCCAATAATATGCCAAAAATCACTCCTATCAACGTTATTGGGTTAGTGGTAGATTCCACAGGGAGTGTGACTCCCACTGCACCAGTACAGGTAGTCACTAGAGCTCAGGCATTGCAGCAAAACCAAGGGGCAAGTCAGGATAAGAGCCCAGAGGCTAGTGAAACTGAGAGCATAACCAAGAAAAGGACTAGAGCTTGGAAAGATAGTCGGGAAAGAATGAAAAGGCAATGGGAAAAAAAGATGAGTGAACTCGAGGAAAGTCTAAGAGAAACCAAAGCCAGGATAACTGAACTCACATCTCAAACTCCCTCTCACACTACCCCACCACCACCATTCCCATCGCCATCCGACCAGCCACCTTCCAACCCGCCTCACCTAAACCCACCACCCCCCAAAGTAGGATCAGTCCTAGCAGATCCCACTCCCGAGGACCTAAACATGATGCTTAAAGCATATCAGGCCAGAATCCAAGAAGGGCCAACCATAACCGATCATGAAAAATGCTACCCTAGAGCCGAGCTAGAGCTTGAACGAACTAAAATTTGTGCTAAAATGGTGGAATTGGCTCAAGCCATGTTCGAAGCTAGCCGCCTCTTTAACATCTCTAGCTCAGCTAAGACGCAGTTACACTTTGATGGACTGCTAGAAAGAATAGAGAGGCTAATTGCACAATCAGAAAAGGAACCTGCCCCTCACAGAAAGGAAAGGGCAAGAGAACGGATAAGCTAGCCTCTTCAGGAAGCCCATGTGCCTCCTCAAGAAGCTTATCTCTCCCCCCAAAAGGCAGATGAGCCTCCCTCAAAAGCTTACGTACCTCCACAGGTTGCCTACATTCCTTCTCAGGGAGCGTATGAGCCTGTTCGGAAAAGTAATAGAATAAGTAATCCTCCCCAGGAAGCTTGTGCTCCAGCCATCTATGAGAACGAGGAGAGAGCCAACGATAGAATAAGCCCTCCTTCCCAGGTTGCTTATGTGCCTAATTCTACGGAGCCAGACACTTCTTCTTCTATGAATCGGTTTGCACCAGACTTCCTACGAGAGATTCAAGAAGATAAATGGGATAACGAAAGTGAAGTCGCCCCCCCCTTTGAACTTGTGGATGATGCACACGACCAATTCCCACAAGACATCCCATCTATTTACGGGGAACATGAGAGTACTCAGTCTCGTGAGAGATTGGACTTTGAGTCTAATTCCATACAGGAGCTACCCCACTTTACAGGCCCATGGGAAGCAAAGTCCACGTGTATGAGAGCACCCACAGTCATGGTAAAGAACGACGACTCAGTCTTACCTAGGAATACAGAGGTAGTAAAGAACACCAAGGTGCAGCGCGATTCCACTTTGGAAGAACTGCCTAAGGATAGACCAGAAGCGCGGAAATATGTAGCCAGTCAAGTGACTGAAGTTGCAAAACCACGTTCCCGGGTAGGATCCCATAGGACAGTGCCAGAAATTCCCTTGGATAAGATAGGAGATATGTGTGAAGGTGAAGAAGGGAACACCTATCTTCCCATCACCTACCAGGAGTACACCACCAAGGCAATTTTGGACTCAGGTGTAGGAGTTGCTATCGCGACCACCTCCCTATGGAAGCGTTGGGGCAAGCCAGCACTCAGACCCACGAGGATGAAATTGCAAATGGCCGATGGTCATATAGAGAGGCCCTTGGGATTGCTAGAAGGCATAACTCTCACCACCTGTGGTGTTGAGTTTGAGCATAGCTTTGCTATATGTGACTTTAGCAAAAATCATGCCTATGAGATGATTTTGGGAAGACCATTTATGCGACAGTTGCAAGTGGTACAAGACTGGGGAACCAATTCTTTGTACCTGCAACACTTAGGTGTTACGACCAAAGTCAATCTCAAAGATTACTCTCATAGAGATGTACCTCCTATCCAGTGGAATCCCATCCATAGAGCCAAAGATGATACAGAATCGGTGCATTCCATAGGGTCAGGATCCTCATGGATGCATGAAGACACCCACTTATGGATGTGCAAAGTAGCAGTAGAGGAAGAGAAGAGAGAAAAGGCCAGAGAAATAGGTGCAAACGAAACTCATAGACCCATTCAAGACCCAGCCTATGCACCTGTAATCTTTCCTGATGAGGAATTTGAACCTCACGGCTGGGCAGAAATTTTAGCAACAATGGACGTAGCCATCAATGAAGAACAATGGACTCCTCACTGTGATGAGGATGGCTATGACATTTCAGTCTTCTCCATAGAGCCAATCATGGGAGAGGTAGTTCTAGAAGAATGCGAACCTAGTCCTGATGCATTTGAGGATGCAAGCGACTCCGACCTAGAGTCAATCATTATGGACCCACCATTTGCATCAGATGAGGAATACTTCCATGAAGTAGAATTTCAACCCCAGAGGCATGGAGAGCTGACAAACGATGTAAGATTAGCAACACATGTGACCCAGAAGGAAGAAGGAAAGAAACGAAAGAAGAGAGAAGCCTCACCAGAAGAGGAAGAATCTTTGTTTGAGGTCCCAGAAAATTTTAAGAAGTATGAGATAGATGACAGGAGAGTCATGATCAGAATGCCGAAACGAGAGGCACAATCAGGAGAGGCCTATGATAACAAAGAAACCACCAAGAAGATAGTAGTGGCCCTAGAAGAAGGAGAGGAGAGATGCACATACATACGCCATGACCTAACAGAGGAAGAAGAGCATGCGTTAATTGCCTTGCTAAGAGAATATAGAGATGTATTCGCTTGGAGTTACAAGGATTTGAAAGGTGTTGACCCTGACATATGCTCACACACCATCCCCATGACTTCAGATGCCAAACCCTCTAAGCAAAAGCCCTATACATATAACGATAATTACGCTGCTAAGATCAAAGAAGAGATAGATAGACTGGTTGAAGCTGGATTTATCTACGAAATTGAGCACACTGAATGGGTATCCCCCATCGTAGTGGTGCCCAAGAAGAATGGCAAGCAGCGTGTGTGCATTAACTTGAAGAAGGTTAATGCAGCCACAATTCGAGATAACTATCCGCTTCCCATCACAGAACATCTCTTAGAAAGAGTGGCAGGCAAGGAAGTGTACAGCTTCCTTGATGGATTTTCGGGCTACAATCAAGTAGCCATAGCTCCAGAGGATCAACATAAGACGGCATTTGCCACAGAATGGGGCATTTTTGCCTTTAGAGTAATGCCATTTGCGCTTACCAACGCACCAGCTACCTTCCAGAGACTAATGTGCCATGTATTTAAAGAGTTCCTGAGGAAAAACTTAGAAGTCTATGTCGATGATCTTTGTGCTCATTCCAACATTAGACAAACCCATATCCCTGAACTCAGACAAATCTTTGACAAATGTAGAGAATATCAAGTCTGCCTGAACCCAGAAAAATGTGTTTTCATGGTCAGGCAAGGCAAGATTCTAGGACACATAGTGTCAAAGAATGGCATATCTACGGACGAAGAGAAAGTGAGAGCTATAGCAGAGCTACCTAGGCCAAAGAATGTCAAGGAAGTACAAGCTTTCATGGGGCATTGTGGTTATTACCGACGATTTATACACATGTATGTTGTCATTGCAAAGCCCATGTACGGACTTCTGACAAACTTTGAGTGGACGGATGAATGTGAGAATTCCTTCCAGGAGCTTAAACGACGATTATGTTCAGCACCAATCTTGACCACACCAGATTGGAATAAGCCATTCCATGTTCATGTGGATGCATCCAATTATGCCATTGGGTGTGTACTTGCTCAACCTACTGGTGAAGGTAATATGGATCTTCCAATTGCCTACGCTAGTAGACAATTGAATGCAGCTGAACGAAATTACACCACTACGGAGAGAGAAGGTTTAGGCATGGTATATGCAGTTAAGAAATTTAGACACTATTTGCTTGCAAATAAGTTTAAATTTTTTACTGATCATCAGGCATTGCTATACCTCGTAAACAAGCCATGCAATACAGGAAGATTAGTGAGATGGTTTCTCTTGCTCATGGAATATGACTTTGAGGTTGTGGTAAGGAAAGGTAGGACTCATTTAAGAGCAGATCATCTCTCTAGGCTCACGTCGGGAGAAGCCCCACAAGGGGTAGAAGATGACCTTCCTGATGCTTACTTGTTTAATTTGGAAGTTGTACCGCAGTGGGCTAAGCCATTGGTACCAGTATTGACATACGGGCCTAATCATCCAGTGGTAAACACACGGAATAGGGAGGTTGTGAGAGCCCAAAAGTACCACATCATGGCAGGAAGCATGTACAAGCACACAGATCAAGGGATCTTGGCTTGTTGCGTAGAAGAGGATGAGTACGCTAAATGGTTGCAATTAGCACATGTAGGTGCACTAGAGCAACACCATTCAAAGCAACGAACTTTACAGACGCTAAGGAGACTCGGAGTGCATTGGCCGACTATGGAAGCTGATGTCCAAAAGTTGTGCATGGAATGCCCAATCTGTTGCACTAAACCACCAGTGGAACACGCCACTCTTTATCAAGTATCCATTGTGCCAGATTGGAGCGAACCTCTAGTATCCTTCCTGAGGACAAACACATTCCCTCCAGACATGACTCTGGCTAGGAAAAGGAGTTTAGAACAAGAAGCCCTGGATTACTCACTCATTGGTGATAATTTATATAAGCGTGGTAAAGATGGCTACCTAAGGCTATGTGTCCATGAAAGTGAATATCTTAAGATCTTAGAAACGGCTCACCAAGGTGTAGCAGGAGGACACTTTGGACCGGATCGGGTGATCAAGGCAATACTATTTGCGGGCTTCTTGTGGCCTACCCTTCACATGGATGCACATACCTATGTGAAACGGTGTGATGTCTGTCAGAGAACTCAGTATCCTATACGCAAAGATGAGATGCCACTGAAACCTATGATGGGTGGACGTGCGTTCTCTAAGTGGGGAATAGACTTCGTAGGTCCTATTAATCCCCCAGCTAAGAGTTCTCATGCGGAATACATCATTGTTGCAACGGACTATCTAACTAAATGGGTAGAGGTAAAAGCCACGACGAAGAACGATGCTCAAACAACTGCCAAATTCTTGTTCGAGAACGTATTCACAAGATATGGGCTACCTATAGAGCTGGTAAGTGATAGAGGCACTCATTTCTTGAACGAAGTGATTGAAAATCTACTCCAAGAATTCTTGGTGATACACAAGAAGTCTGCCCCCTATCACCCTCAAGCTAATGGACAAGCTGAGAGCACTAATAAGATCTTATGCAATGTACTGACGAAATTAGTGAACACTAAACGCTCTGATTGGGACAAACAGCTACACCATGCTGTTTGGGCATATCGAGTTGCCTACAAAACGGTACTCCAAGCCACCCCCTTTCAGATGGTATTTGGCCAAAACGCAGTGCTACCCTTGGACTTCTTAATACCTACGTTGAAAGTAGCACAAGAGCACGAATGGACAGGTCATGAGCTCTCCTCGAGGATCTTTGACCTTGAACGATTAGGAGAAACAAGACTGAGAGCCGCTGCAGGAATATATGCAGCCAAGAAGAGACAGAAGGCATATTTTGATGCCCATGTGAAGGATAAAGGCTTGAAAGCAGGAGATCTAGTCTTAGTCTATACACTGAAACAACACGCGAGGAAGCTAGAAAAGAGAGGCTACGGACCTATGATCATCAATAGGATCTCCACGAGTGGAGCAGTACAACTGGCCACATTAGAGGGTGATGTTCTCCCTAACTATATTAGCGGATGCAGAGTCAAGTTGTATCAGGAACCCCTCACGGAGGAAATGCTCAGCCAACTCAACACTGCGAAGAAACGGAAAGAGGAAGAAAAGCGAATTCGAGAAGAAGCTCAAGCAGAAGCTTTAGAACGCATCAGAAGGATGAAATTACGAAGGCAAGGTAGAGATCAGCCTAGAACAAATGACTATGCAGATCAAGGATATCATATGGCAATGTGTAAAGTCGCAGGAACAAGCTCACATAGGATCACTGATCAACGTCCTTTCATAACCTTAGATATAGGACAAGGAAAGAGTGCAAGGACTGTAAGAGCCTTGATTGACTCAGGCGCAGCCACTAGTGCTGTTAAATTGTCTTACTATCAAGAGTTGCAATTAACTGTCAATCCTGTGGAAGCATATCTCATAGGATTGGGAGGCGTGGAAACCCCTTGCATGGGCGAGGTGGAACTTCCCCTCTACATTCATGATGAGGCAATGAGAGTTAAAGTACTAGTGTGTCAAGATGAGGATCTCACTGAACCTCTTGTCTTGGGCCAAGATTGGATCTATGACCAAGCAGTCAACTTAAACTTAAGAAGTGGGCTTCTTCAGGTTTGGGTCAATCATAGTCGAATTACAGTAGAGTTGGATAATGGAGCACTCAAGGAACTAGGAAAGGCACAGATTCCTGGTCCTTCCAGGAACACACATGAAGATGACCATGTTGTTCTTGTCCAAAACTATGTGTTGCAGAGGAATGATATTCGCAAAAAAGGAGTCAGGGATGCAAAGGAACTCCCTTCTTTTCCAAAGGCCAGAAGGAGGCTGCAACCAAAGGTGGATCAAAGGCAGAAGAAGCAGAGTACTACCTATGTCCGAGATCAAAGTACCTGCGCAGCAAAATGTCCCAGCAAGTGAAACAAGTGTGGGTACGGAAAGGCGAACACCCGGTTGCACTCCCGCCAACTACACGGGCTAAGTCTCTTATTAGTAACCAACAACACGACATTAATAAGAAGTCTTGCAATTTTTCTCCTGCTAACGTGAAATCTATTTGGGTGCCCAAGAAGTCGATGAAGGCTAGCCCACAATCAAGACAAATTTGGGTGCCTAAGGCTTGCCTGCGGGCGCAAATGGCTACGCCGAGGCCACAACCTACACAGTGTAACCCATTCACTCGCACAGCCAGCATTCACTCGTTTTCAACACTCAAGAACACACCAAGGCCCATGCGCACACACATAATCACTTGTAAATGGGTCCCTAAAAGGCCTCATTTTCAAACCGAGACACCGATAAAGCTCTCTAGAGTCTCTACGAAACCAAAAGCAAAACCCATCCACTGCATTTGGCAGCCTCAGACTTGTAACAAACCCCCAGACCCCATTTGTAAATCCATGATAACTTACTAACCACATCACTATCACTTTACATCATTCCACTTAACTCTTAGGCCTACCGAACGACTAACCACACACACACTTGCACCGAGCACTTACTAACCCATTATTCGCTCCCGACCCTCATGTTAATATTGTAATGGGAACAACAACGATCCTCCCTTGTTCTGTACAATATTAACACGTGTTTGTATATTCTCACAGAGACAGGTAGCAAGAAGTAACATGGCAGATACGGTAGGAACTAGCTCCCAGGCAGGCACCAGCCCCCAAGTGGTGGACATCGAAAGCCTTCCGATCGAGGAGGAATTAAAGGAAAGACCAGTGGCATTACGGGCATTACATGCCATACCAATTCAGAATCCTCCACAGGGTCATACAATGCCGGTGGGCAAAGCTTCACACTGGTTCAGTGACGTTGCTGGACCTCTGGGTAAAGGCACATATATGTGGGAGTCCGAGGTAGAATTCAATGGACGTTGGGGCAGATACCATTTCTTTACCAGGGAGTTTGAAAAGCTACAGAATAATGAAGGACTGAAGTCGATATGGAAGAAGGCCGGACTTTATGATTACTTCAAGTTCCAACTACCAAAGCCAGATTTTCTAAGGTGCTCATACTTAATTAGTACCCTCACTCCCAGCAAAGACAAGAAAGGATACAGCTCCTTTGTGCTCCCATCACTCACAAGGGGCAACGAGCTGAAGCGTTTCCGCTTGACTATCAACTTGGTGAGAGAAGCACTCGACATGAAAGGTATGCACATCCCAACAGAGAAAGAGACTATGGTTCCAGACAATATGAAGAACAGAAATCTGACGAAGTTGAAGGACATGGTTGCGATGACACCTACGATTGCCATTCACTTACGCATGGTCATGCAACATTTCGCATTCCCAGCGCAGGAGAGGTTCACAATGCCCCCCAAAAAGATCTGGTTTAGCCTCTACCTGGCGGATGCTTTTGAATTGTCCATCAATATGCCCCACTGGATTATCGACCAGATTCATATGGCTCATCAGAGATGGTATAAGAAGCAAAAGTCTGTGCTGTATGGTTGCTGTGCACTTACAAGAATTGTATACAGATGTCTCGCATATGATGTACCGGTGCAGAGGGCTCTCATTTGGTCCAGAGCACAAGAGTTTCAATGCAGATTGTCAGCTGTAGGGCCTCCCTCAAAGAAGATGAGAGGCGCTGTCCAGATGCCTTGTGCACAAGCTCGCGGTGCAACCCTAACGCCTGAAACAACCCCAAGACTTCCTCGACGAGTGCAACCATTTACTATCAGGTTACCCAGGCACAGCACAGATGGCCCTAACCTCGTGTTTCCACCAGTACCGACTGATCTGGAATTCCCGCATGGATTCACTCTGGAGGATCTAACGGACGAAGAAGTTGCTAGAATCATCGACGCTGTAAATGCGGAAGTTGAAGCAGAGCAAGCAGGTGGACAGCAAACTGCCCCAGACCAAGCCCAGCCCAGCCAACCGGACGTAGTCAATGTGGACGATGAAGAAGAAGCACATGAGGAGGCACAGGGAGGACAATCAGAAGCAGAAGAACAAGAGTATGATCAGGAAGCCCTACAAGTATTGCAAGGTGCCCCAGCCTATACTAACGCATTAAAGAAGCTCTACGATACGATGAACCGAGTTTAGGAGCAACATAGGCTGTCATTAGCTGCAGGTAAAGCCCTCATGAACCAGATTCTGGAGGAGGAAGGTGTGGACGAGCAATACCGTGCCACCCTGGAAATGATATCAGATGCTTTGGGAGTACTTGAAACGGTGCATACTGCACTAGCGCAATCACGAAGGACAGAGAAAAGATATGGAAGACGCCCCCCACGAATGGGAAAACGAATGAATGTATTAGGATCCGGACCACAAGGCACCCCCACAACCACTGGCACAGCAGACACTGTTCACGACACCGAGGAAGCCCACACATCGAGTGCACCCCCATCACCTCCCTTGCCACCTTCTCCCCCACATCCGCCCCACTCACCTCCCTCTACCACTGTAACCTCTACTGTCACCACCTCCGATACCACTACACACACCGACGCACAAACTATCAGTCAACCCACATACTCTATTTCCACTGAAAACATAAGTCTAACCACAACCACGGTAAACCTCACTACTCCGATCACACTTCCTGGGAGTTCACAATTACACACACCTCTATACACGTTCACAACTCTCACCGCTACCACAATCCCCATGTTCACAGTCACTCCCACCACGGCCTCCACTTTTGAATCCATGGAGGTATCACCCACCTCTGCACCTCTCCCACCCCCCATTTACCCACAATCTCCCATTCCCCCACCTCTCCCCTCACCCTTCTCCAGTACTGCATCCACAATTCCCTTGCCCTTTCCCTTCCCCTCTGCATTCAACACCATTTCTCCCACCATTCCGCTTAATAATGTATTTAATAATATGTATCAATGCATGTCCCAACTTCAGCAACATTACCAACATCTGGACAACCAACATACAAGGCTTTTCCGAAGCCACAAAGATCTCCAAGCACGATGTAGGGATCTTGAAGAGCAGAAGCAGCTACTACAACAGCAGCACGTGACCTTACAGGAACAATATGCACAACTAGTAGCCAACCCACCCCAAGCAGATGATGAAGAACGACGACACATGGACGAGCTGCTACATTCTCAGATCACGAAAAACTTGAAGCTTCGACGGAACTTGGGCCTCCTACGCAAGCATATGTCTACAGCGCTAGAGGAGAATAAAAGATTACAGAAACAGAACGAAGAAAATCTGGAGGCGGCCATGGAGGGTTCCCCACAGGAGATTGACCCAGAGCGATTCAAGGCAATTCCCTCTGAGAATATGAAAATGGTGTTAGAAACTCATGCAGATCTAATGGAGGCTCATGCCGCTTTAGAGAAAGAGAGAGATGATTTACGAAGACAGTTGGCCACCCGACAGACATCACCCAGCAAGAGCACAACCGCAGAAGATACATCTGAAGAGGTCACTAAACTCCGGGCCGAACTTGAGGAATTACGTAGCAAGGTCATGCAATATGAGCGTCAGCCCTCCCCTCTGGTAGAGCCCGAGCCTGACGATCTTGTGCCAATTGAAGTAGAAGAAACATTCGAGGATCCCTATGTACCGATGCCAACACCCGGGGGTAAGCGAACAGAACAGGGCATGGACACAATTGAAATTGAGGCACCTGAATGGATGCAAAAATTAGAGAAAGTAGCCACGACGCATGATGACAGGGTGGCAGTCCAAATCGCATTGATGTCAAAATTGGAAGAGGTTGTAATAAAATCCGATTATTTTCAGAATCTCTCACACCATAGGTGGATCGGCCCATCGGACGATCTGTATGTTCCTTTTTGCGTGCTAATGGCGGATTATATTGCGGAGATCAAGCACCACACCTCAAGGGAACCCACCTCTGCCACCCAATTTGCACCTGACGACATCCCAGAAAGCGCCAAGCAGGGACATATTCGCCAACCGATGTGGAGAATTCGGCTACTTGAAACCTACCCGGAAATGGTAAGAACATGGAACAACATGCCACTGTACATCAAATATAACCCATGTTATTGCCCTGTGTTTCGAAGGAGATCATGGCCGGAGTACACACAAATAGTGCTGACGATTAAAGGATGCGAGAAGTGGCTCAATTATGTGTACTTCGCACCCCCTAAGGGCCCACCTACTATTGGATATATGATTTCGATGATTCGACATTGGGGGGTCCGTTTCAAGAATGTACCTGATGTCATGACTCAGATGTGCCTGAAGATTTTCGAACTTATGTTGGTCACCTTCAGGACCTTCAAAAATGTCAAGGAACCGCATCTCTCAGCACTAGGATTTAATGAAGGTAATCAGGACCTTGTATACGACATGAGCACAACCCCATCGATTAATGTTGTGTATGCATGGCACGCTCGCATCAAATATCTACCGGCCTGCTTCAAACAAACGTTTGAAGAGATGTTTGTCACGGGATTCTGGGAATATCACTCCGAGATATTCATTCCCAGACCATCCCATCTCTTGCAGTTGTTTGCAGTGGAACAAGCTCTCCATTCCGAAAAGCTACGTATACCACATCCAGAGGTTCCCGGGCCGGTAGACTGGGATGCTCTACTCACAGATTTGGCCAAAGGATTGCGAATTGCCGAACACCACTTAGCGCAGGATGTTGTCGAGTACTACATCCAAAAACCCACACAACAAGGGTCTGTCAGGGACGACAGACGCGAGAGAGGGGGGGGTGTTAGCAGCGGACAAGGGACTGAAGGACTAACGAGGCATGGCAGTCAGAGAAGAGAGTCAGAAGGGAGAGAAGGCACAAGCAGACAAGGGATTCAACGAAGATCTGGCAAATAGGCCAACAATTTTCCTCATGAAGAAGCAAGTATGAGCATTCACGCAAATCTAGCACTTAGGCAACCCTTTAACTTTTCAAAAACCCTTACACCAATTAAAAGTGATTCTCATCACTAAACACCATTGTAAATACCATTTCATATTTTTGTAGCTCTATTTTGTGCAAGCCAAGGAGTCCTTGAGCTTGAGGAGCTTTAGAAGTATCTACCTGCCAATTTTCGTAATTTTTAGATCTCGTTGAGCCCTCAAATAAGCCCTGGGACCTAATTTTTAACTAGGCCGGACACTAGGTCTGAACAGGGCCAAAGCTAGTCAAAAACTATAAAAGGAGCTAGAGAGCTCATTTTTGGGGTAGATTGTAATTGAAACGAACTTGTAAGAGCTTTTTGAAAGTAATCTAAGAACTCCATTGCTTCTCACTCTTTGTCTTGCCGTGTGTGCGCGTGTGTGTGTATGTGTGTGCATGTTTGTGTGCTTCTCACTCACGCACTTGTGCCTCCACTTGCTCGAGGTCTTCATACCATCCTCACGTCTTCCCGGATTGACATTAAAGGAGGTGCTACTCATCATAGAGCTACACACCCTAACACCAGACGTTACCCCTCCACCCCGGAGAGTTCGGCCTTTCACACTACGACTTCCAAGACGTAGCACCGATGGGCCTAACTTGATATTTCCTCCAGTCCCAACAGATCTTGAATTTCCTGGTGGTGCACCCTTGGAAGAACTCACGAATGAAGACTTTGAACAATTGTTACAGGACGTAGAGCTGGAGGCAGAAGAGGCACAACAAGTGGAGAATGTTCAACCGCAGGCGACAACCTGCTAAGTACCTGTCACCATAGTTGAAGAGGATGAAGAGGATGATGAAGATGAAGAACAGGAGGAAGATGAGGAGGGTGATGATCAAGAGCATCAAGATCAGCAACAAGAAGTGCCAGAACTTGTAGGTGCACCTGCATATACAGCTCAACTACAAAGGTTATACGACACAATCAAAGCAGTACAAGAAAGGCATCAACTCTCTCTTGTGTCAGGTCAATCTTTGATGCAAGAGATGCTATCAGATGATGGAGTGGATCAACATTTTATTGACACCCTCAAATTAGTGTCAGAATCTTTAGGAGTTCCGGAGGCTGTCCACACAGCAGTCCGCCAGTCCGTGAGGTATGACAAGCGCAGAGTTGACACATTACCACGAGCAGGTAAGACTATCAGGATACCCGTCACAGAACAAGAAGTAACCATTGAAACCACCACTACCCCCACCACCACCATTGACCTCTCTGCTGAAACCTTCGTTCAGACATCACCCATCTCACCCCAGCACCCCCCATCACCACCTTCTCCACCCCCACCCCCACCACCACCTCCCACCATGGCAGAAACGACAGTCATCACCTCTACCTTCACTTATAACCCACCCTCATTCACATCATTCTCATTTCGAGAACCCACCTCACAAGACACCCTCTTCTCTTTCGTCACCAATCCCTTGTACACTTCAACCCTTCTATCCCCCGAACCCATAATTGGCCATCCCATAATTCCTAGTGTCGTTGGAAACCCTGCACCCACAGAAGGCACCCTGTGTTTCCCAGCCTATCCCCCAATACGGATACCTCCATTCCATGACCCTCCCTTCCCAGCTGTTCCCTACACCTCATTCTACCTAACCGCACCACCCCAACAACCATCCTTCATGGCGCAGTCCATCAACACTCCAATGTTTCAGAGGTACATTTCTCCGATGTTCGCAACGACATCAAACTACACGAACACCACACTCACTTCACCTACCATACCCACCTACATGGTAGCCCCTATACACACCACTCTGTCTGACCCAATGGACATTTCACCCACCACAGCACCTCTCCCCACAATTCCACCCTCTCCCCCTCCACTACCCCCCACCTCACCACTCAACACATCATTAGCAGACACAGCATTCACTACCTCCCTTCCCATTCCCACCTCCCCTGCATTCCAAACTTTTCCCCTTGCATCTCATAATGTAAATAGCACGTTCACTACATTACTCCAGTGTGCACATCAACTACAACAAGACTACCATCAATTGGAAGAACGCACTATGGCCCTCCAAGCAGAATCTCAGCATCTACAAGCTAGAGTCAACACTCTTGAAGATGATTACCAAACGCTTCTAGCAGAACATACCACCTTACAACAGGCTCACACAGAATTGGAATCAAAAACATCGACGGTGGATGATACAGAAGTCAAGGAACTAGAAACTGTGCTCCAGGCACAAATAGTATCTAATGCTACACTTAGACGAAACCTGGGGCTATTAAGGATGCATATGGCAGCAGCACTAGAAGAGAACAAGAGGCTTCAACAACAAAACCAAGACAACTTAAGCGGCTATGGAAGGAACTGCAGGAGCAACCATTAGCCCTACCAAGTATAGAGCAGTCCCATCAGAAGACATTCGCATCTTACTCGAAGAGCATGCAAATTTCTTGGAGTCATATGAAAAGTTAGAGGTTGAATGTGCGGATCTAAAGAAGCAGATAGCCAGTGCCCCCACAACTCAACAGGAGCCAATAATCTTGCAACCCTCTACAGAAGAATTAGAGACCCTCTGGAAACAGGTGGTTGAACTCCAAGCACGTCTCTTACACCCTCGCCAACTGAAGAACTAGAACCTGAAACAGTGGTGGAAATCCCCGTCGATGACAGCTATGAAGAGCCGTACGAGCCGATGCCCACACCCGACGGTCGGGTAACAGAGGAAGGACAGGACACTTTAGAAATAGGAGTTCCAGATTGGGTTAAAAGGATCGAGAAAGTAGGAAAGACACATGATGATCGTGTTGCCGTGCAAATTCAATCTCTCACAAATCTGGAAGAAACTGTCCTTTGATCTTCTTACTTTCATAACCTATCCCACCAACGTTTGATCACAACATCAGAGACGCAATACATGCCTTACTTTGTCTTGCTACATGATTATAATGCAGAAGCTAAAAGGCATACAGGGAAGGAGCCCACATTCGCCACTCAATTTGAGCCAGAGGACTTACCGGTAGATGCCCGTGCTGGCTCGATCTTCCAACCTAATTGGCGTGCACGTCTACTAACCGATTACCCTGAGATGATGAGCACATGGGCAACCATGCCACTGTATATCAAGTATAATCCATGTTATTGCCCAGTGGTACGTCGCAGATCCTGGCAAGCATTTTCAATCAAGGTACGCAACAATAAAGAATGCTCGGCTTGGGTTAACTATCCATATTTTGCTCCGCCTAGAGGGACCCCAACCGTAGCCTACATGATATCAACAATTCGACACTGGTCTACTCGTCTAAATAATGTACCCTACATAGCAGCGAAAATGTGTATGAAAATATTCGAGCTCATGACCATTGTCTTCAAAACCTTTCGGAAGGTACAAGCTCCATACATCTCTGCCCCTGGATTCTCTCAAGGTAAGAAGGATTTAGTCTACGACATGAGCCAGACTCCCTCGGTCACTATAATCTTTGCCTGGCATGCACGAATAAAGTACTTACCCGCATGCTTCAAGCAGACATTTGAGGAAATGTTCTCTACGGGATTCTGGGAATATCGTTCGGAAATTTTCATTCCCAGACCAACACATTTGCTACATCTATTCGTAGTAGAACAAGCCATCCATGCAGATCAGTTACGTCTGCCACATCCGGACATTCGAGGACAATTGATTGGGATCGCATGATGACAGATTTGGCCCGAGGACTACGCATACAAGAACATCAACTTGCCACTCATGTGGTGGACTATTACATCCAGCACTCCCAGCAACAAGAGTCTGTCAGAGACGACAGACGCGAGAGAGGGGGGGGGGTGTTGAGAGCAGTATGGGCACCCAAGGGCTGACTAGACAAGGAAGCCAGTGGAGAGAGTTAGAGCGAGGTGAAGGATTAAGTAGACAGAGCAGTCGATGCAAATCTGGCAGATAGGCCCTTCAAATTTTTCCAAATCAACATCTTTACAATAGTGATTCTCGACACTAGGTCTGGACACGGCCAAAACCTAGTCAAAAACTATAAATAGAGCTAGAGAGCTCATTTTTGAGGTGAGCTTGTAATTGATTTGAACTTGTAAGAGCTTTTTGAAAGTAATCTAAGAACTCCATTGCTTCTCACTCTTTGTCTTGCCGTGTGTGTGCGTGTGTGTGTATGTGTGTGCATATGTGTGTGCTTCTCACTCACGCACTTGTGCCTTCACTTGCTCGAGGTCTTCATACCATCCTCACGTCTTCCCGGATTGACATTAAAGGAGGTGCTACTCATCACTGAGCTACACATGCCCTAATTTAGAAATGCCTGCAGATAATGATGTGTTGCTTGGTGATGTGCCCTCCTCTGCCATGAGAGATAAACCTAAGAGAGAAAGCGAGGATGATGTCTCTCAACCCAGCAACACTAGAAGAAGAACATCCACATGGATGTCTACTGTTCGAACATCACATCCATGTAATACTTATCTAAAATGGGTATGGAAGGATGGAAATGGTTAAACCAGATAAACCAACACAGAAGTAGATCAACCACTCTGTGAAGACAAGAAGAGACAACCATTACTCACCATCGCAATTGGAACCACAAAGACTCCTTTGTGTATGGCTTCCAAAGTCGTTAGTAGAGGCCCAAGAGACACACCAATGTATATGGATCCCGAAGAAGGTCAGACAGACTGCTAATCAAGATCTATAAAACCTTAACAAGATATCATGCCTGCAAAGCCAAGCAAGGAAGTCCAAAAAGACTCATCAAGGGTACAAAAGAAACACGACATCAAACACTCAGGCTTCAAATAAGAAGGAGACAAGGACTAGCGAACAACAAGCAAAACAGAAGCAAATGCCTCAAGCACCAACTACGAAGTGGTTATGGAGACCCAAGAGGTAGCAAGAATAAGAACAATAGATAAAGTGTGATTCCACTTGCACTCATGAAGAATCCAATGCACATAGAGTATGCATGACAAGGCCACATTACAAAGCCATGCATTGGGCACATTATCTCTTCAACAAAACTAGTGGTGCACATTTCCATCATTGGAATAGGAGTAAAAATCAAAAGAAGTGTGGTAAGAGACCTTACTTACTTGAGAAAGGGGGAACAAAGTAATGAAAGAAATGAAATATCACTGAATCACACATAATGCATGAATTGGTTTCTACTGGAAGCTGATCCTTTATGTGTTACAAGTGCAAATGACTTTTGAGGATTCCAGGGTGACTGTGCAAGAAGAGGTGTTGGAATTTCCATTACAAAGTGTGACCAAAGCCAAAGGTCATTGGTTTCGAGAGGACCAACCTACTGAAGAGCATCTCTTATTAGTGACAATAAAGATCATGGACACCGACCATCAGTTCCCGGTCATGTCCCAAGACTTCAAAGTTATACAGGAACTCCCATCAATTGTGGATATAATGACAAAGGCACGTATTCAAAAATACTTTGAGCTACCAATTTACAACCCGAACTTCCAATGATGCACTCAGGTGATGAATAATCTCCAACCGGCCTTACATAACCCCTTAGTACCAGAGGCAAGAGTCCTAGATGCATGAGAATGGGTGATTATCCAATTCACTCATGAATTGATCAAAGAATCTTTTGGATGGGAAAAGGATGGGAATATGGATCTAAAGGATGAAAGTTGAGGGACTAAGACATGAACATTTGTGGATATGAACGGTATAGATATTGAAGAAGAGGTCCATCTGATTCACCAACACTTTTGCTTCCCAAACATGCATCGCTACAGAGCATCTCATAAGATCATAGTGCAACTCTTGTCATGTGAAACCAAACAGATTGGTAATCAAGTGATATGATGCCATACATCCAAGAATGTCTGTTTGAAGCTAAGAAGCAATGGAACCACAAAAAGTTCTTGAACGGAAGCGTACCATCGACCATACTCATCTAGCATGCATTAGGTATTTGGGAACATATGAAGGGGATGCCTTCATCCTCAGAGATGGCTAAGTATGCTAAGTTAGCCACTATACCAAGGAAAAAGAAAGGATTAAAAGTGGTGGAAGAGGGAGAAACCGGCTCTCAACCCAGGATGAGAGGCACCAAGAGACTAAGGGAAATGTTGAAAACAGAAGAAGCACTTCCTACTTCAAAGAGGATACACATACTTCCAAAGACAAAAATAAAAAACACCACGCCCATTACGGAAGAGGAGCTAAAGGAAGCAATGGAAGATACTCACCAATACATTGAAGGACAAGTAAATCTGCTAGTGCAAGGGCATCGTTATCATCAGTCTTATACAAAATCTTTGCAAGGGCATCATTATCATCATAGGTATAGAGAGTTGGGATTGACCAACTCTAGTTCATCTTCAAATACCCAAGAAGATCAAGAGCCATGCATGATGAATGTGTACATCAAAAGTGATTCAAAAGATGATGGCAATTGGGATGAATTAAATCAAGTGAAGGATTCTTTGGGGCGGAAGGTACAAAAATAGATCAAATCCTTGACAACATAGTCATGGACACAAAAAGGAAAGGATAATCTCAAGAAGAAGTTCATGTACTAAGGATGAATGCGGAGACAAAGATTCAAATTATAGAGACTCACTTGAATGGAGAAGTCCCAATAAAGATGCCAAAGGAAGAGAAAGAACAAGAAGAAGTGGATGAGCCAGAGCCATTCACTCCAATCAGGGTTGTAACAGAGCCTTCTCCATTGGATGTTACATTTCAAGGAAGTGCTACAAAGTCAACCACAAATGAAGAAGAAGAAAAAGAGAGAGAAATACATCTTCAAATTAGATAACCGCATAACGAGGCCATACACCTAGATATGGGCAAGGATGAGCACCAAGTATCCCTAAGACATGGCTAAATGTGGATATGGCTCAACTCAAGCCACTTGTGAAGCAGATGATACAAACACCCATGGACACTCAACAACAAATGATCAAAGCCGATGCTGATTATGATAAGGCCTTAAGAGAGAGAAACCAATTTCAGGTGATAAGTGAAAATCTCTCTACACAAGTAATTCAAGTTCAATAGGCACTCATGGCTAAGGAGAAAGAAGCTAATGAAACCATGGAAAAATGCAATATGTTAGCGGCTGATAACCAACAACTCCAAGATCAACTCAAGGAACTACAAAGTAAATATGAAGCAGGTGAAGCTGAGAAAGCGTGGATGAGAGCTAGAAGTAAACTGCTCGAATCACAAATCAAAGTATATATGGAGGAAGGTGACAATTTAAGGAGCAGAAATAAAGAACTCATGACCGTCATGTTGTGCAACCAACCCATAGAAGCACAAGAAGTGACAACAAACAACACCAAAGCATTAGAAGATCAAATTGCAAAGTATGAAGATTAGTTGAAACAGGAGCAAGCCTGTGTACTTGAGCCACGAAGACTCAAGGACTTGTGCCAATGAGACTATACCTCAATTGCCATACAAGTGCATATAGGGGGATCTTTATCACACATTTAAATGTCAATCCTAAGGAGCGACTAACCAAGTGTATGAAGACGTGTGCACACGTGATAGAAAATGAAGTGGTTTAGCTAATCACGCATGAGAAAAGACTACTACCTCCCACACCTACTGAAATACTGAAAGTGTTGCCGCAAGCCTCTTTTCAGCAGTTTTGGTATTTTGAGGTTTTCTCCCAGCCCAGAACTCCGAACATAGGCAATAGGGTACTCATTTCGAAGCTCTCGACGAGACGCATCCAATGGTGGTGGTTTCGCTCAATTCTGACCACTTTGCTTCAAATTATGGCAGAAACAGTGAATTACAGGAGTCCCAAACACCCGCGCCACAGCTTCTCCTAGCTTACGCATGCACTACAGCCGCTCAAAACAAAGGGGAAGGGGTAGACAACAGTCCTACACATGCATTTCAAGCATCACACACACATACAAGAGCAAAATGAAGATCAAAATCAGCAAGAAAGAGGCAAACTCGAAAATTCAGAAGTGCTCCTTCTTCACAATGGCAAAAAGTTCTTTACAAAGAGTCACTTTTGACTTATATACTAGTGCCCTAAGTTTGGTCCTTTCACACAAGAGACCAGCACTTTATTCACTAAAAGACTAATTTCCTACTATTGTACATGGGTAAATCACTAATCTTCTGTGGGGATGCATCTAGAGGACTCCTCTAGTGCATTTACAATGGAAAATATATACAAAAGTGGTTATGATACAAAAGTTGCGTGTCCAAATCGGAAAAATTTTGGGGCCCGTCTTTTTCTCTGCTTTGTGCGCTCTTTTAGCTCTGCAACACTCTCCCCCTCTTCGTCTCTGTCGTCCCTTGACAGACTTTGCTTCGCGAACGTGTCCCGTGGTTAGTGTTGCCTGATTCTTGATCTTGCATTACGTTTTAGAGGCGCTCAGCTTTTCTCCGCACGCTCCCCTTGGTCAGTATTGTCTGTTGACTTGGGTTGCCACGCACGCCACCAGTGACTAGGAATGTGCTGTTCTTAGTCACCCTCTTAAACTTTTCAGCCTCTACCCCTTTGTAACTTTTGGTCCTCTGATTTGTCCTGGTTGCACACATCTGACCCTGTTGTATTGCTTTGAGGCTGTTTACTTCTTTTCCACCGTGCATGACCTGGATGATTTCTCTTTTTGCCTGATGCGTGCCCCTGCGGGGCTCTGTGCAGAGATGGGTAATGCGCCTCTGCGGGGCTTCCTGCAGAGATGTGTATTTATTGCACTGTCTTAGACTTTGATTTTCTTCTTCTTTTCTTTTTGCTTGATTGTCCCTCTACACGTCCCTCCTCCTGAACTCTGTCGTCCTCGACAGGCTTTCTGAGGCGACGTGTGTATGTTTGAATGGCGGTTTGCTCTCGTTGGTTCAGCAGATTTGCATGACATAACATGAATTCCTTCCATTGCTTTGACTTTACTCCGTCTTCTGGCGCCTGTCTGTGATCAGCAAAGAAACTTGTTTCATAGGCCACCAGCCTTGCATTCAAATTGGAAGTCATTTTCACGAAAATTTCTGAATCCATTTCAAAGAAGCCGGTAAAGAATGCTTCTTCAAAAGTTTGCATATATGTCGATGGCAAAAACATAAGGTGAGAATAATACGCCATAATTGTGAGTCGGCTCGGAATGGTTGATAAATCAAAAATAAGAGCCTCAGACCCTTGCGTAATGCCGATGAAATTCAAAAATGTATATTGAGCATGCTGAAACACCTTCAACACTGTAATGAGCATGCTAAATATTTTGTTGGTCATCTTGACGGCTAAGTCCGGAACTGTAGCATACCTTGCAATCCAAAATTCCATTGTCTTCACCATATATTCTTCTGTAGGTAAGTAATTATGTGGCGGACTAGGTAGTAACGGATAGTTAAGCCACTGATTATTGATATTGCCTTGACGCTGTCCTTCCCAAAATTGCGTCCAAGAGCGTCTGCGGGGTATAGGACAAAAAGATGGATTTACCTGAAGTGCATATGGTGATGCTTCCCACTGTACCCGCAATGTCGGATTCTTCTCCAAAATTTTTCTTCACCATATCGGATCCGCCTTCTCAAATTCCTCTTGAGTATAATTGAAAGTGTCATGCTGGAATTGAAGGTTGTGATCCGGATCTTTGTTCGTTGCAGACTTTATATACATCCGCGTCTGTTCTTTAAGTAGACCATATGGTACATTGAATGGCTTCAAAATTTGATCTAATTGTTTGTTTTCTATTCAAGCTTCTTTCATTATCTGTATAATTTGATCTTCAAAATCAGCAGTGAGCTGGGACACCAGTAGTGCCCTTTCTGGTCTGCTCAGTTCTGCAATTTCTCGTGTGTTAGGTTCTAATGGAACCTCCTTTTCCGCCCTTATTGGTGGATGATACAAGGGGGAAGAGAGAGGACGTACCTCTTCCTCCACAGTAGCCGTGGTTTCTGGTGGAACTACTGGTGTCCCCTGCTTTCCTGTTAGCTCTATCTGCTCCTGAAGCCGTTTGATGAATTCCTCTTTATTCTTAAGTTCTTCTTCGACCTTTGTAATCTTTTCTTGATGTTTGATTAATTCCTGTGCAACTATGTTCATGTGATCTGTGTCTTCTTTGCACTGTCGGAAATAATCTTTCTCTGCTTTTTTCCATTTCTTGCGTAGAGCTGCCATGTCATTCACATATCTTTGTTCCCATTCTGCAATTGTCTCTTGCTCCTGCTTGAGCTGATCTGCCATCTTGGTCAACTTTTCTTCCATGTCTTTTATATCCTCGTTTGATTTGTCAGTATCTGTCGGTGGTTGATCACTGAGGAGAGCTGTCATGAGCTCCTTGTTCCTGTCCCTTAAGTGGTCTGCTTCCTCCATGCTCACCTTGAGCTGTGATTCGAGTACCTTGCTACGAGCATGGATCCTTGTTTTCTCTTTTTCGGTCATGTCGAGTTTCTTCGTGAGCTCCAAAACTTGCTCTTTTAGTTTGGCATTTTCCGTTTCTAATATTCTGTACTGTGTTTTGGTCGTTTTTATTTCCTCGTGTTTCTTCAAAACTTGAGCTTCTGCTTTGGATAATTTCTTAGCCAGATTCATACCTTCTTTTTGAAGCTCCTGCTTTTCGAGCATGGCTTGGTCGTAATCTTCATCAGCATCAAGCATCAATTGTTGAGTGTCTAGTGCAGTGCGAATCATATCTTGCACCACAGGCTTGAGCTGAGCTATATCAACATTCAGCCATGTCTTTGGTATGTCTGGGGTTTCTCCTGTATGTACATCTTGTCCCTTCGCAACGTGGATCATTTCATTATGTGGTTGTCGGACCTGTAGTTGTACTTGCAATTCTGCGTCATCTTCCACCACCTTACGAACCTTCGTGGCACTCCCTTGAAATGTGACATCCATTGGGGACGGTTCTGCCACAACCCTTAGTGGGGTGAAGGGTTCTTCGTCTTCTTGTCCTTCTTCCTGAGGCTTATCCTCTGATATCATTAAATGCTCCTCATCATCAGATTTGCCCTCCTTGTTGTGGGTGGTGGAGGCATCTTTCGGTTGAATGGGGTGTTGCCCTTCTTCTTCTGCCTGCTTTTTGGTGGTACTTTGGTCTACCAGTGGTGATTGAGCGTTTTCCTTGTGGCCTGCTTGGTCTTCGCCATAGTCTACTTCATTTAATTCGGCCCACTTGCCATCATCCTTCGATTCACTTTGAATATCTACATCCAATAATGATGTATTTTGCTTCTCTTGGTCGTCGGATCCAGAACTAGAGTTGTCTAGCCCAATTTCCCGATATCTATGTACCTTAGTAAGTTTGCCTTTTGGTTCTTTACCTTTTGCGGACTGTTGATAATGATGTCCCTGCACTGGCAGATTAATTTGTCCTTCTGTATATTTGTGAGTCTCCTCCAGTGCTTGAGTTAATTCTTCTTCCGTGATCTTTTCAGCCCCTTGAGGGGTGGTTGTAGGAAGTACATGTACTCTCTTTGTTTTTGGTACTTCCTCTTCTGCTTGTTGGACTTCTCGAGGTCGTTTTGTGCCTCTCATTGTGCCTCTCATTTGGGGTCGCGAGCTTGTTTCTACTTCTTCTACTTGCTTGCTTCCTTTCTTCTGTTTCGGTACAGTAGCTGCTTTGACAAATTGAGCCAACTCCATTGAAGATGGCATTTCCTGTAAGAACTCGCGCATGCCCAATGCGTGGTAAATCATAATTGTTAGGGCAGTGGTCCCATTGAGGAATTTCTTATTTTCCCATTTCTTCTTCGCCTCGAACAATCTTTCTTGCACATAGGGTGTAAGGTTTACCTGGTTGCCGATCTGTTTGATGGCATGAGACAATAATTGCACAATGATCTTTTGAGGGGCCGTGTATCTATTCATACTCGGAAAGCAAAAGTGTTTGTGAATCAATCTGACTTCTTCTTCGATGTCCACCCTATTGATGTCGACGAAAGTTCTTGTTTTGGCTCCACGACTCTCTTCCTTGACCGTGTTGACACCATCCTTTTCCCATCCAAATGCTTCTTTGATTAAGTCGTGGGAAAATTGAATGACCACCCATTCTCCATTCTTGTCCATCACATTGGCTTCTGGTACCAATGGATCATGTAGTGCTGGTCGTAGAGTGTTCATGACTTGTGTACAGCGTTGGAAATCCGGTTTATAGATAGGTAGCTCAAAATATTTATGAATTCCTGCTTTCTTCATGATATCGATTGTGGATGGCAGTCCATGTAAAACTTTGAAGTCCTGGGACATGATCGGAAAGTGATGCTCTGTGTCCATGATCTTTATGTTGGCCAAGAAGAGATATTCCTCAACTGGCTGCTCATCTCTGAACCAATGGCCTTTTGCTTTCGTAAGACATTGGGGAGGAAATTCTTGGACCTCCTCTTGTATTGTAGCTTCAGAGTCTTCAGAAGCCATCTGCACTTACAAGGAAAAGTGCATTAGCTTGAAAGGCTTTCATGAGACCATACAATGTATTGTTGTGATTATGGTAGCTCGTCACTCCGTTCCCCATTATTGCAAGAGTGGGATTTCTTACCGCCTCTTTTTATATTTTTTTCTGAAAGAAGACAATCATTAGTATAGCCGAAGCATAGTTTATGTACCTAGTATGTCCATTCCTATCAGTTTAAAGCTAAGATCTAGTCTCACTTGGAGATCGTGCACCACTAGTTTGATAATGTACATCCTGTGCCGAATGCTTGGCCTTGTATTGCGGCCCTATCATGCTTACTTGAGGTGCATCAGACACTACATGAGTGCAATCGGGTGCTTTATCTCCTCGATCATCCGCTCCTCGTGGTAGCTTTGGTTTCCAGATCCATTTTGAGAACACTGAGAGAGGTCGCTAGGTTTTCTCGATTCGTGCAGCTGCTCGTGTTCCATTTGCTTTATCCATTGTCCGAGTGAATTTGGCATTGCTTTGCGATTTTCTCTGATGACTTTTCTGTGTTGTTGACTTTTTCCTTGTCTGATGTGGTATTTTCTCCTTTGTCCTTACATTCTGTTTAGCTGCTTGTATGATCTTTTTGGGAATCCATATCTGATGTCGCGATCTTTGAGCTTCAAGCAAGGGCTTGGCAATCCATACTAGCACTGGTTCTTTTCGTCTGTAGTTCTTTGTAGCGGGTTTGGTGATGCCTGTTTCCTTCTTCAGAGCGCTTGTGGACGTTTCTTGACTCTATATTTGATCCTTGCGTACCCACATATATTTGGGTGGTTCTCGATTCGAGTATCTGCTTGTTGGTTTCCAATAGTGCGATCTTTGGATGTTTTGAGCCTGTTTAGGAGAGCGTGTCTCCTCATTGGTTGGCTTTTCCACAATTGCATTGGCTAGCTTCGACTCTATTGTGGACGTCGCTAAGATTGAAGTCTCAGCTTCTATGCATTTTCTTCCTGAGAGGTGAGCATAGTTGATACTTTCTTCTATCGTTTTTTGAATTTCCTCCGATCTTGGGATTAACATGGTTTGGTTACATGGTTTCTCTTCAAGTATGCTGAAAATCTCCTTATGCCCTATCGTAGCTGAAATATATCCTTGAGCTAGATGGATACACGCTTCTGTCTCAATGATCCATTCGTGTCCTAGAATGAAGTCTTCTATCAAATCGTCATCCTCACATACTAGGACTCTTTGTTCCATGGAGGAATTTCCTAGGTGGAGGGATACATTCGTGGTTCCAATGCATTCTATGGTGTGACCTCCAATTCCTATTAATTGGGCTTTTGTGGGATTCAATTCTAATTGCAGCTCGTCTGCTATTCTCTTTCGCATGCAGCTAAGGCCTGCTCCTGAGTCTATCAATGCATCTATCAATTTATACTCTATCTTGCCAATCCCTAGGTTTAGGTAAGGTTGCGTTTTACACATACCCGTTGAATCCTGATTTTTGACCTGATAGTTTGCCATAGGGATGGGCTCTTCTCCTTGGAGATAGCGTTCATCTCTTTGCCTGATCCACTCTTTCTGTTTCCTAATGCGTTCTAGTGCTTCTTCTCGGGCTTCCTCTCGAATTCGTTCTTCTTCCTTTTTCCTATTTTGAGCTCCTAACAGTCGTGCTAGCATTTGATCAGTCAAGGGCTCCATGAATCGTCTTACTCTGCATCCACTGATGTAGTTGGGAAGAATGTCTCCGTCTAGAGTAGCGAGATTGACTGCACCACTAGTAGAGATTCGATTTATAATCAAAGGTCCATATCCGCATTTTTGTAGCTTCTTTGCATGTTGTTTTAGGGTGTATACTAGGACTAAGTCGCCTTCTTTTAGTCCCTTGTCTTTTATATGTGAATCATAATATGCCTTTTGTCTCCGTTTAGCGGCATAAATGCCTGCTACAGCTTGCAATCTAGTCTCGTGCAACTTTTCAATTTGATCTAGTTGCTGGGACAATTCATGACCGTTCCACTCATATTGCTGGGCCACTTGCAATGTAGGTACCAAGAAGTCAATTGGCAAAATTGCATTTTGCCCATACACTAGATTGAAAGGTGTGGTTCCAATGGCCGTTTTATATGCCACTCGGAAGGCCCAAATTGCGTGATGCAATTGTTTGTCCCAATCCGACCTCCCATTATTGACAATCTTTGTCAATATAGTGCATAGTACCTTGTTGGAACTTTCAACTTGTCCGTTAGCTTGAGGATGGTATAGGGCTGATTTTTTATGAATCACTAGAAAGTCATTCATTAGCGACTCAATGAATTCGTTTAGGAAATGCGTTCCTCGATCACTCACTATCTCAATCGGTAGTCCAAAGCGTGTGAAGATGTGCTCAAAGAGAAATTTTGCTGTAGTTTGAGCATCATTCTTTCTAGTGGCTTTTGCTTCTACCCACTTGGTTAAGTAGTCGGTGGCTACTATGATGTATTCCGCATGTGATCCTTTAGCCGGTGGATTGATAGGTCCTATGAAATCAATACCCCACTTGGTAAATGCTCTTGCACAAACCATGGGTCTTAAAGGCATGTCGTCTCTTCGAATGGGATATTTCGCTCTCTGGCATGTTTCGCAGCTTCTCACATATGTCTCTGCATCCATATGTAGAGTTGGCCACCACAAACCTGCAAAGAGAATCATCTTGACCGTTCTGTCTGCTGAAAAATGTCCTCCCGCAGCTCCTGCGTGTGCCATTTCTAATATGGGAAGATATTCTCCTTCATGCACGCACAATCTGAGTTGATTGTCTTTTCCTCTTCTAAACAATTGTTTTCCCATTATCACATAATCCTTGCTCATTTCTTCTAGGGATCGCTTTCTTGCTAAACTAGCTCCTATTTCGTGCTCTTTCGTTTTGAGGAATTGTACTAATGTTTTACTCCAATTAGGCGCTATGGTCGAAAAAGGTAAGGACACGTGATCCTCCGGGATAGTTTCTCGGCATTCCACACAATTACTTACATAATCGTGAACATCTTTTGGCATGTCAGGCCAATAGACGCCTAACCTTTTTAATTCTCGAATAGTTCCATGCATCCCTTGATGGGTTTTCCACTTGTTTATGTGTGCCTGCTGGATTAGTTGCTTCTGTTCGTCCTCCTCAACGCATCTTAATAAGACACCGTTGGGTTCCTTATAATACATGCTTCCAGCAACAATGTGTAAATTTCTTGTTTGGAGAATCTCTTTTTTGCTATCCTTATTTATTGGGTGTTGAGGGCCATGAGTGAGTATGGGAATTAATCGTTCCGCCCACTTTGGACATACTTCAAGATTAAACAAATACGTATCTGGTAAATCATCCGGTACTCCGCTAGGTGGTTCTCCATGCGTTAGCCTTGAAAGGTGATCTGCTCTTACATGTGTGTTTCCTTTTTTGACTATTACCTCAAAGTCGAACTCCATTAATAACAAGAACCATCGTACCAATCTTCCCGTGTTGCAAGGCTTATTGACTAAATACAACAAAGCCTGATGGTCAATGAAGAACTTGAATTTGTTGGCTAAGAGGTAGTGTCTAAACTTCTTCACTGCATAAACCATTCCTAAGCCTTCCCTTTCAGTAGTCGTATAATTTTTTTCTGCTTGGTTTAATTGTCTACTCGCATAAGCGATTGGATGGTCAAGCTTCCCTTCGTCAGCCGGTTGAGCTAGGATACATCCAATGGCATAGTTCGAAGCATCCACATGAATATGAAAAGGCTTGCTCCAGTTAGGTGATTTTAGAATTGGGGCTGTACTCAGCCGCTTCTTAAGCTCGTTGAAGGCCTTCTCACACTCGTCTGTCCAAGTGAACTGAGTCAATAGACCATATAAAGGCTTAGCTATTATGGCATACATGTGAATAAACATACGGTAATATCCACAGTGTCCCATAAAGGCTTGTACTTCCTTTGCATTCCTGGGTCTTGGTAGCTCTAAGATAACTTTAATCTTTTCTTCGTCCGTGGATATTCCATTCTTTGAAACGATGTGTCCTAGGATTTTTCCTTGTCGCACCATGAAGACACATTTCTCAGGGTTCAAACAAACTCTATACTGTCTACATTTATTGAATATTTTCCTCAGTTCCGGTATATGGTATGGTCGTTGATTTGAGTATGTACACAGATCATCTACGTATACTTCCATACTTTTTCTCAGAAATTCTTTGAATACATGACACATCAGTCGTTGGAAGGTGGCTGGCGCATTAGTGAGCCCGAAAGGCATTACTCTAAATGCATAGATTCCCCATTCAGTCGCGAATGCGGTTTTATGCTGGTCCTCAGTTGCAATAGCTACTTGGTTGTAACCAGAGAATCCATCCAAGAAGCTATAGACCTCCTTGCCGGCAACTCTTTCCAAAAGATGGTCTGTGATGGGTAAAGGGAAACTATCACGTATAGTTGCTACATTTACTTTTTTCAAGTTGATACACACCCTTAGTTTTCCGTTTTTCTTGGGCACTACTACTAGCGGCGATACCCATTATGTGTGTTCAATCTCATAAATGAATCCTGCTGCTAGTAGTTTGTCAATTTCTTCCTTTATTTTTGCTGCATAAACTTCATTATACGTATAAGGGCGTTGTTTAGAAGGTTTTGCATCTGATGTCATAGGGATTCGATGAGCGCATATGCTGGGTTCTACACCCTTGAGGTCTTTGTACGTCCAAGCAAACACGTCTCGATATTCTCGGATGAGTCGTATGAGATCCTCTTCTTCCTCTTCCGATACGTCTTTCCCAATATACGTGCACCTCTCTTCTCCGTCTTCTATCGTTACAACAACTTTCTTGGTTTGTTCCTTGTTGTCATAGGCTTCTCCATCCCGGGCCTCTCGTTTAGGCATTTGAGTGGCTATCTTTCTTTCTTCCACTTCGTATCTTTTAAAATGTTCTGGAACTTCGAAATGGTCTGGTTCCGGTTCCACTTTACTCGTGTCCTCTCTATGCTCGTGTATTATTGGGATGGTTTCGATTGCTAAGACTTTTGTTGGTCTTTCTTTTGATTCTTTTTGCATGGTTTCTAAATATTGTTCCTCAGAGTCAAACTCTGGTTCCATTTCTATGCTTTCATACTCTTCTTTCCATTCTTCCTCTACCATTTCCCCTGCTTCTACTTCTTGGAGGACAACCATGTAGAGGTTCACGTCATATCCTTCCTCGTCTATACAATCGTTCATCGTCAATACTTCCTCATTCACACACACATCTAATGTGGCTAGGATTTCCATCCAGCCATGCGGTTCGAAGAGTTCATCTGAAAACATTTTAGGCATGTAATCGGGGTCTTCTATCGATCGATAGTTAGGGTGCCCTATTGGCCACATTTGTTTTTTACACTCCTCCTTCTTTGCTTCTTTGCACATCCACAACTGGGCATCCTCGTGCATCCAAGATTGGTCACTTGATCCAGCACTGTGAATGGATAGGTCATCTTCTTCTTTGTGGACTGGATTCCATTGTAATGGAGGGACATCCCGATAAGTGAATGTGTGCAAATTTATCTTGGTAGTGTTCCCTTGATGTTGGAGATATAATGAATCTCTGCCCCAATCTTGTACTACTCGCATCTGTCTCATGAAGGGTCGTCCTAATATCATCTCATAATTGTTTGCTTTTTCGAACTTACATATGGCCAGTGTGTGTTCAAATTCCACTCCACACGTGGTTAACTTAATTCCTTCCAATATTCCTAGGGGTCTCTCCACATGACCGTCTGCTAACTGGAGTTTCATGCGAGTGGGTCGTAAGGCTGGTTTTCCCCACTTTTCCCAAATCTCCTTCGTTGCAATTCCTACCCCAGCTCCTGTGTCTAAGATAGCTTTGGTCATGTACCCATTGTAGATGACAGGTAAACAGGTATTCCCTTCATCTCCTTCACTGAACTCTCCTACTTTATCGACTGGAACCTGTATTGTGGACTTATTTTCCAGTTCCTTTTCTTTTGATCCTCCATTCTTTGGCAGTGGTTTCAATTGGTTTGCCATTTGCTTCCACAATTGGGGTTTAAGTCGAAGCAAATCTTCCACCGTTAATTGGCATTGTACTTTCGTTTTCTTTAACTCTGTTAAGTTATGCGAACTCTCCTTTCCTTTTCCTGTTCCTTTTCCATGCACCGTGGGTGCTCGTATTGCCACTGACTCTCTTTCGTACTCTCCCATATAGTTAGGCAATGTTGAAATGCTTATGGTCTCCTCTCTACCTCTATCGAGTCTTGAGATCTCCTCGTAGACCTCCTCGAGGTTAGGATGGGGTTCACAGTCTTCCACATCTATTTCATCAAATGGTGGTGGATCGACACCATTCTTCTTCCATTGTTCTTCTCTGATTCTATCCCACAAGTCCTTGGGCCATTCTGCTTCTAAGTCTGGTATGGCTGACACAGGGCCATCTTGTGCTGTCTCTTGTTCACCTTGGGAATCTTCTTTTCTCAATTCTTTATCCTTTGGTTTGATGTATTCTTCATAAGGTTCCTGTGCAATCCTTGTCTCTGGTAGAGTTGGGATAGTCTTTTCTAGGGTTGTTTGTGCTACTTCTATGAGTTTTCTGCATATAGCTAGTCTTTCCTTTTCTAATTCCCCTCTAGGGTAGATTTTTTCATGTTGCTCTATGCTCGGTCCCATTTTGATTCTAGCTTGGTACGCTTTTAGCCACATATCCAAGTCGTCTGGCTTTGGGTCTGCTAGAATTGATCCGGGCTTCTCCCTATCTGAGCTAGGTTCGATTAGCTCAGGAGTTTCCTTAGACTTCCCTTGTTCTTTGTGTTTACTTGATTTTGCAATTTGCTTTTTACTGTTTGTGCTCTTGTTCTTTGCCCATTTATCCTTGAGTTTCTCTCGTCTTTCTTTCCATTTCTGAGCTTTTGTGTTGCGGGAATTTTCACATGGGTCCTCGGAATCTTCCACTATCTGAGTTGAAGGGCTTATTTTCGTGTTGTTTTTTTGTTCCTCTTCTGATTGCTGTTCTTTTTGTTGTTTTGTTTGGGCTCTAGTGATGGCTTTTAGTGGCACTGTGTACTCCTTATCACTTCCCGATTCTTCTATGACCTCTATTACATTGATTGGTGCAGAACCTTGGTTTTTTACCGGATTCTTAGGGCAATCCGTAAAAAGATGTTCCTTTCCGCAATCACTGCAATATCCTTCCCAGATTCTAGGTGGTGGAGGGTTGTATGGTCGAGGGCACTCTCTAATGAAATGGTCTCCTCCACATCTATAGCATGGTCCTCTCTGTACTGGTGGTCTACTGGGTGGTCTCATGGGTTGTGGTGCTTTAGGAGCTGTATACATTAGAGTGGAAGTCTCTCCTCCATAAGTCTGATCATAGCCTTCATACCCATAGTATGTAGTCTCATATGCCGGTTCGTACTCCATCATGTAGGCTTCATACGGATAGTACTCACTTGGTAGGGCTTCGTATCCAAGGTTTGTTGATTCTATCTGGGTCATTGTCGTGGCTGGTACTATAGCTCTTTCTAGATTTTCTTCTGGTTGCGCATACTTTACTGGTACTACTTGTTGAGGTTGCGACGGTTGGGGTCCTAGCACTGGTTGTGGTGGTGGGTATGGTGTCTGTTCAATTGGTCTAGGTACTCCCGTCTGTGTTGGATAAGGGTTGTATCTTGGGATCTCTCTGTTCGGGTCTCTAGGTGGATATCCATACGGTCGATACTGAGGTGGTTGGAAAGGGCGTGTTTGCCTATTAAAGGGACAGTTCTCAGTAGTGTGATTAGTGTATTTCTGTTCTATGTGACAGTACCAAGAAGCCCCTTGTTGTTGCTGCCTGTTGGATGGATAAGCTGGTTGTGCACCGCCCCCTCCTCGAACACACAGGTGAGTGGGGTGATCTCCTCCACATAAGCTACATCTCCGTAGCATAGGCAATCTTTGAGCTGGGTGTTGATAAGCTCTTTGCCCCTGTGCCCCTAATTTCTTGGCTAATAGCTCTGCTAATTCTTCCACGTGACTGGGGTTGGAAGAAATGGCACTCCTTGAATCGTCCGATTTAGCGTGGCTGGACTTGCTGTTGAGGTCTGTGTACTTGAGCCGCAATGACTCAAGGACTTGTACCAATGAGACTAAACCTCGATTGCCATACAAGTGCATATAGTGGAGTCCTTTGCACACATTTAATTATCAATCCAAGGAGTGACTTACCAAGTGTATGAAGACATTTGCACACGTGATAGAAAATGAAGTGAGTTAACTATCCAAGCATGAGAAAAGACTAATACTACCCACACCTACTGAAGAAACTGGAAGTGTTGCCGCAAGCCTCTTTTCAGCAGTTTTGGTTTTTTGAGGTTTTCTCCCAGCCCAGAACTCCGAACATAGACAATAGGGTACTCGTTTCGAAGCTCTCGACGAGACGAATCCAACGGTGGTGGTTTCACTCAATTTTGACCATTCTGCTGCAAGTTATGGCAGAAACAGTGAATTACGGGAACTACTAACACCCGCGTTTTTGCTTCTCCTAGCTTACGCACGCACTACAGCCACTCAAAACAAGGGGGAAGGGGTAGACAACAGTCCTACACTTGCATTTCAAGCATCACACACACATACATGAGCAAAATGAAGATCAAAATCAGCAAGGAAGAGGCAAACTCGAAATTTCAGAAGTGCTCTTCTTCACAATGACAAGAAGTCCTTTACAATGAGTCACTTTTGACTTATATACTAGTGCCCTAAGTTTGGTCCTTTCACACAAGAGACCGGCACTTTATTCACTAAATTGCTAACTTCCTACTAATATACATGGGTAATTCACTAATCTTCTAAGGGGAGGCATCTAGAGGACTCCTCTAGTGCATTTACAATGGAAAATATGTACAAGGTGGTTATGTTACAAAAGTTGTGTGTCCAAATCGGAAAATTTTGGGGCCCGTCTTTTTTTCTCTGCTTTCTGCGCTCTTTAGCTCTGCAACACTCTTCCCCTCTTCGTCTCTGTCGTCCCTTGACAGACTTTGCTTCGCGAACGCGTCCCGTGGGTAGTGTTGTCTACTTCTTGATCTTGCATTACGTTTTAGAGGCGCTTTAGCTTTTCCACTGCACGCTCCCCTTGGTCAGTGTTGTCTGCAGTTAAACAGACATGCAGATTCGATGGCCTTCTTGATTCAAGCTCTACAACTCGAGAGCCTGATGTAGTTGTCTTGCCTGTTGACTCGGGTTGCCACGCACGCCACCAGTGACTAGGAATGTGCTGTTCTTAGTCACCCTCTTCAACTTTTCAGCCTCTACCCCTTTCTAACTTTTGGTCCTACTTTGATGTTTGAAAAGTCCACTACTCGGGACCCTGGGGTTTAGCTTTGTAGCCTGGTGCGTGCCCCTGCGGGGCTTCCTGCAGATAATTGTTCTTTTTCTCTTCTTAATGCATAGGTTTGGACTTTGATCTTCTTCTTCTTTTCTTCTTGCTTGATTGTCCCTCTACACGTCCCTCCTCCTGAACTCTGTCGTCCTCGACAGGCTTTCTGAGGCGACGCGTGTATGTTTGGATGGCGGTTTGCTCTCGTTGGTTCAGCAGATTTGCATGACATATCATAAATTCCTTCCACTGCTTTGACTTCACTCCGTCTTCTGGCGCCTGTCTGTGATCAGCGAAAAAGCTAGTTTCATAGGCCACCAGTCTTGCATTTAAATTTGAAGTCATCTTCACAAAAATTTCTGAATCAATTTCAAAGAAGCCTGTGAAGAATGCTTCTTCAAACGTCTGCATATACGTCGATGGCAAAAACATGAGACGAGAATAATATGCCATGATAGTTAGTCGGCTGGGAATAGTAGATAAATCAAAAATTAATGCTTCTGAGCCCTGCGTAATGCCGATGAAATTTAAAAATGTGTACTTAGCATGCTGGAACACCTTCAAAACTGTAATAAGCATGCTGAATATTTTGTTGGTCATCTTAACAGCTAAGTCCGGGACTGTAGCATATCTTGCAATCCAAAATTCCATTGTTTTGACCATATATTCTTCTGTCGGTAGGTAGTTATGTGGCGGACTAGGTAGTAATGGATAATTGAGCCACTGGTTATTAATATTGCCTTGGCGCTGTCCTTCCCAAAATTGCGTCCAAGAGCGTCTGCGGGGTACAGGACAAAAAGATGGATTGACTTGAAGTGCATATGGAGATGCTTCCCACTGTACCCGCAATGTAGGATTCTTTTCCAAAAGCTTTCGTCTCCATATCGGATCTACTTTCTCGAACTCCTCTTGAGTGTAATTGAAAGTGTCTTTTTTGAATTGAAGGTTGTGGTCCGGATCTTTATTCGTTGCAGATTTTATATACTGCCGCGTCTGTTCTTTAAGTAGGCCGTATGGTACGTTGAATGGCTTCAAAATTTGATCTAATTGTTTATGCTCAATCTGAGCCTCTTTCATTATCTGAATTATCTGATCTTCAAAATCAGCAGTGAGCTGGGACACCAGTAGTGCCCTTTCTGGTCTGCTCAATTCTGCAATGTCGCGTGTGTTAGGTTCTAGTGGAACCTCCTTTTCCGCCCTTATTGGAGAATGATACAAGGGGGGAGAGAGAGGACGTACCTCTTCCTCCACAGTAGCCGTAGTTTCTGGAGGAACTACTGGTGTCCCTTGTTTCTCTTTTAGCTCGATCTGCTCCTGCAGCTGTTTAATGATGTCATTTTTATTCTTTAATTCTGCTTCCGCCTTGGCAATCGTTTCCTGATGTTTGATCAATTCTTGAGCAACTATATTCATGTGATCTGTGTCTTCTTTGCACTGTCTGAAATAATCATTTTCAGCTTTTTTCCATTTCTTGCGTAGAGCTGCAGTGTCATGCATATACCTTTTTTCCCAATCAGCAATGGTGTCTTGCTCCTGTTTGAGCTGATCTGCCATCTTGGTGATCTTTTCTTCCAGTTCTTTTATGTCCTCCGTTGAATGATTAGTTTCTGCTGGTGGTTGATCATTGAGGAGAGCGGTCATGAGTTCCTTGTTCCTGTTCCTTAAATTTTCCGCTTCCTCCATACTCACCTTGAGCTGTGATTCGAGTATTTTACCACGAGCGTTGATCCTTGTCTTCTCTTTTTCTGTCATATCTAATTTCTTCGTGAGCTCCAAGATTTGTTCTTTTAGTTGGGCATTTTCCTTTTCTAATATCTGGCATTGTGTTTTGGTCTTCTTTATTTCCTCGTGTTTCTTTAAGGCTTGAGCTTCGGCTTTTGATAACCTATTAGCTAGATCCACACCTTCTTTTTGAAGCTCCTGCTTTTCACGCATGGCCTGATCGTAATCTTCATCAGCATCAAGCATTAACTGTTGAGTGTCTAGTGCAGTTCGAATCATATCCTGCACCACAGGCTTGAGCTGAGCTATATCGACGTTTAGCCATGTCCGTGGTATACTTGGGGTTTCTCCTGTGTGTACATCGTTCCCTTTTTCCACATGAATAGTTTCATTATGTGGTTGTCGGACTTGTAGTTGTACATTCAATTCTTCGTTGTTTTTACCTTGATTCTTAGATTTCGTGGCACTTCCTTGAAATGTGACGTCCAGGGGGGATGGTTCTGCCACAACCCTAAGTGGAGTGAAGGGTTCTTCGTCATGTCCTTCTTCTTGAGGCTTATCCTCTGATAGCACTAATTGTTCCTCATCATCAGATTTACCTTCTTTGATATGGGTAGCGGAGGCGTCTTTTGATAGAACAGGTTGTTGCCTTTCTTCTTCTTCCGGCTGTTTAGTAGCATTTGTGTCTACCTCTTTTGTCTGATCCTGTTCTTTGTGGCCGTCTTGGGTTGCACCATAGTCCACTTCATTTAATTCATCCCAATGTCCATCATCTTTTGATTCACTTTGAATATCGACATTAAGCAATGAATTGTCTAGTTCTTCTTGTTTCTCCGAGACCGAACTAGAATTATCCAAGCCTATTTCTTTATATCTATGGACTTTTGTGAGCTTGGCTTTCTGGTCTGTTGCTTGTTGTGATTGCTTATAGTGGTGACCTTGCACTGGCAAATTAACTTGCCCTTTTGTATATTGGTGAGTCTCTTCGAGAGCTTCTGTCAAGTCTTTTTCCGTTATTTCTTTTCTTTTCTCAATGGTGGCCTTAGGAAGAACATGGACCCTCTTTCGAATTTGTGTGTCCTCTTCCTGTAACTCGAGTTCTCTGAGTCTTTTTGTGCCTCTCATTCTGGGTTGCGAGCTTGTTTCTGCTTCTTCTACGATCTTTGCACCTTTCTTCTGTTTCGGTACAGTGGCTGCTTTAACAAATTGAGCCAACTCCATCGAAGATGGCATCTCTTGTAAGTACTCTCGCATGCCCAATGCATGGTAAATCATGATGGTTAGGGCCGTCGTTCCATTGAGGAATTTCTTATTTTCCCATTTCTTCTTCGCCTCGAACAATCTTTCTTGCACATAGGGTGTAAGGTTTACCTGATTGCCGATCTGTTTTATGGCATGAGACAATAATTGCACAATGATTTTTTGAGGTGCTGTGTATCTGTTCATACTCGGGAAGCAGAAATGTTGGTGAATCAATCTGACTTCTTCTTCGATGTCCACCCTATTAATGTCTACGAAGGTTCTTGTTTTTGCACCACGACTCTCTTCCTTGACCGTGTTGACACCATCCTTTTCCCATCCAAATGCTTCTTTGATTAAATCATGGGAAAACTGAATCACCACCCATTCTCCATTCTTGTCCATCACAGTGGCTTCTGGTGCCAATGGATCATGTAGTGCTGGTCGAAGGGTGTTCATGACTTGTGTACAACGTTGGAAGTCCGGTTTATAGATAGGTAGTTCAAAATACTTATGAATTCCTGCTTTCTTCATGATGTCGATCGTGGAAGGCAGTCCATGTAAAACCTTAAAGTCCTGGGACATGATCGGAAAATGATGCTCTGTGTCCATGATCTTTATGTTGGCCAAGAAGAGATACTCCTCAACCGGCTGCTCATCTCTGAACCAATGTCCTTTTGCTTTTGTAAGACATTGAGGAGGAAATTCCTGGACCTCCTCTTGGATCGTAGCTTCAGAGTCTTCAGAAGCCATCTGCACTTACAAGGAGAAGTGCATTAGCTTGACATGCAACTTTGCAACAGTGTAGTGCAATATCATGATTATTGTCGCACTTCACTCCGTTTTCTCCACTAGTCCCTGAGTGAGATCTCTTACCACTTTTTTATAATTTTCCTGAAAGAAGATAAAAGTTAGTGTAGCCGAAGCGTTTATTTATATACCTACGATGTCCATTCCTATTAGAATGAGGCTAAGTTCTATTCTCATTGGGAGAATGTGCACCACTAATCTTGTTTGGAGTATTCTGTGCCAAATGCGTGGTCGTGTAATGTTGCCCTATTATGCATACTTTAGGTGCATTGTGTACTTCATGAGTGCAAGTAGGTGCTCTCTCTCCTTGATCAGTTGCTCCTTGTGGTTGCTTTGGTTTCCACACCCATTTTGAGAACACTGAGAGAGGTTGTTGGGTTTTCTTGATTCGCGTAGTTGTTGGTGTTCCATTTGCCTTATCCATAGTCCGATGGAATTTGACATTGCTTTGTGATCTTTTCTGATGATTCTCTGGTGGTGCTGGCCTTTGCCTCGTCTCCTGTGGCGTTTCCACCTTGGTCTTCACATTCTGTTTAGCTGCTTGTATGACCTTTTTGGGAATCCATATCTGATGTCGAGGTCGTTGAGCTTCAAGCAGGGGCTTGGCGATCCATACTTGTACTGATTCTCTTCGTTTGCAGTTCTTTGTAGCTGATTTGGTGATGTCCGTTTCCTTCTTCAAAGCGCTTGTAGACATTTTTTGACTCTGTACCTGATCCTTTCGTATCCATATATATTTGGAAGGTGGTCTGTTCAAGTATCTGCTTGTTGGTTTCCAATAGTTCGATCTTCGGATACTTTGAGCCTGTTTGGGAGAGGGTGTCTCCTCGATGGTGGGTTGATTCTCATCCACTTTGGGTAGCTTCGACACTACAGGGGTTGTCGGAATGATTAAAGTTTCAGTTTCTACACATTTGCTTTCTGAGGGTTGAGCACAGTCGCTACTAGCTTTCATCGCTTCTTGAACTTCTTCTGATCTAGGTATTGATATGGCTTGATTACACGGTTTCTCTTCAAGCAAGCTGAAAACTTCCTTATGCCCTATCGTGGCTGAAATATATCCCTGAGCTAGATGGATACATGCTTCGGTTTCAATGATCCAGTCTTGTCCTAGAATGAAGTCTTCCATTAAATCGTTATCCTCACATACTAGGACTCTTTGTTCCATGGAGGAATTTCCTATGTGGAGGGACACATCAGTTGTTCCAATACAATCTAGGGTGTGACCTCCAATTCCTATTAGTTTGGCTTTCGTGGGATTCAATTCTAATTGCAGTTCATTTGCTATTCTCTTTCGCATGCAGCTAAGGCTTGCTCCTGAGTCGATCAATGCGTCTATCAATTGATACTCCGTCTTACCAATTCCTAGGTTCAGGTAAGGTTGTGTTTTACATATAACCGTTGTATCATCATTTTTGACCTGGTAGTTTGCCATAGGGATGGGCTCTTCTCCTTGGAGATAGCGTTCATCTCTTTGCCTGATCCACTCCTTGCGTTTTCTAATGCGTTCTAGGGCTTCCTGCCGTGCTTCTTCTCGTATTCGTTCTTCTTCCCTTTTCCTACTTTGGGCTCCCAACAGTCTAGCTAGCATTTCATCGGTCAGAGGCTCCATAAATCGTTTCACTCGGCATCCACTGATGTAATTAGGAAGAATGTCTCCGTCTAGTGTGGCGAGATTGACTGCACCACTAGTGGAGATTCGATTTATGATCAGGGGTCCATATCCACGTTTCTGTAGTTTCTTTGCATGCTGTTTTAGGGTGTATACTAGGACTAAGTCGCCTTCTTTTAGTCCCTTATCTTTAATATGTGAGTCATAATATGCCTTTTGTCTCCGTTTAGCGGCATAGATGCCTGCTATCGCTTGCAATCTAGTCTCATGCAGCTTTTCAATTCGATCTAATTGCTGAGACAATTCATGACCGTTCCACTCATATTGTTGAGCCACTTTTAATGTAGGCACTAAGAAGTCAATTGGCAAGATTGCATTCTGCCCATACACTAGGTTGAAAGGTGTAGTTCCAATGGCCGTTTTATATGCCACT
Source organism: Ceratopteris richardii (assembly GCA_020310875.1). NCBI lineage: Eukaryota > Viridiplantae > Streptophyta > Polypodiopsida > Polypodiales > Pteridaceae > Ceratopteris > Ceratopteris richardii. The sequence continues at coordinate 13,019,969 of CM035410.1, forward strand.
CGGAAGGCCCAAATTGCGTGATGCAATTGTTTGTCCCAATCTGACCTTCCATTGTTGACAATCTTTGTCAATACGGTACACAGTACCTTGTTGGAACTCTCTGCCTGACCATTGGCTTGGGGATGGTATGGGGCTGATTTTTTGTGGATCACTAAGAATTCATTCATTAGCGATTCAATGACTTCGTTCAGGAAATGAGTTCCTCGATCACTCACTATCTCGATCGGTAGTCCAAATCGTGTGAAAATATGCTCAAAGAGAAATTTTGCTGTAGTTTGAGCATCATTTTTTCTGGTAGCCTTGGCTTCTACCCATTTAGTCAGGTAATCGGTGGCTACTATGATGTATTCTGCATGTGATCCTCTGGCTGGTGGATTGATGGGTCCTATGAAGTCAATTCCCCACTTGGTAAATGCTCTTGCACAAACCATGGGTCTTAAAGGCATGTCGTCTCTTCGAACGGGATATTTCGCTCTCTGGCATATTTCGCAACTTCTCACATATGTTTCAGCATCCATATGTAGAGTTGGCCACCACAAGCCTGCAAAGAGAATCATCTTGACCGTTCTATCTGCTGAAAAATGTCCTCCCGCAGCTCCTGCGTGTGCCATTTCTATTATGGGAAGATACTCTCCTTCATGCACGCATAATCTGAGTTGATTGTCTCTTCCTCTTTTGAACAACTGTTTTCCCATTATCACATAATCTTTGCTCAATTCTTCTAGGGATCGCTTTCTTGCTAGGCTAGCTCCTATTTCGTGCTCTTTGGTTTTGAAGAATTGCACTAGTGCTTTACTCCAATTAGGCGCTATGGTAGAAAATGGTAAGGACACGTGATCCTCAGGGCTAGTTTCTTTGCATTCCCCACAATTATTTACATGCTCGTGAACGTCCTTGGACATCTCAGGCCAATATACGCCTAACCTCTTTAATTCTCGTATTGTTCCCTGCATTCCTTGATGGGTTTTCCACTTGTTTATGTGTGCCTGGTGAATTAATTGCTTCTGCTCGTCCTCCTCGACACATCTTGATAAGACACCGTTTGGTTCCTTATAATACATACTTCCCGCAACAATGTGTAAATTTCTTGTTTGAAGAATCTCTTTTTTGCTATCCTTATTTATTGAGTGTTGAGGGCCATGGGTGAGTATAGGAATTAGTCGTTCCGCCCACTTAGGACATACCTCAAGATTGAACAAATATGTATCTGGTAATTCATCCGGTACTCCGTTAGGTGGCTCTCCGTGTTTTAATCTAGAAAGGTGGTCTGCTCTCACATGTGTGTTTCCTTTTTTGACTACTACCTCGAAGTCAAACTCCATTAGTAACAAGAACCATCGTACCAATCTCCCTGTGTTGCAAGGCTTATTGACTAGATACAACAAGGCTTGATGGTCAATGAAGAATTTGAACTTGTTGGCTAAGAGATAGTGTCTAAACTTCTTCACTGCATAGACCATACCTAGGCCTTCTCTTTCGGTAGTAGTGTAATTTCGTTCTGCTTGGTTCAGTTGTCTACTGGCATAAGCAATTGGATGATCAAGCTTCCCTTCGTCAGCCGGTTGCGCTAGGATACATCCAATGGCATAGTTAGAAGCATCAACATGAATATGAAAGGGCTTGTTCCAGTTGGGTGATTTTAGAATTGGGGCTGTACTCAGCCTCTTTTTAAGCTCGTTGAAGGCCTTCTCACACTCGTCCGTCCAAGTGAACTGAGTCAATAGACCGTATAAGGGTTTAGCAATTATGGCATACATGTGAATAAACCTACGGTAATATCCACAGTGTCCCATAAAGGCTTGTACTTCTTTCGCATTCTTGGGTCTTGGTAAGTCCAATATGACTTTAATCTTATCCTCATCTGTAGATATTCCATTCTTTGAAACAACGTGTCCTAGGATTTTTCCTTGTCTTACCATGAAGACACATTTCTCAGGGTTCAAACAAACTCTATACTGCCTACATTTGTTGAATATTTTCCGCAGTTCAGGTATGTGATCTGGTCGTTGATTTGAGTATGTACACAGATCATCTACGTATACTTCCATGCTTTTTCTCAGAAATTCTTTGAAAACATGACACATCAATCGTTGGAAGGTGGCTGGCGCATTAGTGAGCCCAAAAGGCATCACTCTAAATGCATAGATTCCCCATTCAGTCGCGAATGCGGTTTTATGCTGGTCCTCAGTTGCAATGGCTACTTGGTTGTAACCAGAGAATCCATCCAAGAAGCTATAGACCTCCTTGCCGGCAACTCTTTCCAAAAGATGGTCTGTGATGGGTAAAGGGAAACTGTCGCGTATAGTTGCCGCATTTACTTTTTTTAAGTTGATACACACCCTTAATTTTCCATTTTTCTTGGGCACTACTACTAGTGGCGATACCCATTCTGTGTGTTCAATCTCATAAATGAATCCTACCGCTAGTAGTTTGTCAATTTCTTCCTTGATTTTGGCTGCATAAACCTCGTTATATGTGTAAGGGCGTTGTTTAGAAGGTTTCGCATCTGCAGTCATAGGGATTCGATGAGCGCATATGCTAGGTTCTACACCCTTAAGGTCTTTGTACGTCCACGCAAACACATCTCGGTATTCTCGGATGAGGTGTATGAGATCCTCTTCTTCTTCTTCCGATACATCATTTCCAATATACGTGCACCTCTCTTCTCCGTCTTCTATCGTTACAACCACTTTTTTGGTTTGTTCTTTGTTATCATAGGCTTCTCCGTCTCGTGCTTCTCGTTTAGGCATTTGAGTTGCTATTTTCCTTTCTTCCACTTCGTATCTTTTAAAATGTTCTGGAACTTCGAAGTGGTCTGGTTCCGGTTCCACTTTACTTGTGTCCTCTCTATGCTCGTGCATTCTTGGGATAGTCTCAATTGCTAAGACTTCTGTCGGTTTTTCTTTTGATTCTTTTTGCATAGTTTCTAAATATTGTTCTTCAGAGTCGAACTCTGGCTCCATTTCTATGCTTTCGTACTCTTCTTTCTCCTCTTCCTCTACAATTTCTCCTGCTTCTACTTCTTGGAGGACAACCATGTAGAGGTTCACATCATATCCTTCCTCGTCTATACAGTCGTTCATCGTCAATACTTCTTCATTCACACAAACGTCTAATGTGGCTAGGATTTCCATCCAGCCATGTGGTTCAAAGAGTTCATCTGAAAAAATTTGAGGCATATAATCGGGGTCTTCTACCGATCGATAATTAAGGTGCCCTATTGGCCACGTTTGTTTTTTACACTCCTCCTTCTTGGCTTCTTTGCACATCCACAACTGGGCATCCTCATGCATCCAAGATTGGTCACTTGATCCAGCGCTGTGAATGGATAGGTCATCTTCTTCTTTGTGGACTGGATTCCATTGTAATGGAGGGACATCCCTATAAGCGAATGTGTGCAGGTTTATCTTGGTAGTGTTCCCTTGATGTTGGAGATATAATGAATCTCTGCCCCAATCTTGTACTACTCGCATCTGTCGCATGAATGGTCGTCCTAATATCATTTCATAATTGTTTGCTTTTTCAAACTTACATATGGCCAATGTGTGTTCAAACTCTACCCCACACGTGGTTAACCTAATTCCTTCCAATATTCCTAGGGGTCTCTCTACATGTCCATCTGCTAATTGTAGCTTCATGCGAGTGGGTCGTAAGGCTGGTTTACCCCACTTTTCCCAAATTTCCTTCGTCGCAATTCCTACCCCGGCTCCAGTGTCTAAGATGGCCTTGGTCATGTACCCATTGTAGGTGACAGGTAAACAAGTATTACCTTCATCTCCTTCACTAAATTCTCCTACTTTATCAACTGGAACTCGTATTTTGGAGTGGTTTTCTTTTTCCTTTCCTTTCATTTCTCCTTTCTCTGCCCGTGGCTCTATTTGATTTGCTAGCTGTCTCCATAGATGTGGTCTAAGTTGAAGCAACTCTTCCACCGTCAATTTACATTGCACCTTTGTTTTCTTAAGTTCTGTTAGATTGTGTGAACTCTCTTCTGAGTTTCCTTTTTCTTTCCCATGCACTGTGGGTGCTCGTATTATTATCGACTCTCTTTCATATTCTCCCATGTAGTTAGGCAGCGTTGAGATGCTCATGGTTTCCTCTCTTCCTTTATCAAATCTTGACACTTCCTCATATGCTTCCTCTAGGTTATGATCTTGGTGACTTTCTGCTCCAATTATTTCCTCAAAAGGAGGTGGACTGATTCCATCCTTTTTCCATTGCTCTTCTCTAATTCTTTTCCACAAATCTTTGGACCAATCTTCCTCTAGGTCAGGTATTATGGATACCTGTTCTTCTTGAGATTTCATTCGTTCATTTCGATCATCTTCTCGACTAGGTTCTTTATCCTTAGGTTGTATGCACTCTTCATATAGTTCCTGTGCGATCCTTGTTTCAGGTAAAATTGGGATAGTTGTTTCTAGAGTCGCCTGTGCTACTTCTATGAGTTTTTTGCATATCGCCAGTCTTTCTTTCTCTAGTTCCCCTTGAGGATAGAGTCTTTCTTGTTGTTCTAGGTTTGGTCCCATTTGGATTCTAGCTTGGTATGCTTTTAACCACATGTTCAATTCCTCTGGTTTTGGGTCCGCTAGAATTGATTCTGGCTTCTTTGCCTCTGGGCTAATTGATGGTGTTTCAGGGATCTCCTTATGCGTTTTTTGTTCATTAATCTTTCTAGAATCCTTCGTTTGTTTTTTGTTGTCTTGGCTCTTGGTTCTTGCCCATTTCTCTTTGAGCTTTTCTCGTCTTTCTTTCCATTTTTGTACTTTGGTGTTTTGGGTATTCTCACATGAGTTTTCTGAATCCTCGACTATCCGAATGTTAGCGTCTCCTGTTTTATTGTTCTCTAGTTTCTCTTCAGGTTGTTTTCCTGTTTGTTGTTTTGCTTGAGCTCTAGTAATAGCTTTCAGCGGTACAGTGTACTCCTTATCACTTCCGGATTCTTCTATGACCTCTATTACATTGATTGGTGCAGGACCTTGAGTTTTTGTAGGGTTCTTAGGGCAATCTCTGAAAAGATGTTCTTTCCCACAATCACTACAATATCCTTCCCAAATCCTGGGTGGTGGAGGGTTGTAAGGTCGAGGACACTCCCGAATGAAGTGATCCCCTCCGCATCTATAACATGGTCCTCTTTGCACTGGTGGTCTAATGGGAGGTCTCAACGGTTGTTGTGTCTTGGGCATTGTATACATTAAAGTTGCAGTTTCCGTTCCATAATTCTGATCAAATCCTTCATATCCATGATAGGCCATGTCATATGCTGGTTCATATTCCATCATGTTGGCTTCATATGGATAGTACTCTCCTGGTGGAGGTTCATACCCTTGGTTGGTTGATTCTACATTGGTCGCTATTGAAGCTGGTATTATGGCTCTCTCCAAGTTTTCTTCTGGTTGAGTATACTTCACAGGTACGACTTGTTGAGGTTGAGATAGTTGGGGTCCCAATACTGGTTGTGGTGGTGGATACAGCGCTTGCTCGTATTGTCTCTGTGCTCCTACCGGATACGGATTGTATCTAGGCATCTCCCTACCAAGCTCTCTAGGAGGGTATCCATAAGGTCGGTACTGTGGTGGATTGACAGGTCGTGGTTGCCTATTAAACGGACAGTTCTCAGTTGTATGATTGGTATATTTTTGCTCGATGTGGCAGTATGAAGAAGTCCCTTGTTGTTGCTGTCTGTTGTGTGGATACATTGGTTGTGCACCGGCTCCTCCTCTGGTACACAAGTGTGTGGGATGTTCTCCTCCACATATGTTACACCTCCTCATCATAGGCACTCTTTGAGCTGGATATTGGTAAGCTCTCTGTCCTTGGACTCCTAGTTTCTTAGCTAATAGTTCCGCTAGTTCTTCCATATTACTAGAATTGGACGTAACCGTACTTCTAGAGTCTTCTGATTTTGTGAGGTCGGTAGTACCCTTAAGGTCCTCAGCAAGGTTATCTTCCAAATCGATGCACTCTTGAAGACACTCACTCAATGTTTGCAGCCTTTTTACATATACTAGGGTTCTTAGGGTCCCGTTAGAGAGTCCATCTAAAAATAATGAAATCATCTTTTGTTGAGTCGGTCTCTCAGCCGTAGGACATCTATCCACGTATTGGTTGAATCTTCGGGCAGCTGTCTTCACAGTTTCATTAGGGTTTTGCTTAAAGCTATGAATTAATGATGCAGAATTGTGTTTGATCCCTCTTTTTGTAAATTCTCCTATAAATTCTTGAAAGAATTGCTCCATGTTTCCAAATCGATTGGGATCTAAAGGTTGGAACCAAGTTAGAGCCGTTCCTGTGAGGGTGAGTCCAAAAGACTCATACTGCACAAAGAAGTCCTCTACTTGCTCCGCTCTTAGAACTTGTTTAAATTCAGCAATATGATCGTATGGCTCTCCTGATCCATCATAATGGTTTCTCATAAACTTAGCTACTTGGATTGGTCTCAATCTTCTCGTTGGTTCAGGTGGTCTGGGCATTACAGGGAAGGCCGGGACAGCTGGTCGTAATGGAGGTATTCCTGGCTGTCCTCCCACAGGTGGTCGTGGTCTGACCGGTGGTCGGAAATGGTTCCCCATCCCTGTGTATGCCTGATTATGAGTGTGCTCACCTGGAGTTGCAAATTGTACATGAGTACGGTTGGGCACACTTCTTTGACTGGTCTGTCCTGATGCGGTATGTTCCGTCTCTTGTTGTTCTCCAAAAGGATTCTGCGAGCTAGTTGCCTGCTCCCTCTAAGGAAATACAGGCGTACCCATATATCTCAGCCGAGCCTTGTCTAGGACACCTACCGGCCAATATCTTCTTCGATTCTTATCTAGGTAAGTGAGTCTAGTTTCGTCCTCTGGGTCTTTCAGCTCATAGAATGTCATGGGGCTCTCTCCTATTCCTTGAACAGGTACGTCAGTTTGAAGCAACAAGTCTGCTCCGTGAATCATGTAGATTTCCAACAAGTAGTCATCTTGAGGTATCAAGTCTCCTCTCAAGACCCGTGATACCTGTGATCTGCCTCTAGGGGTGGTCACTAACTCTTCAGAGTTGTTGGGATCCATGAACTCTCCTCTTTCATTGATCCTCTCCGGAAATTCAGTTACTATATAGATGTGACCCATTTTGTCAATGTAAGCACCTCCCTCGTATTTGACAGCTGGTCGTGGTATGATAGTGACATCTTGTACTGTTGCCATTCTGGCAACGGACCTGTTTAAGCCATCCAGATAGATTGGAATCTCCTGGGTATTTGTGGACACATATTGTAAGGCAGTGCGGTACTCACCTTCCACTGTAGACATGAAGTTTCTATGTGGTGCTGGACCTTGCATGTCTTCTGATGCCATGGGTATGTCTTCCTCAGATTCACTAGAGGTCTCTGAGTAGACGGAGTGGTGACTGACCTGAGCAGTGCTTCCTATAGAAGAGATGACACTCCTTCGGCTACTTAGCACTCTTCCTGACCTCAAGTTCATTCACACACCTAAGCCTCCCTTTATACTTCTTAGATTCCCCTTGGTTAGCTCTCCTAAAGGCTCAAAGTGTCTGACTAAAGAAAGGGTTTATCTCGGCGATACCCCTTCCTGACGATACTACTCTCGGCGATACGATACCAGACACCCAGGCGATACGATATCAGTCTGGTGTCGCGATACCAGGTTTTAGTGCCAGACGATACGATACCAGATATTGTGTCGCGATACTCCACTGGGAAATACCACGATACGATACCAGCAGAGTAGACGTTACGATACTGGAGATAAGTGGCGATACGATCTCAATGTGGTGTCGCGATACGATCCTTGACAGGAGACGTTACGATACCACCGCAATAAGTGAGATCGCGATACTAATCTTGGCGATACGATACCACCGAAGTAGTGTCGCGATACCAAGACAAGCAGTCGACGATACGACACTTGAGAGGGCACGATCGCGATACATAAGCAGTGTCGCGATACTAAAATCGTGTCGCGATACCACTGTATCCAACGATACGATACCACTCGGTAAGGTGAGGTCGCGATACTAGAAACTTTAGGCGATACGACACCACAATGGTGTCGCGACACCAAGTATTAGTACCGGACGATACGATACCTCTGTAGTAAGCGCGATCGCGATACCAACTTAGCGACACGACACCCACAATGGTATCGCGATACCAAGATCGGTATCAAGCGATACGATACTACAGAAAATGTACGATCGCGATACCAACTCGGGGTCACGATACCAAAAATGGTATCGCGATACCAAGGCAGGTATCAAGCGATACGATACTTCGGCGAGTATCGCGATACAAGGGAATTTTGGTATCGCGATACCAAAACTCAACCGATCGCGATACTCAAGCCAAAATGCAAGTTTTTCCAAAGATTTTTTTACCCCCTTGCTCTTCTTACTCTCCTCTTCCCTCCTATACCTCTGTATTACACAAAAAGATGGCAAAGAAATCAGTTTCCCCCTCCCACGATACTGCGCATTTCCTTAATTACGTGTTTATGCATGTTTAGAGAGTTTTTGGCAAATAATCTGAGTAGAATCTCACCTCTATTTATCCTTGCTTGCACTTTGAGCACAATCTCTAGCCTTAAGAGCCTGAATTCCACGATACTTCACTCGCGATACCAGTCGCTGCTAGCAGACGATACCAGCACACAGTGAAGTGTCAAATGAGCCAAATTTTTGGTTTTTTATACTTTTTTGACAGAATTTGAAATTTGCTATTTTTTTTGGTAGTTTTGGGGATTTTTGGCTACTCCTACTCCTCTTCTCCTCACTTCTCCTCTCCTTCTAACCTAACCCTAGCTCTTCTTTCTCTTCCCTCCTCCTACGCTTAAACCTAAAACTTATCACACACACCTCAAGGATGGGAAGTGACAAGTGCTGAAAAGGACTACTACTCGTCGATGAACAAATTCACCTCTACAAGTACGATTCGATCACACTTGCTCTCTAACTATCACGAAGGCAACTTGGTGGAGTGCTTCCCCGGCAACGGCGCCAAAAACGTGTGTACTTGAGCCGCAATGACTCAAGGACTTGTACCAATGAGACTAAACCTCGATTGCCATACAAGTGCATATAGTGGAGTCCTTTGCACACATTTAATTATCAATCCAAGGAGTGACTTACCAAGTGTATGAAGACATTTGCACACGTGATAGAAAATGAAGTGAGTTAACTATCCAAGCATGAGAAAAGACTAATACTACCCACACCTACTGAAGAAACTGGAAGTGTTGCCGCAAGCCTCTTTTCAGCAGTTTTGGTTTTTTGAGGTTTTCTCCCAGCCCAGAACTCCGAACATAGACAATAGGGTACTCGTTTCGAAGCTCTCGACGAGACGAATCCAACGGTGGTGGTTTCACTCAATTCTGACCATTCTGCTGCAAGTTATGGCAGAAACAGTGAATTACGGGAACTACTAACACCCGCGTTTTTGCTTCTCCTAGCTTACGCACGCACTACAGCCACTCAAAACAAGGGGGAAGGGGTAGACAACAGTCCTACACTTGCATTTCAAGCATCACACACACATACATGAGCAAAATGAAGATCAAAATCAGCAAGGAAGAGGCAAACTCGAAATTTCAGAAGTGCTCTTCTTCACAATGACAAGAAGTCCTTTACAATGAGTCACTTTTGACTTATATACTAGTGCCCTAAGTTTGGTCCTTTCACACAAGAGACCGGCACTTTATTCACTAAATTGCTAACTTCCTACTAATATACATGGGTAATTCACTAATCTTCTAAGGGGAGGCATCTAGAGGACTCCTCTAGTGCATTTACAATGGAAAATATGTACAAGGTGGTTATGTTACAAAAGTTGTGTGTCCAAATCGGAAAATTTTGGGGCCCGTCTTTTTTTCTCTGCTTTCTGCGCTCTTTAGCTCTGCAACAAGGTCCTCAGATAAGTTATCTTCCAAATCAATACACTACTGAAGACACTCACTCAAGGTTTGTAGTCTTTTCACGTACACTAGTGTTCTTAAGGTTCCGTTAGTGAGCCCATCTAAAAATAGTGAAATCATCTTTTGTTGAGTCGGTCTCTCTGTCACTGGGCATCTATCCACGTACTGGTTGAACCTTCTGGCGGCATTCTTCACCGTTTCATTAAGATTTTGTTTGAAGCTGTGAATTAGCGAAGCTGAATTGTGTTTGATTCCCCTCTTAGTGAATTCTCCTATGAATTCTTGAAAAAATTGTTCCATGTTTCCAAACTGTTTGGGATCTAAGGGTTGGAACCAGGTCAGAGCCGTTCCTATGAGGGTGAGTCCAAACGCCTCATACTGTACAAAGAAGTCGTCCACTTGTTCCGCTCTTAGGACTTGTTTGAATTCAGCAATGTGATCATATGGTTCTCCTGATCCATCATAAGGGTTTCTTACACACTTAGCCACTTGAATAGGCCTCAGCCTTCTAACCGGTTCAGGTGGTCTGGGCATCACAGGAAGAATAGGGACAGCTGGTCGTATTGGTGGCATTCCAGGCTGTCTTCCTATCGGTGGTTGTGGTCTTACTGGTGGTCTGTACTGGTTTCCTATCCCTGGTTGGGTCTGATAGTGTGCTTGTACTCCTGGCGTGGCAAATTGTACATGAGCATGATTAGGTACGCTCCTATGGCTGGTCTGTCCTGATGTAGTATTTTCTGTTTCTTCTTGATTTCCAAATGGATTTTGTGAGGTTGTTGCCTGCTCTCTCTGAGGAAACACAGGTGTACCCATATATCTTAATCGAGACCTGTCTAAGATACTCACAGGCCAATACCTTCTTTGATCTTTATCTAGGTATGTGAGTCTAGTCTCATCATCCGGGTCTTTCAGTTCATAGAATGTCATGGGGTTCTCTTCTCTCCCTGGAACAGGTGAATCGGTTTGCAACAGTAAGTTTGATCCGTGAATCATATAGACTTCTAACAAATAGTCGTCTTGAGGTATCAAGTCACCTTTCAAGACACGTGACACTCGGGATCTGCCTCTAGGGGTGGTCACAAACTCTTCTGGTTGTGTCCTTCCTAGGTTTTCAGGGTCTGAGAGTTCCCCTCTTTCATTGATCCTTTCCGGGAATTCGGTTACAATGTAGATGTGACCAACTTTGTCAACATATGCACCTCCTTCGTATTTGACAGCTGGTCGGGGCACAATTGTGGCATTCTGGGAAGTTACCATCCTGGCCACAGACCTATTTAAGCCATCCAGGTAGATTGGAATCTCCTGGGCATTGGTGGACACATACTGTAAGGAAGTATGGTAGTCCCCCTCCACAGTATTCATGAAGCTTCTCGTTGGTGTGGGACCTTGCATGTCTTCCGAAGCCATGTGTAATTCCTCTTCCGAGTCACTAGAGGTTTCTAAGTAAATGGAGTGGTGACTAACCTGGGCAGTACTTCCTACTGAAGATATGATACTCCTTCGACTACTTAGAACTCTTCCTGATCTCAAGTTCATTCACTCTCCTAAGCCTCTCTTTATGCTTCTTAGATTCCCCTTGGGTAGCTCCCAATGACTCAATTTGTCTGCCAAAAGAAGGGGTCAACCTGGGCGATACCACTTCCTGACGATACTACTCTCGGCGATACTGCACTGACCGCGATACGATACCAGAGGTCTATGCGATACGATACCAGACACCCAGACGATACGATATCAATCTGGTGTCGCGATACTATCCTGGAAAACAAACGATACGACACCTCAACTATGCACGATACGATACCTGAAAATCTCGGCGACACGATACTAATGACAGTGTCGCGATACTGTCCTGATGAACAGACGATATGATACCAATATGGTGTTGCGATATCAGAATTCTCAAGACACGATACGATCTCAAAAAGACCGACGATACGATACCAGATATAGTGTCGCGATACTCCACTGGGAAATATGGTGATACGACACTGACAAGGATCGACGATACGATACCAGAGGTCTCAGGCGATACGATCTCACCGTGATGGGTGCGATGGCGATACCAATCTTGGCGACACGATACCACTACGGTGTCGCGATACCAAGATAAGCAATCGACGATATGACACTTGGGGAGGGCCCGATCGCGATACTCAAGTAGTGTCGCGATAACAAAGTATCAAGCGATACGATACCACCCGGTAAAGTGAGGTCGCGATACTAAAGACTTAGGCGATACGACACCACAATGGTGTCGCGATACCAAGTGTTAGTACCAGACGATACGATACCAGAGATCGAGCACGATCGCGATACCGACTCAGTGTCGCGATACCGAAATAGTGTCGCGATACTAAGGCTGGTATCCAACGATACGACACCTCTGGCGAGTGTCGCGATACAAGGGAATTTTGGTATCACGATACCAGAACTCAACCGATCGCGATACTCAAGTCAAAAGGTCTCCAAACTTGAAAATTTTTATACCCCCTTGCACCTTTCACCCTTCTCCTCACTCCTAAGCCTCTGTCTCTCACAAAATATGCAATTACTCAAAAATTTTCCCCCCCGCAATACTGCGCATTCCTTTTAATCATTTGATTGTGCAAGTTTAGAGAGTTTTAGGTATTAAATCTTAATGGGGACTCACCTTGGGTCTATCTAGTTTGCTTCTTGATCTTCTGCACAAGCTTTGAAGCTCTCTTTTGCACGATACCAACCTGACGATACCAGTCGCTGCTCGCCACGATACTGAAACACTGGGAAGTGTCGTTTGAAATGAAATTTTTTTTGGTTTTTATAGTTTTTTGAACAGAACTTGAATTTTGGGTATTTTTGGTGATTTTTTGGGGATTTTGGCCTACTCCTACTCCTCTTCTCCTTACTTCTCCTCTCCTTCTAACCTAACCCTAACTCCTTCTTCTCTTCCCTCCTCCTAAACCTAAACCTAAAACTTATCACACACACCTAGAAGATGAGAAGTGACAAGTGCTGAAATGGTGGACTACTTGCCAATGGACAAATTTGCGTCTACAAGTACGATTCGATCACACTCGGTCTATAACCATCACGAAGGCACCTCGGTTAAGTGACTCCCCGGCAACGGCGCCAAAAACGTGTGTACTTGAGCCACGAAGACTCAAGGACTTGTGCCAATGAGACTATACCTCAATTGCCATACAAGTGCATATAGGGGGATCTTTATCACACATTTAAATGTCAATCCTAAGGAGCGACTAACCAAGTGTATGAAGACGTGTGCACACGTGATAGAAAATGAAGTGGTTTAGCTAATCACGCATGAGAAAAGACTACTACCTCCCACACCTACTGAAATACTGAAAGTGTTGCCGCAAGCCTCTTTTCAGCAGTTTTGGTATTTTGAGGTTTTCTCCCAGCCCAGAACTCCGAACATAGGCAATAGGATACTCTTTTCGAAGCTCTCGACGAGACGCATCCAATGGTGGTGGTTTCACTCAATTCTGACCACTCTACTTCAAGTTATGGCAGAAACAGTGAATTACGGGAGTCCCAAACACCCGCGCCACAGCTTCTCCTAACTTACGCACGCACTACAGCCGCTCAAAACAAAGGGGAAGGGGTAGACAACAGTCCTACACATGCATTTCAAGCATCACACACACATACAAGAGCGAAATGAAGATCAAAATCAGCAAGAAAGAGGCAAACTCGAAAATTCAGAAGTGCTCCTTCTTCACAATGGCAAAAAGTTCTTTACAAAGAGTCACTTTTGACTTATATACTAGTGCCCTAAGTTTGGTCCTTTCACACAAGAGACCGGCACTTTATTCACTAAAAGACTAATTTCCTACTATTGTACATGGGTAAATCACTAATCTTCTGTGGGGATGCATCTAGAGGACTCCTCTAGTGCATTTACAACGGAAAATATATACAAAAGTGGTTATGATACAAAAGTTGCGTGTCCAAATCGGAAAAATTTTGGGGCCCGTCTTTTTCTCTGCTTTGTGCGCTCTTTTAGCTCTGCAACAAAGCCCTAAGAGAGGAGTGGGAAAAGAAATACATATATGACACTAATGAACTTCGAAAAAGATGGAAGTTAGCAGAGAACAAAATCCTCACTGAGTGTAATGAAGATGCCGATCAAATGGCTGCAATAAGAGAAGAGCTTCTGAAGAACAAAGAAACAATCACGAAAGCCACCAATAAGATAAAGGAAAAAGAGGAAATCATTGAGAAGTTAAAGGCTCAAATAGCACAACAAGTTATCTTGGGGACACTAGTAGTTCCAAGCTCATAAGGGAGGAAGTAGAGCCAAGCATTGAAAGACATGATCAGGCTATTGCAGAACTAAGCTGACATGAGAGGGCACTACTGCTGTCCCAGCTTACTGAGAAGTTTGAAGATCAAGTGGTAAAGGTTATGAAAGAGACAAAGATCAAACGTAAGAGTTTGGAGCAAATTTTGAAGCTCTTTAGTATACCTTATGGATTGGTCAAAGAGAAAACGCGACAGTATATCAAGAAAACTACCAATAAAGAGCCTAATCATGATCTGCAGTTCAACCTACAAACATTTACATATACACAAGAAGAATTTGAAAATGCAGATCCCGTGTGGAGGTGCAAATTTTTGGAAAAGAATCCAACCTTAAGGGTACACTGGGAGTCAGCACCAGACGTGCTCCAAGTGAATCCATATTTTTTCCTAGTACCTTGAAGATGCACCTTGACACAATTTTGGGAAGCACAGTGCCAGGGTAATGTAATTAATCAATGGTTAAACTATCCACTACTACCGAGTTGCCTCGCAACTACTTACCGATAGAAGAATACATGGTGCAAACTATAGAATTTTGGTTATCCAGCTATGCGATCGTACCAGATTTAGCCATCAAAATGATCAATAAAATATTCAGTATGATACTTACAGTTCTAAAGGTCTTTCAACATGCACAGTACACATTTTTGAATTTTATTGGCATTAATCAAGGTACATATGCATTAATTTTTTATTTATCCACTACTCCAAGTCGATTAATAATTATGGTGATATACTCGAGGCTAATGTTTCTATCGAGTCCATACATGCAAACATTTGAAGAAGCTTTCTTTACAGGATTTTTTGAAATGGACTCCGAGATTTTTGTTAAAATATCTTCCAACTTAAATGCGAGACTGGTGGCCTATGATCTGAGTTTCTTTGCAGATCACAGGCAGGCACCAGATGATGGAGTAAAGTCAACACAATGGAAAGACCTGATGATATGTGAAGCAAATTCGCTTAATCATATAGAGCAAAAAGTAATACAAACTTACGCATCGCCACAAAAAGCCTATCGGAGACGACAGAGTTCAGGAGGAGGGACATGTGGAGGGAGAATCGAGCAGAAAAAGAAGAAGAAGAAGAAGATCAAAGAATAAAACAGTGCAATAAGAAATAACCACCCTCTACCCAATGCCCGGGAGGGGCATGCATCAGGCTGCAACACCCAAGGACCAAGTCCCGAAGAGTGGAAACAAAAGAATCACAACTAAGACCTCTCAAAGGGAGACAGTACACAAAGGATTCTTCATCAAATAAGATAAGAAAATTTCTAAGAATCCTAGACACTTCTCCCTCCACTAGGTGCATGCACTAGAAAGAAGTAAAGAGGCATTAGAAAATACAACAGGGTCAGATGTGTGAGAACAAAGAAATATCCAAAGACCAAAAGTTAGAAAGAGATAGAGGTTGAAAAGTTGAAAAGGATGACTAAGAATATCACATTCTTAGCCAATGGATGTGTGCGTGGAAGCCTGAATTAACATAGAAAACTAAGATATGAAGGAAAGCCTGTCAAGGGATGGTAGAGAAAAAGAGGGGGAGAGTGTTGCAGAGGAAAGAAGCGTAATTTTCTTCTTCATATTCCTATGAAATTCCCTTGAAGCTATGTAAATGCACTAGAGGAGTCCTGTTGGTAGTCAAGGAACTGAAGGACTCACAAGACAAGGAAGTCAACAAAGGGAGTCGGAGCGAAGAGAAGGTACAAGCAGACAGAGTAGTCAAAGAAGATCTGGCAAGTAGGCCATCTAAATTCTTCATGCATCAAAGAGGTGGGCACACATGAAGAAGGAGCAAGTAGGGAGCTACAGGAATTGTATGTCAAAACGTTAGAAGAAATCCCTACAAAAATAGTGATTTTCATCACTAAAAACCATTGTAAATACCATTTCATATTTTTCTAGCTCCATTTTGTGCAAGCCAAGGAGTCCTTGAGCTTGAGGAGCTTTAGAAGTACCTACCTATCAGTTTTCACATTTTTTAGACTCCGTTTGAACCTCCAAATAGGCCAGAGAACCTAATTTTTAACTAGGCTGGACACTAGGTCTGGACAAGGCCTAAAACAAGTCAAAAACTATAAATAGAGCTAGAGAGCTCATTTTTGAGGTTAGCTTGTAATAGTTTTGAACTTGTATGAGCATTTTTGAAGTAATCTAAAAGAACTCCATTGTCTTCCTCTTTGTTCTTGCCGTGTGTGCGTGTGTGTGTGTATGTGTGTGCATGTTAGTGTGCTTCTCACTCACGCACTTGTGCCTTCACTTGCTCAAGGTCATCATACCATCCTCACGTCTTCCCGGATTGACATTAGAGGAGGTGCTACTCATCACTGAGCTACACCAAATTTTGGCGCCGTTGCTGGGGATCGAGCTTTGAGGACGAGCGTGTGATGGTAAGATGTAGAATTGAGACGTTGGCGTTGTAGGTAATTTCTTTACTTTTCTTATTTTTCTCTTTCTTACCTCACCATCATCATCACCATCATCATCCTCACCATATCCGATCTCCATCTCCATCATCAAGAAAATTTCAGTTTTTTGATCATATCACCTTCTCCTTTCCATTTCCTTCATTTCACTTGTGAGAGAGAGCGAGAGAGCGACTTGTGTGCTTGGATTTTTTTGCTTGTTTCTTGAGCATTCTTGCAGGTTGTTGCTGTATCACCCTGTCCAGCAAGCTACGCAGGTACGGACAAGCTCTAAACTGTCTCTGTGTCGTAGACATCTGTCGATCGCGATCGATAGAAAATTTCACCTTTTGGTAAAACAAAGTGCACCATCTTAATACACATGAAGAGCACATTCCAAATCACTAAACAAAACTAAAAAATTCCGTGTTTTTCTGTCAATCACGACAGACACTATCGATCACGATCGACAGCCACGATCGACAGACCCTGTCAATTACGACCGACAGACGTGTCGATCGCGACCGACAGACTGCCGTGTAGGACTCAGTCAATCGCGATTGACACTGTCGATCGCGATCGACTGAAAATCCACGATTGATTGAATTTCTCGCATTGCCACGTGTCCATCGCGACGGACACATCCCCGATCGACTGAAATTACGATGAAAATCCCAGAAAAAGTGTCGATTGCGATTGACAGACTTGTCGATCGCGATTGACAGGACTCATGACCGACTCTGTCGATCGCGATTGACACTGTCAATCGCGACTCACGTGTCGATCACGACCGACAGGCCCCGACGGACACCTCTATCAATCGTGATTGACAGACCTGTCGATCGCGATTGACAGGCTTTTTCGGCCAATTTTCTAGGGTTTATATTCCTTGATTTTGGGGAAAATTCTAGGCATACTTATCAAGCAAATAGTGATTTGTGAGGTTTTGACACTCGTAACTTGAGAGAAAATCTTGTTTCCCTGATGACCTGTTTTACCCTGTTTTAACCCTAGATCCCTGAACTGTCATATCTTCCTCATACGCAATCTGATTGATGTGATTCTTGTTTTGTTGGAAATCTCGCGGGGAGTACAACCAAAACTTCCACTGGTTACGGTAAAATTAATACCAGGATTATTAGACATATTATTTTTAAGTGAACCATATCCAGGGGGAGGAAAACTCAGGGATCTCTAGAATTGTGTTCCAGAGAAACATGGTGCAAATTGACATATGAATTACATGAATGAAAGTGATTTTTTGTGTGTCCTTTTAATCTAAGTCGTGAGCTAACTTTGGGACTTTTATAGGTCCACTGAGAGCACTAGAAGGCATCCAAAGCAAGGGTAATCTGCAAGCTTGAGAGCTGGGTTCTTGAGCACCAAAAGAGCACGGGACCAGCAAGTGAGGTTGGAATATTCTCAATGCCCTCTGTCCATTTCTAGCTTAGGCTAAGTGCGAGTAGCGCTAGAAGTAAGTCAGGGCAACGATAGGCAAGAGACAAGTCAAGACTATCTAAGAAATCAAGTTCAAGTCAAGAGATAACATGTGTGTGACCGACAACTTTAAAGGAAAAGAACCTAACGTGAGACGATCAACATTCAAGTGTGGAAATTAACTCAAGTGTTCCTGACGACGTGATATCAGACAAGATCATAACCACAATAATCAACTAAAAAGAATCAAGTGACTAATACAAAAGAACTCAGCAACGAGGTTGTACCTTGGGTGAAAATTGGGATTGCTCAAATAGGCATATGAACCTTATATCAAGACGACACCTAGGAAGAGATAGACAAAGTCTTAGGTCTTCAGAGGCTAGTGTTAATCATACTGCTAGGTCTTGGGCCCAACAGTTGAGCCATTATTCGCACTACCCTAGCTTGAAACTAGTGAGTCATAGATGTCCGACGGTATGGAGAGACCTACAGGAAGTTCAGGTGTGCCATACTTACATAGGGTAGAAGGCCCCTACAAGACGCAGCTGGAATACCTTAGAACCAACCGACTAGGTGCTAGCATCTATGAGGACGGCCTAGGAAGATTAGTGGTCTAGATTAAAAGCCTTGACCAATCCATTGGACCCAGCTGTCAAGTTTGAAAATGGAGCATACTTGGACAAAGAAGGAACCATATATGTAGTCACCAGTCATCCAGATAGGACAGACAAATTTGGAAACGTGATCCCGAAAATGGATTTAGGTGAACTAGAGCAAGGAAACATGGGTGTAGAACCTAGACCCCCCCGAGGCAAATCTGTTCTCCCTAGGATTATCACACCAGAGTGGATTTCCCAAGGCAATAAGAGCATAGATCTACTCCTGAACCGAGAGACTGATGAAGCCTTTTGGAGGTATAGATCTGATCAACCAAATGAGGTAGGAACAATCATGATATATGAGTTCAAAGATCCTGATAGCCCAGGTAGAGTGACCTACTTAGATCATGCTTCAGAGAGGATCTTTGTGGTTACAGAAAATGATAGGCATGCTTACACTTGGAAAGGTGAGTTTATTTTCCCCCAACCAAGATCGAATGTGTCCTTTGGTCACCCAAGAGCTGGAACATCCTAAGCTCACGGAGCTCAAAGAGACAGACATAGAGATAGATCGGAGGTAAGCTTTGCCAACCCAGTGGGAAGAGAAAGAACGAGAATGGAAGCAAATAGAGTGGAACCTGAGGGACTTAGAGCCCCAAGGAACCAAAGGAATGCGGATGAATTCCCTCTACCAAGACCTAGAGAGCACACGAGGACTTTGAGACCGACTCAGCTAGTTAAGTCCATGAAGAACTACTTCGATGGCACAGGAGACCCATATGATCATGTGGCCGAGTTTAGGCAAGTCTTGAGAGCGGAGCAAGTTGAGGACCTATTCACGCAGTATAATGCCTTTGGTCTAACCCTTAGGACCACAGCCCTAACGTGGTTTCAACCATTGAATGAGAGGCAGTTTAGGAGCATAGACCAACTCTTAGAGGCTTTCATCACTGAATTCTCTAAAAGTGGCATAAGGCATAATACATCCTCATTGATACATAGCTTCAAGCAGACCCCTCAAGAGACCGTGAGACTTGCAGGAAGAAGGTTTAGGCAATATCTTGAGAGATGCCTTGTTCCTGAGTTACCCACACCAGCCAAACAAGTGGCCTTATTCTTGGATGGATTGCTAAGTACAAAGTTGCGATCCTATGTGTACTTGAAGGACCCTAGGACCATAGAAGAGTGTGTATGCATGTGCATTGACATTGAGGATAACCTAGGGGAGGAACTAGAGCTTTCAAAAATCTACAAAGATTTCGATAGTGCTTCTAGCCTCTCTTCCTTGCAATCTACATCAATTGAGGAACTCGCTGAGAAAGTAGCTCAAAAACTAGGTGTCTCTAGTAAACAAATTCCTAGATTTTCCCCAGTAAAGAGGTGCTATACTTGCGGCGATGACCACATGGCGAACGTATGCCCTATTATGGCCCAACCCCAAGTGAATCCCAGTAGCCAATACTGCACCATAGAACGGAGGTACACTAATCACACTGCACAAGACTGCCCTTATAACAAACAAACTGTCAGGCAAAATTACCCTCAGCCATATCCACAACAGGGAAGATATCAAAACCAATATCCACCACAACAGTATGCTAGGCCTCAACAAACCTACCAACCACAATATCAGCCCCAACAAAGACCTCAACCAGTGCTAGCCCAACAACCTCTTGTTCCAGCCAATGTGATCCCTGTAAAGTACGCAGCTGCAGAAGAGAACCTGAATAGAGCCATAGTGCCAGTAACACCATTGCTGTCAAAAAGTGACCCGAGTGATCATAGTTTTGATTCCACTCACATAGATAGTCCACAAGCTTACTACATGCAGTCTCCTGAACATGGTGAGTCCTACTATAGTGAAGAACTGAGTGAAGCTAGTTGGGAGCCAGATTACACAAATGTCATGTACGCAAACCCCAACCCTAGACTTCAACCTAGGCAAGTAAGACCCCCATTCCCTAGAGGACCATGCTACAGATGTCAGGGGGATCATCTCATTTGTGATTGCCCCATGCCTGCTCCTACACAACCCCAATCAATAACCATTCACGGCTTTTGTCAAGATTGCGAGAAAGAGCATCTCTTACGAGATTGCCCAAAGAATCCCAATAATATGCCTAAAATCACTCCTATCAATGTTATTGGGTTAGTTGTAGACTCCACAGGGAGTGTGACTTCCACTGCGCCAGTGCAAGTGGTCACTAGAGCTCAAGCATTGCAGCAAAACCAAGGGGTAAGCCACGAAAAAAGCTCAGATGTTAGTGAAACAGAGAGCATGACCAAGAAACAGACTAGAGCTTGGAGAGATAGTCGAGAAAGGATGGAAAGGCAATGGGCTAAGAAAATGAGTGAGCTCGAGGAAAGTCTCAGAGAAACAAGAGCCAAGATAATTGAACTCACATCTCAAACTCCCTCTCACACTACCCCACCACCACCATTCCTATCTCCATCCAATCCAACCCCTTCCAACCCGCCTCATGCTACTCCACCACCCCCTAGAGTAGGATCAGTCCTAGCAGATCCCACTCCTGAGGACCTAAATATGATGCTCAAAGCATATCAGGCCAGAATCCAAGAAGGGCCAAACATAACCGATCATGAAAAGTATTACCCTAGAGCAGAACTAGAGCTTGAACGAACCAAAATTTGTGCTAAGATGGTGGAATTGGCTCAAACCATGTTTGAAGGCAGTCGCCTCTTTAACATCTCTAGTTCAGCTAAGACGCAGTTGCACTTTGATGGACTGCTAGAAAGATTGGAGAGGTTAATTGCACAATCAGAAAAGGAACCCACCCCTCCAAGTAAGGGCAAGGCAAGTATGACAGCAAGCCTTCCTGCCCAGGAAGCCTATGTGCCTAACTCTACGGAGCCAGACACATCTTCTTCTATGAATCGGTTCACACCAGAATTCCTACGAGAGATTCAAGAAGACAAATGGGCTAAAGAAAGTGAAGTCCCTCCTCCCATTGAACTTGTGGATGATGCACACGACCAATTCCCACAAGACATCCCATCCATTTATGAAGAGCAGGAGAGCACTCAATCTCAGGAGAGATTAGACTTCGAATCGAATTTCATACAAGAACTACCCCATTTCATAGGCCCATGGGAAGCAAAGTCCACGTGTATGAGAGCACCCACAATCATGGTACGAAATGAAGACTCACTCATACCTAGGAACACGGAGGTAGTAAAGAATACTAAAGTGCAATGTAATCTCACTTTAGAAGAGTTACTCAAGGTTAGGCGAGAGCTATGGAAACATGTAGCCAAACAAGTACCAGAGATAGCAAAACCTCGTTCCCAAGTAGGATCTCATCGCACAGTGCCAGAGATACCTTTGGACAAGATAGGAGACATGAGTGAAGGTGAAGAAGGAAACACCTATCTTCCCATTACACATCAAGGATACACAACCAAGGCAATTCTCGACTCGGTTGCAGGAGTTGCAATTGCTACCACCTCCTTATGGAAACGTTGGGGCAAGCCAGCACTCAGGCCCACGAGGATGAAACTGCAAATGGCTGATGGTCACATAGAAAGAACCTTAGGCTTGCTAGAAGGAATAACTCTCACTACTTGTGGTGTAGAATTTGAGCACACATTTGCTATATGTGACTTTAGCAAAAATCATGCCTATGAGATGATTTTGGGAAGACCATTTATGCGATAGTTGCAAGTGGTACAGGATTGGGGAACCAATTCCTTGTATTTGCAACACTTAGGTGTCACGACCAAGGTTAATCTCAAAGACTACTCTCATAGAGATGTCCCTCCTATCCAATGGAATCCCATCCATAGAGCTAAAGATGATACCGAGTCAGTGCATTCCATAGGATCAGGATCCTCATGGATGCATGAAGACACTCACTTATGGATGTGTAAAGTGGCAGTAGAAGAAGAGAAGAGAGAAAAAGCAAGAGAAGTAGGTGCAAAAGAGACACATAGATCAATTCAAGTCCTAGCCTATGCACCTGTTGTATTCCCCGATGAAGAATTTGAGCCTCACGGCTGGGCAGAAATTTTAGCAACAATGGATGTAGCCATCAATGAAGAACAATGGACACCTCATTGTGACGAGGAGGGCTATGACATTTCAGTCTTCTCCATAGAGCCCATCATGGGAGAGGCAGTTCTAAAAGAATGCGAACCTAGCCCTGATGCAATTGAGGATGCAAGTGACTCCGATCTAGAGTCAATCATTATGGACCCACCTTTTGGATCAGATGAAGAATACTTCTATGAAGTAGAGTTTCAACCCTAGAGGCACGGAGAGCTTACAAATGATGTAAGGTTAGCCACACAAGTGACCCCTAAGGATGAAGGAAAGAAAAGAAAGAAGCGAGAAGTCACACCAGAAGAGGAAGAATCTTTGTTTGAGGTCCCTGAAAACTTTAAAAAGTATGAGATAGACGATAGAAGAGTCATGGTAAGGATGCCAAGACGTGAGGCTCAATCAGGAGAGGCCTATGATAACAAAGAAACCACCAAGAAAATAGTTGTAGCCATGGAAGAAGGAGAAGAGAGATGCACTTACATAGGGCATGACCTAACAGAGGAAGAAGAGCATGAGTTAATAGCTTTGCTAAGAGAATACAGAGATGTATTTGCTTGGAGTTACAAGGAATTGAAGGGTGTTGACCCAGACATGCTCACACACAATTCCCATGACCTCAGACACGAAACCCTCTAAACAGAAGCCATATACATATAATGATAATTATGCTGCTAAGATCAAAGAGGAGATAGATAGATTGGTAGAAGCTAGATTCATCTATGAAATTGAGCACACCGAGTGGGTGTCCCCCATTGTAGTGGTGCCCAAGAAGAATCGAAAGCTACGTGTGTGCATTAACTTGAAGAAGGTTAATGCAGCCACTATTCGAGACAACTATCCGCTTCCTATCACTGAGCATCTGCTAGAAAGAGTAGCAGGCAAGGAAGTGTACAGCTTCCTTGATGGATTTTTGGGCTACAATCAAGTAGCCATAGCTCTAGAAGATCAGCATAAGACAGCTTCTGCCACAGAGTGGGGCATATTTGCCTTTAGAGTAATGCCATTTGGGCTTACCAATGCTCCTGCAACTTTCCAAAGATTGATGTTTCACGTGTTTAAAGAGTTCTTGAGGAAGAATTTAGAGGTCTATGTTGATGATCTCTGTGCTCATTCCATTAGACAGACACATATACCAAAACTCAGGCAAATCTTTGACAAGTGTAGAGAGTATCAAGTCTGCCTGAAGTCAGAAAAGTGTGTTTTCATGGTCAAGCAAGGCAAGATTCTAGGACACATTGTGTCAAAGAATGGCATATCCACCGATGAAGAGAAAGTAAGAGCCATGGCCAAGCTACCTAGGCCAAAGAATGTCAAGGAAGTACAAGCTTTCATGGGGCATTGTGGTTATTACCGACGGTTTATACACATGTATGCCATCATAGCAAAGCCTCTGTATGGGCTTTTGACTAACTTTGAGTCGACTAATGAATGTGAGGAGCTCAAAAGAAGATTGTGTTCAGCACCAATCTTGACCACACCAGATTGGAATAAGCCCTTCCATGCTCATGTGGATGCATCCAATTATGCTATTGGATGTGTACTCACACAACCTACGGGCGAAGGTAATATGGATCTTCCAATTGCCTATGCTAGTAGATAGTTGAATGCAGCTGAACGGAACTATACCACCACCGAACGAGAAGGATTAGGCATCGTATATGCAGTTAAAAAGTTTAGACACTATTTGCTTGCAAATATGTTTAAATTTTTTACCGATCATCAGGCATTATTGTACTTGGTAAACAAGCCATGCAATACAGGCCGATTAGTAAGATGGTTTCTCTTACTAATGGAATATGACTTTGAAGTAGTGGTGAGGAAAGGGAAGACTCACTTGAGAGCAGACCATCTCTCTAGGCTCACATCTGGGGAAGCCCCACAAGGAGTGTCGGATGACCTTCCTGATGCTTACTTGTTTAATTTGGAAGTTGTACCTCAGTGGGCTAAGCCATTAGTGCTAGTATTGACATACGGGCCCAACCACCCAGTCATAAACACTCAAGATAGGGAGATAATAAAAGCCCAAAAATACCAGATCATGGCAGGAACTATGTACAAGCACACAGATCAAGGAATCCTAGCTTGTTGTGTGGAAGAGGATGAGTACGCTAAATGGTTGCAATTAGCACATGTAGGTGCATTAGAGCAACACTACTCAAGGCAACGAACCCTACAGACACTAAGGAGACTCGGAGTGCATTGGCCTACTATGGAAGCAGATGTCCATAAGTTGTGCAAGGAATGCCCAATCTGTTGCACTAAACCACCTGTGGAGCATGCAACTCTTTATCAAGTGT
Organism: Ceratopteris richardii; assembly: GCA_020310875.1. Lineage (NCBI taxonomy): Eukaryota > Viridiplantae > Streptophyta > Polypodiopsida > Polypodiales > Pteridaceae > Ceratopteris > Ceratopteris richardii. Next base: position 13,044,979 of record CM035410.1, read on the forward strand.
CCATAGTGCCAGATTGGAGTGAACCATTAGTAGCTTTCCTGAGGATGAGAACATTCCCTCAAGATATGACACTGGCCAGACAAAGAAGTTTAGAACAAGAAGCCCTAGATTACTCACTCATTGATGATAATCTATACCAGCATGGTAAAGATGGTTACCTGAGACTATGTGTCCATGAGAGTGAATACATCAAGATCTTGGAAACTGCTCACCAAGATGTAGCAGGAGGACACTTTGGACCAGATCGGGTGATCAAGGCAATCCTATTTGCAGGCTTATGGTGGTCGACCCTTCACATGGATGCACATACCTATGTGAATAGGTGTGATATTTGTCAGCGAACTCAATATCCTATACGCAAAGATGAGATGCCCCTGAAACCTATGATGGGTGGACGTGCATTCTCTAAGTGGGGAATAGACTTTGTTGGTCCTGTTAATCCCCCAACTAAGGGTTCGCATGCAGAGTATATTATTGTGGCCACAGACTATCTAACCAAGTGGGTAGAAGTGAAAGCCACAACTAAGAATGATGCCCAGACAACCGCCAAGTTCCTATTTGAGAATGTATTCACACGATACGGGCTACCTATAGAGCTAGTCAGCGATAGAGGGACCCACTTGTTGAATGAAGTTATTGAAAATTTTCTCCAAGAACTCTTGGTAGTACACAAGAAGTCTGCCCCCTATCACCCACAAGCTAATGGGCAAGCCGAAAGCATAAATAAGATTCTATGCAACGTGCTTATCAAGTTAGTAAAATAATAAATGCTCTGATTGGGACAAACAGCTACACCATGCTGTTTGGGCATACAGAGTTGCCTATAAAACAGTACTCCAAGCCACACCCTTTCAGATGGTATTTGGCCAAAATGCAGTGCTAGCATTGGACTTCTTGATACCCACACTAAAGGTAGCACAGGAGCATGAGTGGACGGGCCATGAGCTCTCCTCTAGGATCTTTGACCTTGAGTGATTAGGAGAAACAAGACTGAGGGTTGCCGCAGGAATATATGCAGCTAAAAAACGACAGAAGCCTTACTTTGATGCCCATGTTAAGGATAAAGTATTGAAGGCCGGAGATTTAGTTTTAGTCTACACCCTGAAGCAACATGCGAGAAAATTAGAGAAGCGTGGCTATGGACCTATGATCATCAATAGGATCTCAACGAGTGGAGTAGTACAACTAGCCACATTAGAAGGCGATATTCTACCTAGCTACATAAGCGGGTGTAGAGTCAAGTTATATCAGGAACCTCTGACTAAAGAGATGCTAAATCGACTCAACGTTGCCAAGACAGGCAAAGAAGAAGAAAAGCGAATTCGAGAAGAAGCTCAAGCAGAAGCTTTAGAACACATTAGAAGAATGAAGTTGAGACGACAGGGTAGGGATCAGCTCAGGGTAGATGACTATGCGGACCCAGGATATCATATGGCAATGTGTGAAGTCTCCGGAATAAGTGCCCATAGAATAATCGATCAACACCCATTTGTGACCTTAGAGATAGAACAAGGAATAAGTGCAAAAATTGTGCGAGCCTTGATTGACTCAAGTGCAGCCACTAGTGCTGTTAAATTTTCTTACTGTCAAAAGTTGAAATTAAATGTCAATCCTATAGAAGCCTATCTCATAGGATTGGGAGGTGTGGAAACCCCTTGCATGGGCGAGGTGGAACTTCCCCTCCACATTCAAGATGTTTTAATGACAGTGAAAGTACTAGTGTGTCAAGATGAGGACCTCACTGAGCCTCTGGTCTTGGGTCAAGACTGGATCTATGACCATGCAGTCAATTTAAACCTAAGAAGTGAACTTCTTCAGGTTTGGGTCAATGAGAAACGCATTACAATTGAGTTAGAAAGTGAAGCACTCAAGGAATTAGGCAAGGCACACACTCCTGGTCCTTCTAGAAGTACACATGAAGATGACCATGCTGTTCTTGTCCAAAACTATGTGATGCAGAGGAATGACGATTTCAATAAAGAAGTCAAGGACACAACGGAACTCCCTTCTTTTCCAAAGGTCAGAGGGATGCAGCAACCAACGGCATATCAAATACAGAAGAATACCTATGCCGGAGGCCAAACGAACGTGAGAAGTAGGATGTCTTAGCCATTGAAACAAGTGTGGGTGCGGAAAGGCGAACAACCTGTTGCGATCAAGCCAACCACACGGGCAAAACTTCTTATTAGTAATCAACAACACGACACTAATAAGAAGTCTTTCAGAAATTCTTCTGCGAAAGTGAAGTCTATTTGGGTATCCAAGAAGTTGATGAAGGCTAGCCCACAATCAAGACAAATTTGGGTGCCTAAGGCTTGCTTGCGGGCTCAAATAGCTACATAGAGGCCACACCCTGTACAACATGGTTCACTCACTCGAACATCTGATACCCATTCTTACACATCACGCACGAACACATATTCTTCCATGGGCACAAGTAGAATCACTTGTAAATGGGTCCCTAAAAAGCCTCATTTCCAAGCAGACACTCTTATAAAGCCCTCCAGAGTCTCCACAAAATCAAGACCAACAGCCATTCTATTTGTTTGGCAGCCCAAAACGTGTAACAAACCCCCCGACCCTCATTTTTAAATTCATACCCACTTACTAACTACATCACTCATACACCACACCTTTCCATTTAGCTCTTAGGATTATCCATTCCCTAACTACACACACAATTACCGAGCACTTGTTGACCTACTAACCTCTCACTAAAATCATGTTAATGTTGTAATGGGGACACATGAACGCTTGGTGTCCATTTGCAATGTTAACATCCCTTTGTATATTCTCACAGAACTGGTGACCAGTTTCCCTGATATGGCCGAGGCAGGAACGAGCTCCGAGGCGGGCGCCAGCCCTCAGATTGTGGATTTTGAAAGTCTTCCTATTGAGGAGGAATTGAAGGAACGTCCAGTGGCATTGAGAGCATTACATGCCATACCGGTGTAGAATCCTCCACAGGGGCACACAATGCCAGTCAACAAAAACTCACATTGGTTCAGTGACGTGACGGGACCTTTGGGAGAAGGCACTTACCTGTGAGAGGCAGAGATAGAGTTCAACGGGCGCTGGGGTAGGTATCACTTCTTCAATAGGGAATTTGAGAGACTGCAAAATAATGAAGGGCTGAAACCGATATGGAAGAAGGCGGGGCTGTAAGATTACTTCAAAGCCCAATTGCCGAAGCCCGACTTTTTGAGGTGCTCATATTTGATTAGCACCCTCACTCCGAGCAAAGAGAAAAAGGGATACAGCACTTTTGTCCTCCCATCTCTCACAAGGGGTAATGAGCTGAAACGGTTCAGACTAACAAACAACTTGGTGAGGGAAGCTCTCGACATGAAAGGTATGCATATTCCCACCGAGAAAGAGACTATGGTCCCTGACAACATGAAGAACAGGAATCTGACGAAACTAAACGATATGGTGGCAATGACACCTACTATTGCCATTCATCTTCGGATGTGCATGCAGCATCTCGCATTCCCTGCGCAAGAGAGGTTCACAATGCCACCCAAGAAGATATGGTTCAGTCTATATTTAGCAGATGCCTTCGATTTGACAATCAACATGCCTCACTGGATTATTGATCAAATCCACTTGGCTCATCAACGGTGGTATACGAAGCAAAAGTCAGTACTGTATGGATGTTGTGCTCTCACAAGGATTGTGTACAGATGCTTGGCATATGATGTGCCAGTTCAAAGGGCACTTATTTGGACCATGGTGCAAGAATTCCAACGTAGACTATCCACCGCAAGGCCTCCGTCCAAGAAAATGAGAGGCGTAGTTCAGATACCCTGTGCAGAGGCCCGTGGTGCGACACTGACACCAGAAACCACCCCACGGCTTCCCAGGTGAGTGCAACCATTCACTATAAGGTTACCGAGGCACAGCACAGAAGGCCCGAACCTAGTGTTTCCACCAGTACCAACTAACTTAGAGTTCCCTCATGGCTTTACATTGGAAGATCTAACGGATGAGGAGGTGGCCAGAATAATCAATGCTACGAATTTAGAAGTGAAAGCAGAGCAGGCAAGCGGGCAGCAGACAGATACTGTCCAACCCCACCCGGTCCAACCAACGGTAGTCGAAGTGGAGGATGATGAAGGAGAGGAGCAAGAGGAGGAACAAGAAGGACTGTCTCATGAAGAAGAGTAAGAATACGAGCAAGGAGTTCTACAGGAACTTGAGGGTGCCCCGGCTTATACGAAGCAATTGAAAAAGCTATATGATACTATCAACTGAGTTCAAGAACAGCACAAACTATCCTTGGCAGCAGGAAAAGCCCTCATGAACCAAATCCTTGAGGAGGAAGGTGTGGATGAGCAATACCGAGCAACCCTTGACATGATATCTGATGCGTTGGGGGTACCTAAGACGGTGCATACAGCTCTTGCACACTCGAGAAGATCAGAGAGAAGATACAGTAGACGCCCCCCTCGATCAGGAAAACAAATGAATGTATTAGTGTCAGAACCCCAGGGCACTACATCCACGACCACTGGCACTGCTCATACCATTCTTGACACTAAGGAAGCCCACACATCGAGTGCACCCCCATCATCCCCCTTACCCCCTCTCCCTCCAACTCCACCACCTTCACCTCCCACTACCAGTGTAACCACTACCGTCACAACCCTAGGGTCCACTTCCCATACTGAAGCACAGACCATTAGTCAACCCACACAACCTACACAACCGATCTCCACCTCTCTTGTTTACACTACTGCTGACTCTGTAATTCTAACTGTAGCCACGGAAAACCCCGTTCCCCCGATCACACTTTCTGGCGGTTCATATTCACAACTACACACACCACTTTACAGCTTCACCACCATCACCGCACCCACAATTCCCATGTTCACAATCACTCCCACGACCGGATCCACTTTTGATCTCATGGACATATCACCCACCTCCGCACCTCTCCCTCCCCCCATACGTCCACAATCTCCCATTCCCCCACCACCAACTTCACCCTTTTCAAGCACAGCATACACGCTCCCATTCCCTTTTCCCTTCCCTTCTGCATTCAACACCTTTCCTGCATCCACTCCCATTAATAATGTATTTAATAATATGTACCAATGTATGTCTCAACTGCAACAGTATTACCAGCACGTAGATGCACAGCATACGAGTCTCTTCAGAATCCATGAACAGCTCCAAGCAAGATTCATTGAATTAGAGAAGGAGAAGCGGCTATTACAACAGCAGTATACTACATTACAAGCACAACATGATCAATTAGTCGCCAATCCACCCCAGTCAGATATTGAAGAAAAACAACAACTCGACGACATGTTACATGCTTAGATCACAGAAAATCTCAAGCTTCGACGCAATCTCGCCTTATTACGGAAGCACATGTCCGCAGCACTCGAAGAGAATAAGAGATTGCAGAAACAGAACAAAGAAAACTTGGAAGCAGCAATGGAGGGTTCACCACAGGAAATCGACCCAGAGAATTTCAAGGCTATCCCATCTGGAAATATGAAAATCATCTTGGAAACCCATGCCGACCTCCTGGAAGCCCACACAGCATTAGAAAGAGAAAGAGAGGATCTACTAAAGCAACTGGCAACTCAGCAGGAGTCACCCAGCAAGGTCACAACAGCAGTCGACACTTCAGAAGAAGTTGCAGAACTCAGAGCAGAACTAGAAGTACTACGAAGTAAAGTTCTTCAATACAAATGTCAACCCTCTCCCCTGGCGGAACCGGAACCTGAAGACTTAGTGCCAATTCAAGTGGAGGAGATCTTTCAAGACCCATATGTTCCCATGCCAACACCCGGAGGTAAGCAAACAGAAGAAGGAATGGACACGATTGAGATCGAAGCACCTGAATGGATGCAAAGGTTGGAGAAGGTTGCTACAACCCATGATGAGAGAGTTGCAGTTCAGATAGCATCTATGTCACGATTGGAAGAAGTCATCATAAAATCGGATTACTTCAGAAACCTCTCCCATCATAGGTGGATTGGCACGCCCGATGATCTGTATGTTCCATTTTGCGTATTAATGGTGGATTACAATGCTGAAATCAAGCAACGCACAACAAAAGAACCAACCTCGGCAACACAGTTTGCACCGGATGACATCCCGACAAGTGCCAAGCAGGGGAATATACATCAACCTACTTGGAGGATCCGTCTGCTTGAAACCTACCCTGAGATGGTACGCACGTGGAATAACATGCCTCTATATATCAAGTATAATCCCTGCTACTGCCCTGTCTTTCGAAGAAGGTCTTGGCCGGAGTACACCAAAACAGTTTTGACGGTTAAAGGATGTAAAAAGTTGTTAAATTATGTGTACCTAGCACCTCCTACTGGCCAACCCACAGTCAACTACATGATTTCAACCATCCGACACTCGGCATTCAGGTTCAAGAATGTCCCAGATGTCATGGCACAGATATGCCTCAAAATTTTTGAGCTCATGCTGGTTACATTCAGGACATTTAGGAATATCAAAGAACCTCATCTTTCGGCGATTGGATTTAATGAAGGGAATCAAAACCTTGTCTACGATATGAGCACCACACCATCCATTAACGTCGTATACACGTGGCATGCTTGGATAAAGTATCTACCTACTTGCTTCAAACAGACATTTGAAGAAATGTTCATCACCGGGTTCTGGGAATATCATTCTGAGATATTCATTCCCAGACCATCTCATCTATCACAGTTATTTGCAGTGGAACAAGCCCCACATTCAGAAAAGCTACATATACCACATCCAGAAGTTCCAGGGCCAGTAGACTGGGATGCCCTACTCACTGATTTGGCCAAAGGGTTGAGTGTTGGAGGATAAACACTCCTATGTGCACAACAAAAGCAAATGAACCCTCCTAGGATCCTGAAATTTTTCAGACATAGGTTCTGTATTTTCTAATTTTCTCTGAGTATATGCAGAGACTGAAAATGAAATTTTTCAGGCATAAACTAAACTTTAAGATCTTTCAAATGAGAGTAAAATCACTCCATTTGGATACTGGATGATGCCTCAACCAGCTGCAACAAAACAGATAACTTGATCTCTTCACAGAGTATGAGCTAACTAGACAGACACTGTTCTGGATATTTCTCTGCACATGTGCAGGCGCTGAACCTGAGACTTATACCAAATAAAGTAGAACTTATAAGCTTTCCAACAAGACAAAAATCATTGCAAATGGATTCCGGATGAAGGAGAAACAACAATTACAAGACCGGGGGGTCTGCCAAAAACATCTAGATAGATAGAGTGTGTAAAAGTGAAATTTCTACAAAATATGCAGAGAACAGCTAGTAGGGGGTGTGCTTAAGCAAGGGGGCAGCTTGGGCACGTATTTCCACGACTCTAAGTCATAATACAACTCATTAGAGGTTTTAAAGACCACATACTAACCTCTTTAACCAATCAAAAGCATATACATGTCAAAAGTGAGGTCCAATCACATCAAGAGGTGAGCTAAATCTTCTCTAATCAACTTCTTTCCATTATGGGCATAATTGGATGCCTCCAACTCGTGGAAATCAGCCTCCTTTGATTGTGAATGATGTGGAAGGTTCAATTTGGGGCATGTTCCCATACTCTTGAGCTTGGAAAACTTTCAACACTCCCCCTCAAGCTCAAGTCTTTTCCTTTCGTTGCTTCAGCCTATGTCTCTTATGTTGATAGCTTCCTTGAATCCTCCAAGCTTTGTACCTTCAAGAAACTTTGTCATCATGTCTGCAACCTGCATTTTAGTGTTCACATACCTTATATCTAACTCTTTTGCCATCACCTTTTCTCTAACAAAGTGGTAATGAACCTCTATGTGCTTGCTCCTTGCATGAAACATGGGATTGTTAGCTAGATAGATGCTTGAAATGTTGTCTCCATAAAGAGGAAACTCCTCCACTTCTACTTCCAAGTCCTTAAGTAGCTTCTTAAGCCATAATAGCTCACATGTAGCCAATGCTAAACCTCTGTACTCAGCCTCTGTGGATGAAAGAGCAATAGTGGGTTGCTTCTTAGAGCTCCAAGAGATCACTTTTGTACCTATCATGAAAACATAACCTGATGTACTCCTTCGATCATCCTTGCTACCTGCCCAATCAGCATCACTATATCCTTTGACACTTATATCAGCATCATATGAGTAAAATAGACCTTGGTTGATGGTGTGCTTGATGTAACGAAGCACCTTTCTAGCCGCCATAAGATGATCATGAGTAGGTGCATGCAAAAATTGGAGAGAGAACACCTACTACATATGCAAGATCAGGTCTAGTGAATGTAGCATAAATTAATGAACCAATTATGCTTCTATATAGTGTAATATCTTGTATAGCCTCTCCTTGACTTGCAACCAACTTTGTATTGGGCTCCATGGGCTGAGAAAGTGGCTTACAACCACTCATACCAAACTTGTATAGCACATCCAACAAGTATTTTCTTTGAATCAAGAAGATGCTATTGTGTGCATAGATTACCTCTATTCCCAAGAAGTACTTTAGTGTTCCAAGATCAGATATCTTGAACTCCTTCCCTAGCTTTGATTTGATATCTTTAATACCTGCAATATCACTTCCTATGATGATCAAATCGTCCACATAGATGCATATGTATACCGTCTTGTCTCCTTGCTTCTTCATGTAAAGTGATGGATCTGCAACACTTCCTTTGTATCCACAACTTGATAAATAATCCACTAACCTCTGATTCCAGGCCCTTGGGGCTTGCTTTAGTCCATATAGTGCTTTCCTTAGCTTGCAAACATGATTTGGGTACCTCATACTAGCAAATCCTTGAGGTTGGCTCATGTAGACTACTTCGTCAAGCTCTCCATTGAGGAAGGCATTCTTCACATCCAACTGATATAAGCTCCATTTCCTTGATGTGGCCACTGCAATCAAAGTCATAATTGTTGGCATCTTGGCTACGGGGCTGAAAGTTTCATCATAATCTATCCCGTAGCTTTGGGAGAAGCCTTTCGCCACCAACCTTGCTTTGTACCTAGCAATGGAACCATCTGAATTTCTTTTAATTTTGTAAACCCACTTATTACCTATCACCTTCATGCCTTCTTGAGCTGGTACCAAGCTCCAAGTATGGTTCTCATCAAGTGCTTTGAGATCTTCCTTCATTGCCTCTTGCCATTCCTTGCAATCCTTAGCTTCTTCATAACTAGTTGGTTCTTTGTCCTTGATTACCTGAGTCATGTATGCATAATGCTTTGCAATGAAATTATCATATGTTAACCTTTGTACTGGATATCTTACTCTTGAAGACCTTCTTTCACTTCCTTTTGGTGTGGTTGCCATCTTCTTTCTTTGTTTTGCCACTCCTGGAGTTTGAATTTCTTCTATCTCTTCATCTTCCAACATGCTCTCGTCCACATAGCTTCCTTCTTCAACTAAAATCTTCTCTTTGCCTTTGACTTTGCTTTCTTCAGAGCTGGTCTCTCTTTCCCTAAGCCTTCCACTCCATGGTGAGGGTGTCCTTGTGTTGCATGAGTTGCTTGGACCACTTAAATCCATGCTTTCTTGAACTCTATCATCATTCTTCAAATCTGTCTCACCTATGTCTTCAACCTGCAATGGACTCGTGCATGCATACCAAGGCTTCAACTCATCAAAGACAACATCCCTACTTACCTTCAGCTCCTTGGTGATGGGGTTATAGCATTTATACCCCTTTTGTTCCATAGAATATCCCAAAAAAATACATCTTTCAGATTTGGCATCTAACTTTGACCTCAACTCTTGAGGTACATGTACATAGCATATACAACCAAAGACTCTAAGATGTGAAATGCAAGGTTTTCTTCCACTCCATGCTTCCTCAGGGGTTATATGATGTATACCTGATGTAGGACATCTATTCATGATGTATGTGGCTGTATATGTAGCCTCTCCCCAATAACAATGTGGCATATTCATTTCGTTGAGCATACACCTTGCTACCTCTGCTATGTGTCTGTTCTTTCTCTCTGCTACCCCATTTTGTTGAGGGGTATACCTACATGTAAATTGTCTTTTGATGCCATTGACCTGCAAAAATTCAGAAAATTCATGGGAGAAGTACTCTCCCCCTCCATCGGATCTCAAAGTTTTGATAAACTTGCCAGATTCCTTCTCCACCTGTGCTTTGAATTTCTTGAAGTAGTGGAACACATCTGATTTGTTTCTAATGCAATACAACCACACTTTTCTTGAAAATTCATCAATGAAGGTTACAAAATACCTATTTCCAGCAAGGGATGCTTCTCTTGTTGGACCCCAAACATGCGTGTGAATGAGGTCTAAAACATTTGCACTTAAATAGGTACTCTTCTTGAAGGGCAGCCTTGATTGTTTTCCTTGTTGGCAAGCTACACAAATTTCATGCAACATTTTAGATGTAAAATTTGGTAGGCCTCTTACCAAGCTCCTCCTTTGCATGTCCTTGAGCTTTTGTAGGTTGATGTGACTATTCATTTATGCCATAGATCCAAATCTGCTATCCTCTTGTCTCCATATGTGACATACATTGAATGGTGTGGCTGATTTATGTCCATTGTGAACATTCTCCCTTGCTTTTTTCCTTTTGCTATGAGCTTGAAACCTGCCCTTGGATCCTCAACAAAACATCCTCTTTCATTGAACCTAACTTGATAGCCTTTTTCTACCATTTGGCCTACCGAAATCAAGTTTTTGGTAATAGTAGGGACATGTAATACCTCTGATAAGCACTTTACTCTTTGATTTCCTTCCAAACTGATATCTCCCACATGTTGATATGCTCTGAGTTATCACCTGTTTCCACATGCCCTTGATGCTTTGGGACCTGCAAATTACTAAAAAACTCCTTTCGACATGACATATGATTGCTACATCCACTGTCTACATACCATACATCTTCACTAGCTTGAGTTGTATCTTCACCATACCTCATGGCAAGTAAATAATCATTCCCTTGGCTAGATGATGTGTTTGCATAATTACCTTGCCCTCTATAATTGTTGTTGTTGCTTTGATTCCCTTGTCTTTGAGCTCTATGATAGCATTCATTTGCAAAATGACCGGGCTTACCGCATACAAAGCATCCATTTGAAGTGGCTTGTCCTCTTCCACCAAATCTTCCACCTCTTCCTCTATTTGTGGCTCTTCCACCTCTTTGACCTACATTTTCTTGTCCTTGACCTTCTTGGTTGCTTTGATATCTTCCTCTTCCTCTTGTAGCACCTCGGTTGTGTCTTCCTCTTCCTCTACCTGCATACAGCAATTGCCCTTGGCTATCCTTGGCATTATGACCACCAAGGTTCATCTCCTCTGTCACCATGAGAGTGATTAGTTGATCAAAATCAAGAAGAGAGTCCCTTACATACACTGAAGTTGTGAAAGCCCTCCATTTTTCATCATCCCTAAGTCCATTTAGGGTGTGGGCGACAAGATCGTCATCATCTAGGGCACAACCGATTGACCCTAGTGCATCTGCAAGCTCTTTAACCTTTAATATGTAATCATTAGCACCTTGAGAGGGGCTTTTCCTAAGATTATTTAGCTCATTCTTGAGCTGAATTTTTCTAGTTTTTGTGGAGGTTGAATACAATCTCTCCAAGCACTCCCACACCTTCTTCGAGAGTTGCTAATATGCTGAGATAAAATGAAAATCACCCATTTGTCCCTTTCATCCCACTCTCTTACTGCTCTTCTCTGGCCATTGGTTGGATTTACCTCATCTATGTAGGGTTTTGGCTCTCCACCACTCACAAGTCCCCACAAACCTTTCCCCATCAAAAAATTGCTTATTCTAAATCGCCACGGTTGGTATTTTCCTTTTTCGAGCTTCTCAATCTGAGCATTGAGATCAGCCATGGTGCCTCCTAAATGTTTTGAACCTCCCCCTTGATGCAATGAAGTTGAAAAGGATGCCTTTTACCTCAAAAAATAGAGCTACTCCTCTTGATGAAGCTTCGTCTTTGATTTGATGATGTATTTGCTTCCCCTTGTTGTTGACGTGCCCGTTCCTTGCTTCCTTCCTTCAAACTTTGATGAAGTCTTTACTTCACTTCAGTAGCTCCTTCTTCTCTCTTTGATACTCCACTTATAGCTCTGATACCACTGTTGGAGGACAAACACTCCTATGTGCACAACAAAAGCAAATGAACCCTCCTAGGATCCTGAAATTTTTCAGACATAGGTTCTGTATTTTCTGAGTTTCTCTGAGTATATGCAGAGACTGAAAATGAAATTTTGCAGGCATAAACTAGACTTTCAGAGCTTTCAAATGAAAGGAAAATCACTCCATTTGGATACTGGATGATGCCTCAACCAGCTGCAACAAAACAGATAACTTGATCTCTTCACAGAGTATGAGCTAACTAGACAGACACTGTTCTGGACATTTCTCTGCACATGTGCAGGCACTGAACCTGAGACTTATACCAGATAAAGTAGAACTTATAAGCTTTCCAACAAGACAAAAATCATTGCAAATTGATTCCGGATGAAGGAGAAACAACAATTACAAGACTGGGGGGTCTGCCAAAAACATCTAGATAGATAGAGTGTGTAAAAGTGAAATTTCTGCAAAATATGCAGAGAACAGCTAGTAGGGGGTGTGCTTAAGCAAGGGGGCAGCTTGGGCATGTATTTCCACAACTCTAAGTCATAATACAACTCATTAGAGGTTTTAAAGACCACATACTAACCTCTTTAACCAATCAAAAGCATATACATGTCAAAAGTGAGGTCCAATCACATCAAGAGGTGAGCTAAATCTTCTCTAATCAACTTCTTTCCATTATGGGCATAATTGGATGCCTCCAACTCGTGGAAATCAGCCTCCTTTGATTGTAGATGATGTGGAAGGTTCAATTTGGGGCATGTTCCCACACTCTTGAGCTTGAAAAACTTTCAACATTGAGAATCGCAGAACATCATTTAGCTACCGACGTTGTGGAGTACTACATCCAATGACCCACTCAACAAGGGTCTGTCAGAGACGACAGACGTGAGAGAGGGGGGGGGTGTTGGCAGTCAAGGAACTGAAGGACTCACAAGACAAGGAAGTCAACGAAGGGAGTCAGAGCGAAGAGAAGGTACAAGCAGACAGAGTAGTCAAAGAAGATCTGGCAAGTAGGCCACCTAAATTTTTCATGCATCAAAGAGGTGGGCACACATAAAGAAGGAGCAAGTAGGGAGCTACAGGAATTGTATGTCAAAACGTTAGAAGAAATCCCTACAAAAATAGTGATTTTCATCACTAAAAACCATTGTAAATACCATTTCATATTTTTCTAGCTCCATTTTGTGCAAGCCAAGGAGTCCTTGAGCTTGAGGAGCTTTAGAAGTACGTACCTATCAGTTTTCACTTTTTTTAGACTCCGTTTGAACCTCCAAATAGGCTAGAGAACCTAATTTTTAACTAGGCCGGACACTAGGTCTGGACAAGGCCAAAAACTAGTCAAAAACGATAAATAGAGCTAGAGAGCTCATTTTTGAGGTTAGCTTGTAATAGTTTTGAACTTGTATGAGCATTTCTGAACTAATCTAAAAGAACTCCATTGTCTTCCTCTTTGTTCTTGCCGTGTGTGCACGTGTGTGTGTGTATGTGTGTGCATGTTGGTGTGCTTCTCACTCATGCACTTGTGCCTTCACTTGCTCAAGGTCATCATACCATCCTCACGTCTTCCCGGATTGACATTAGAGGAGGTGCTACTCATCACTGAGCTACAAGTCCTCTAGATGCGTAAGCCCAAATCATTGTAACATAACTCTTGTAAAATAGTAGGAAATTAGAGTTAGTCAATAGAAGTGCCGATCTCTTGTGTGAAAGGACCATTTTTAGGGCAGTCACTTGGTGACTCTTGTAAAAGGACTTTTTGCCATTGTGAGAGCTAAAGAAGAATTTTGAATTAGCTTCTTTCCTACTGATTTCCTTCTTCTCCATGATCTTTTGTGTGTGTGTGTAATGCTTGAAATGTGTGTGTAGGGCTGTTGTCTACCCCTTCCCATAGCTTTTGAGTTGTTGTAGTGTGTGTGTGAGCCATTACGAGTTGTAGAGCGAGTGTTGGTTTTTCCCATCATTCACTATTTTGCTCATATTTTGAAGTGTGTTTGTCAGATTCGAGTGAAAATAGTACCAATAGTTGCATCTCATCAAGAGCTTCGAAACAAATATTTGGAGTTTGGAGCTAAGAGGAAAGTTCAAATTTGTGCTTACTACTGTAAATGGTATCACCGCATGCATTTTCAGAGAATTAGTGAGTTGGAGAGGTAATCGAGTCTACTCACTTGCATTGTAGCTTAGAAACTTCACACCAACATGCGTGCACATGTCTTCATACACTTGGTTCTTGTGGTTCCTCGGATTGATAATTAAACGTGTATTAATCCACCACTATATTTACTTGTGGCCACGACTTAGGTACACACTCATCATAATAGGAAATGATGTTATAGGGATTAAAGATATCAAAAGGAAGCTTGATAAGGAGTTTAAAATTTTAGATCTTGAAGAGCTGAAATATTTTTTATGTATTGAAGTTCTTTATGGAAAAAGTGGCATCTACTTGATGCAAAGGAAGTACTTGTTGGATGTTCTTTTTAGATTTGGAATGAGTGAATGCACACCACTCACTCAACCCATGGACACAAATAGAAAGATTTGCTCAAATGATGGAGAAGTATTGGAAGATATAATGACATACAGAAGCATTGTAGGATCATTAATCTATGCAAACATTACAAGACCTGATTTATCTTATGTTGTTGATGTACTTTCTCAATTTATGCAAGCCCCAACAAGTGAACATTTAAATTCAGCGAAGAGAGGGTTGAGATACATAAAGCATACAATCAATCATACTTTGTTTCACAAGTTTGATGAAGAATTGTAGGTCAAAGGCTTTGACGATGCTGATTGGGCAGGTTGAAAGGAAGATATGAGATCAACCTTAGGTTATGTGTTCATGATAGGAAGCAAACCTATCACATGGAGCTCAAAGAAACAACCTATTGTTGCACTTTCATCCATGGAGGCTGAATATACAGGATTAGCATTTGCCACATGTGAAGAAATATGGATTAAAAATCTTTTGGATGATCTTGAAGTACAAGTTGGAACCATCCCTATATACGGTGATAACATGTCAAGTATTTACTTGGCAAGCAATCCTACGTTTCATGCAAGGAGCAAGCACATAGAGGTCCACTACCATTATGTAAGGGAGAAGGTATTGAGAAAAGATGTGGAGATAAAGTTCATCCAAACCAAAGAGCAGGTTTCAGATATGTTTATAAAGTTTTTGGACGCTTCTAAACTCAAAAGTTTCAAGGAGGTGATAAATTTGCAGGACATGGTTGAAGATAACTCTCAAATGAGCTTGAGAGGGAGTGTTGAAGATAAATGTACAAGCTCATTTTCACATGAGCTATGCTTGGATAATTTTACCAAATATAAAGATAAAGGAAAAACAAGAAAAAAAAGAGAAAAAAAATTCTATTCAAAATTCATGAGTAAAAGATACAATACCTGCCTAGTAGTAAATTGTATGTAGTGGGTAGTCAAATGAAAGTGGTGAGTTAAGGAGGCACGAACTTCTTCACAGGCTCATTGGTTATAAAAGTGGAGTGGGAACACGTTCTAAACAAGGAGAGAAAGAGGCAAGAGCTCCCAATAGCCAGATCTGGTCATTTTGTCATTTTGTCTTCCCATAGACTCCTTCCAACCGCACATCATTTTGTACACAACTCTGTTTTGAAGCTCATATCTGAGTGCATATGTAACCATTTCTTGCGTTTAAACACTCACTGGAAAGGTTATCTTGTGTAATTTTTCTTTCTCAAATATTTGCTTCAAATCTTATATATTCTATGAGATATTAGTCAAAGAGTTAGGCCTAGAATTTTAGCATACTTGTGTAGATAGGTAACCTATTTTGGTTGGTTAAGTTTCCTGACCAAAATGCATCAAAATTTCTAGATTTTTGGTTTGTTGGAGAGCTATTTGCACGTTATCTCTCTATCCCAAATATGTCACTCAAAGGACTTATATTCTCTGAGATATCTATCAGAGAGTGAAGTCTAGTTTTTCAGTATACTTGTGTGTGCAAGTGCTCTATTTTGATCAGTTGCGTTTCCTAACCAAAACTCATCCAAGTTACTTGATTTTTATCTTGTTGGAAAGCTATTTGTGTGTTTTTTCTTTATCGCAAATATCATCCTCAAAAGCTATATATGCAGGGAGTTATCAATCCGAGAGTGAAGTTCAACTCTTCAGTATACTTGTGTGGATAGGTAGTTCATCTTCGTGAGTTGCATTTCCTAATCAAAACTTGTCCAAATTAAGTTATTTATAGCTTGTTAGAAACTATGTTTGTCTACTTTGATTGAATAAAGGAGGGGGTCAATTTGAGTTTTGTATTGAGAGCAGCAAGCTATCTAAGGTGCAATTGTTTGTCCAAGTGCTGGACATACAAGGGTTCACTACACGTTTTTGTTGCGCATAAGAGAACTCATTCTCCACATATATGTCCTCTGACTTTAATGCATTTTTGGCTGAATGTGGGATAAAACATCAGTGTACAGTGTCGTATACACCTCAACAGAATGGAGTTGCTAAATGGAAGAACATGTTACTCATGGGGATGGCGAGCTGTATGGTCGAGAGTTAGGCTTTACCACATAGTTTTTGGCTTGAGGCTATCATGTGTGCAACATACGTATTTAATAGGTGTCCCACTAAAGCACTGTAGTCTATCACTCCATATGAGGCTTGGCATGGTCGCAAGCCATCTGTTGCTCATCTGCATGTTTTTTGTTGTCTCGCATATGCATTAGTGCGTGAATAACATTGCAGGAAATTGGATGACAAAGCAGTAAAATGTATTTTTGTTGGGTATAGTTCTAAAAGCAAAGGCTATCATCTATATCATCCAGAGAGTAAATGCATTTTGGTTAGCCGTGATGTTGTCTTTGTGAAAGATGCTATTCAGCCTTTACTTTCATGTATGAAGGAGACATATGTTAGCTCCAAAGGCATGTATGATACTTTGTTGTCTCTTTTTATAGGTGGACAATCTAGTGATGGTCCTAATGAGGCAAGTTTTCAGCCATTGCAGGTTTCATGTAATGATGGAAATCATTCCATTTTTTATGCAGATTTGCATGATGCACTTGTTGATGAGAGAGCTGATATTGAGGAGGCAAAAACTATGCAAAAATGGCTAGTGAAGACTTTGCATGATAGCAAATTAGATGCACCTCTGTCATAGCATACTTGTTCAGGCTCTCATAGTGCCTCTTTGCATCAGATTGCTATGATATGGCTGCATCTAGTCTCTGTGATGAGACTGAACCTGTTTCATTTTATGAAGCACAAAATTCTGAACATTGGATGGCTGCAATGCAATCTGAATATGATGTTATCATGAAAAATGGTATATGTTCTTTATGTAACGTGCCTCCTGACAAGGAGGCCATTGGCACTAAGTGGGTATACAAGCTCAAGCATAAACGTGATGGAACAATTGATAGGTATAAGGATAGGCTTGTTTCAAAGGGCTATGCACAAGAAAGAGGCATTGATTTTGATGAAACATTTGCACCTACTTATCGAATGACTACTCTTCATAGCATCTGTGCACTTGCAGCCCATCATGGTTGGAATGTACATCAGTTGGACATTAAAACAAAATTTCTGAATGGTAACTTGCATGAAGAAGTGTATTTTTTAAGCCCCATGGCTTTGTGCAAAAAGGGCATGAAAACCATCTGTGTAGGTTAAAGAAGACATTATATGGTTTAAAGCAAGCACCATGTGCTTGGTATGAAAAGATACATGCCTATCTAATTGCACATGGGTTTGAGAAAAGTCCAACTAAAAGCACCTTATATGTTAAGCATGCTAATGATGTGCTTCTGATCATTGTTGTGTATGTTGATGACATGCTGCTCACTGATGCTGATGACAAGCATATTGCTGATTTTAAGGCTGATTTGCATGCCATATTTGAGATGTCTAATTTGGGCATTCAGTTTATGCAAGTTGATGGTGGAGTGGATTTGTGTCAAACAAAATATATTGACACATGATTGCAGTGTTTTGGCCTTGAAGACTATAAGCCCATTGCCACTCCTATGGAGATAGGTTTACGATTGAGTCTTCATGATGCTGGAGATGCATTTGATGTTGTTCTCTATCAGTGGATGCCTAATTTACTTATGCATTACTCAGCTAGAAATTCAGTTTGATGTATCATAGATGAACAAGTTTATGCATTGCCTAGGTGTCAAGCATTGGGAGGCAGTTAAGCGCATCTTTCGCTACTTGAGTGGTACTCGACTACTTGGATTGTTTTATCCCAAGCGGGGATCACTATTGCCAGATTTGCATGCTTTTTCTGACTCTGATTGGGTTGGTTTCTATGACACTCGTGTGTCCACTAGTGGTTTTTGCTTCATGCTTGGTAGCTCATGCATATCTTGGATGAACAAGAAGCAGCCTACTATGGCCACTTCTAGTTGTGAGACTGAGTATAGGGTAGTTTTCATAGCGACTGATGAGTGTGTGTGGCTCACACATCTTATGGCTCATTTGGGTGTTGCTCGGTCTTCTGCCACCACCATCTTCACTGATAGTGAGAGTGCATTGGTAGCTGCGAGGAGCCCTAATTTTCCATGCGCGCACTAAGCACATTGAGCTGCATTATCATTATGTCACGAAGGCTCTGCCTGGGGAGAAGTTTGAAGATTTCCACAAAGCTTTGGGCTTACTTCCGTTTCTGGATTGATTCAACATAGCTTGGCACTTCCTTATACATGACTGCTAGCTCCTTGTTCACCACATTACTCCGAGGGGGGATTTGTTGATATATTTAGGTACTGATGTGTGTGAACACTCTAGGACTGCCAGGGCACTTTTTTCCCTCTTTAGGAGGTTTTTTCCCCCAGCTTGTATATTCGCCTATAGCCCTAACGTGTTACTTATCTCTATACATTCTAGTGGTAATACATTCAGTATTGTGTGTTGTGCTCCAAGCTTCTTCTTCTTCCTTGTGTTGTTCGTGTGCTTCCGCAAATGTCTAACTCCAACAACTTGGTCATCCTTGTTTGAGCCGTAGTGGGGTTTTGACTCTTCTAGCTCCATTATCATTCTATTGAGTTGTCTACCATCATGGCATTAGAGGTCTCAAGCACGTCTGGTGGAGTAGGGTCTAGTGCCAGTGTTCCAAGGAGGAGCTATAACTTGTAGGGAAAAGACCATTTTGAGATCCAGAAATTTGATGGCACAAACTTTGCTTTATGGAAGAATCAAATTAAAGATGTGCTGATTCAGAGGAGGCAATGGAAGCCTGTAAATGGAATCTTTAAGAAGCTTGCTAACATGGATGAAGATGATTGGGATGAGTTAGATGAAATGGCTAGGTATACCATTTGACTGCAAATGGTATACAATGTTTACTTTATAGTATTAGACTCTGAAAGTGGAGAGGAGGTTTGGAAGAAGTTATGCAATGCATATGAAAAAGAGACGACACCAAATAAAGTCTATCTGATGAGAAAATTATATGAACTTTGCATGAAGGACACTGATAGTTTTGTTTCTCATCTAAATGAGGTTGATGTTATATTCTCCCAGTTATAGGCTCAAAAAATGGATATGGATAATGAAATGAAAGTAGTCTTGATTTTATGAAACCTACCATCATCATGGAATACATTTTGCACAACTATTAGAAATAGTGCACTTGGTGGTAAAATGGTCTATGATGACATATGTGGGGCACTCTTGAGTGTCAAGATTTGTAGAAAATCTATGGTTGTGCACTCAGAGTGGAGATGCATATAATGTTCGTGATTCTTACCAAGGAAAGACTTAGCAATGTGGCAGGAGCAACAATAAGGAAAAGAATGGTCAACAGAATAAGAGTAGAAGTAAATCAAGGAAGAGGGATATCGAATGCCATTATTGTCATAAGAAAGGACACATGAAGAAATATTGTCATGCATTAAAGAATGCTAAAGGTAAAGGACAAACTTGTTGATGGGCATGTTAAATAGATACTTGCACCATCTACTTTGACTGTGAAGATTGAAGAAATTAATGCTATTTCTAATGATGTTGATGTGTTGACACTTGATAGAGCTATGCCAATTGAGGCTCTTATGGCTTATTCTCTTTCCCACATGTAGCTCTTAGATTCTGGTGCTTCTTTCCATGTGACAATACACAGAGAATGATTCTCTAATTATGCAACAAAGTCTCTTGGTACGATGAGACTTGGTGACTCTTACAAGTGTGATGTTGTTGGGATTGAAGATGTGGTTGTGCACTTCATTGATGGTTCAAAATTTACTATGCATAATGTACGCCATGTACCTCAGTTATCACACAGTTTGATGTCAGTCAACTTGATGACCTTGGTTACAAGGTGGTCTTTCATCCTCAATCCTTTCGCATATCAAAGGGAAATATGGTTATTGCAAAAGGAATCAAAGTTGTTTCACTTTATCCTTTATTTGTATCATAGAAAGAACACTTGTTAACTATTACTAAACAACTCATGGCTTGTATTTGACATGGCTGTTGGGGCCATATATCACATAGTGGAATGGAAAAGCTTTCTCATTCTCACTACTTACCTGTGTTGTCTTTCTCTGATTTTTCATTTTGTGAGCATTGTCAATATGGAAAGCAAACTAGGAATCTGCACAAGATGCACATTGACTCTTCAATTCAGCCTTTAGATATTGTTCATACAGACATGTGTGGGCATATGCCAACAAGGTCATTAGGTGGTTCTCTTTATTTGTCACTCTCATAGATGATGCTACTAGAAAAGTATGGGCCATGTTTTCAGCCACACTCGTAAAACTATAGGTTTCTCGAAAGGTTTTCAATTGTGGTGGGAGGAGCCACTACGCATTTATGTAGGTTTTTGAACCTAAACAACAGAGTTGATAGACACTTGCAGGTGTTATTGGCTAGTTTTTGGGTTGTGAATTCAGCCTTTCAATGTTATTCTAGAAGAATTCATAGAGAGTTTACAGTTACCTATACCCCAGTACACAATGATGTAGCTGAAAGGATGAATAGAACTATTCGAGATAGAGTAGTTTTTATGTTGCATCATGCAAACCTTTCACAAGGCTTTTGGGTAGAAGTAGTATTGACTACAATTCATGTGATTGACCTTTCATCTAGTACTGCCAAAGGTCTGAAAGTGGCACAAGAGTTATGGATAGGGAAGCCACCATATTATGATCATCTTTGAGTTTTTGGGTGTGAAGCATATGTTCATATACCCAAGAATCTTAGACAAAAGTTGGATCATAAGTCAAAGAAATGCATTTTTCTTGGATATGGTCGAGAAGGACAATTTGGATATCGCTTATGGAACCTTGAAACACGATCAATGATGAGAAGTAGTGATGTCATTTTCGATGAGTTTAAGATACATAAACACCCCATTAAGGAGCTTCAATTGAGAAGAGTGGTGTTTGAGGATACTAGTCCTCTAGTTAGCATGCATAAAAATCTGCACATAGGGATGTTCAAGAGAATGTCCAATCATATGAGTCTACAAATGTTCCTATTCAAAAATCATTGAGACGCTCTACACGTGTCTCACATCCACTTGATAGATATGTTCCAAGCTTGGATTTTGTTATGCTAACAGATTTTGGTGAGCCTTCTTGATACACATAGGCTATGTAGACAACGGATCATCTCAAGTGGGAGCATGCCATGAAGTGTGAGTTGGATTCTATTTACAAGAATGGTACTTGGGATTTAGTACCTTTGCTAAAGGGTAGGAAAGCATTACCATGTAAATGGGTATAT
Organism: Ceratopteris richardii; assembly: GCA_020310875.1. Lineage (NCBI taxonomy): Eukaryota > Viridiplantae > Streptophyta > Polypodiopsida > Polypodiales > Pteridaceae > Ceratopteris > Ceratopteris richardii. Next base: position 13,066,792 of record CM035410.1, read on the forward strand.
AAGCTGAAATTCACATCTGATAGTGCTTCTCCAAAAGTATAAAGCACAAGTTGTTGCAAAAGCTTTTAAGAGGAACAACACGGTGTTGATTTCGATGAAATCTTCTCTCTAGTGGTCAAGATGACTACCCTGTGCATGTTTCTTGGATTCGTTGCAATGGAGGACTTAGAGCTAGTCCAAATGGATGTGAAAATTGCTTTCTTGCATGGAGACCTTAGATAGGAGATCTATATGGAACAATCAAAGGGTTATGTAGTTCTTGGCGAAGAAAGTCTAGTTCGTAAGCTCAAGAAGAGCTTATATGGACTTAAACAGTCCCCTAGACAATGGTACCAAAAGTTTGATGCTTTTATGAAGTCTTAAGGCTATTCTCAAAGCAATGAGGGTCATTGTCTCTACACAAAGAGATGCTCAGATGGAAGCTTGATATGCTTGATACTTTATGTGGATGATATGCTGATTGCTGGGAAGTTCTCTTATGACTTGTCAATTCTCAAAAAGAAGTTGAGTGAGATATTTGATATGAATAATTTGGGGGATGCCAAACATATTATTGGCATGTGCATTACTTGTGATAGGAGTAAAAGATGCATATACTTTTCTCAAAGTGAGTACATATCCAAGGTACTTCATATGTTCAATATGCAAGGTGGAAAGGCATTGAGTACACATTTACCTAAATATGTGAAATTAAGCAAGGATGATTGCCCCAAATCAGATGAGGAAAAGGAATTCATGACCAAAATTCCTTATCAGTCTGTTGTTGGTAGTTTCATGTATGCTATGGTAGCTACGAGACCAAACATTGCATTTGCAATGGGAGTTGTGAGCATTATATGTCTAATCTTGGAAAGAAACATTGGGAAGTGTTCAATTTGATTTTGACATATCTAAGTGGCACTAAGGACAAGTGTCTATGCTTAGGTAGAGGAAAAGCATCCATTATTGGTTACACATATTTTGACTATGTTGGTTGTGTAAACAATCATAAGTCTACATCATGGTATATTTTTCATTTTGTTGGAGGTGCTATCTCTTGGAGATCTTGTCTTCAAGAATGTATAGCTATTTCCATCACAAAAGGAGAGTATGTTGCAGCAAATGAGGCATGTAAGGAAGCATTGTGGCTTTCTCATCTTGCTTGTGATATGGGTCTAACTCAGCATATACCTCATTTGCTCAGTGATAGTCAGAGTGCCATTGATTTGGCTAAGAATCTGGTCTATCATGCAAAGACCAAGCACATTGAGGTGAGGTATCACTTCATTAGAGATTACGTAGCCACTGAGTGCATTATTCTTGAGAACGTTCACACTTGAGATAATGCTGCAGGTTTGACTAAAGCTCTACCATAGGATAGCTTTCGACACTGTTGTCACTTGATGGGGGTTACTTGAATTCATGATCTTACATAGTCACTTGTATACTATGTAACATGCCCATCAACTGGGAGGTATATTTTATATACTTACACTCAGGTATTCTTTATCATTCTTTATTTTTCTCCCATAGTTACTTTGGCCATGTTGGCCTTTAGTGGGAGATTGTTATCGTTAATGCCCATGTGAAAGGCCAAAAAGGCCATTGAACACTTCTTGTATATGTTATTTAATAAAACATATAGTGGCCTAGTCAACCATAGACTGTAAGTTCAACCGCATTCGTAACACCTAAGAAATATGTGTTCATGCTCCCTGTGTACTGTGTTTATCTATGTATCATGCAGCCTCTGTATAGAGTATCGTGTGTGGTGCTTGGAGCTCGGTTTTCTACTCTAAGGATATTATCACGGATTTCTCGAGAAGGAGAGCACTCGTGGTGCATCACCATCGAAATACTTAACATTTCTATGCAAGACGTGCATGATCGTAGTGAAATAGGTGATACTATTGTCTAGATTAAGACTTTCTTATTAGAGTAATTTATCTAGTCAAATCCTATCTTATTCCATATAAAAGATGAACCTTATTCATAATCCATACCCAAATCACTTTCACTTGATACTACTAGAGCTACATATACTCTATACTTTTGGCCTAGTGAAATGTGTGGATTTCTTTTTTACTATTAGCCTCCACTAAAAAGATCAATGTGAATAGAGGGGAATATGCTAATAATCCTTGTCCATCCATTAAAATGGTATAGGTGGATTATCTATATGGTTTCTTAAGAGGATAAAACCCTCTTTTCTTTGGAGAGAATTGTTGATATATTTTGGTATTGATGTGTGTGAACACACTAGGACCATCGGGGCACTTTTTTCCATTGAGGAGGTTTTTTTCTCCGGCTTGTATATATGCATATAACCCTAATGAGTTATTTATCTCCAACGATTGGTATCAGAGAAGGTCATTGCTTCATCTAGGGCATCATTGACACCCTCTTATCATAGTCTCAAAATCACAAGAAAATTGGTGATCATACTCAGATCGATAATGAATTTGAAACTGCATTGCTTTGTGGTGTCGAAATCGCGATCTGAGCTTGTTTCGATCTTCAAATGTACTATCACAATGCTTGTGCAAGCAATTTTGTCTTTTTATGCCATACATATATACATGCTTCCGTTCATCAATACAAGCTCCTCGAAGTCTACTACAGGTTAAGCAAAACTCGACAAGGTAGTTCTATTGAACTTTTTGAGATATAATCATTTTTCTCCATCATGGTATTTTTATCAATGGCCATGGCTAAAAGTAATGATGTATTCGATATGGTGGCTGTTGAGGATAAGTTAGATGGTACCAATTACCCATTATGGGCATATATGATGTATCATCTATTGTTCACAAAAGGACTGTGGAATATTGTGCAGGGTGTTGAAGAATTTCCTACTACATCTGCAAATATAGTTACTGAAGGTGATGTGGATGGCGTTGAAGATGATGTTCTTTAGGCTCTTGTTCATGGTATAGTTCTTGCTTCACCTATTGTAGAGAAACTTTCCTAGGATGGGAGAGATGCTTAGACATACCCATTGATAGCCTTATTCCTCACATTCACACTTGCAAAACAACAAAGGATGCTTGGGATACACTTACCACTTTATACCAGGCAAGGAATGAGGCTTGTGTTGTGTACCTCCAAAAATATTTGGAGAGTGAGCACATGAATGAAGGAGATTCCATGGATAGTTTTTTGAAATAGATGAAAGATTTGAAGGAGTAATTGATTTCTACTGATGAAGTCTTGCCAAATAGTTCACTTGTGTAGAATGTTTTGAATGGTCTTCTAGATTCATATAAGAGTTTTGCTTCTACTCTTCAGTTGATAATGAAAGGAAATCCGAATGCCTTAATATTTGAGGGGTTAGTCTCTTTTCTCTTACAAGAAGATCAATCTAGGCAGAACATGTCCATTATGCATGTTGCAAATCAAGCTTTCCTGGCTAGTCAGAAGGCAAAGGTAAATGGAGCTCATCTACTAGTAAATAAATATGCTAATTTTGCACAATCAAAGAAGGATGAAAAAGAAGAGAAAAAACATAAAAGAAGAAATTGTTTTGCAAATACTGTAAAGGAAATGATCATGTCATAAACAACTGTCCAAAACTAGTTGCAAAAGAGTCAAAGAAAAAAGAGGCTAGAATGGTTGTTGTAGAGGCCTCTACACCCAAATCAGAGTCTGAAAATCTTGTGCAGAATGAAGAATGGGCATTTACTAATATTTGGAGCTATGAACCATCTTCTCATGAATGGTGTATGATTGTAGTAGATTCAGATGTTTTGTACTTTGATAGTGGGACAACCAAACATATTACCTCGTAGCACGATTTCTTCACTTCACTTGAGCTTGCCCCTATAGGGAATTTTATCACATGCACCAACAACTCCACTTATCCTATCATGGGAGTTGGTAAGATCATTTTGACTATACTAATGGTAGTTCTTTCACATTGATAGATGCTTTATTTTTTCTAGGGATCAAGAAAAATCTCTTAGGAGTTTCAACATTAGCCAAGATCAGCTTGGTTGTGAAATTTTTTTATGATAGATGTACAATTTATGATCTGCCAAATGGCAACATCATTATTGCTTCTCGCATTTTATGTCGTGGGCTATATAAGCTCATAGATGATGAAAAATCTATGAATGATTCAGCATGTGCAATTCAAGATTCTCAGGCTATGTTTGATGCAAAGCTTTGGCATGCATGCTTTGGTCATCTGAATTTTTCTAGTTTGTTATGCATGTAGAAATCTGAAGTGGTGTCCTCTCTTTGAATGGTCAAGAGTCAGGCTTTACGACATAGTTTCTAGCTTGAGGTTATTATGTGTGTAACATATGTACTTAACAGGTGTCCCACTAAAGCATTGTAGTCTATCACTCCATATGAGGCTTGGCATGGTTGAAAGCCATCTGTTACTTATCTGCATGTCTTTGGTTGTCTGGCATATGCATTAGTGTTTGAACAAAAATGCAAGAAATTCAATGATAAAGGAGTGAAATGTTTTTTTGTTGGGTACAGTTCTGAAAGCAAAAGCTATCATTTGTATCATCCACAGACTAAACACATTTTGGTTAGTCGTGATGTTGTTTTCGTGGAAGATGCAATTCAGCCATTTTCATGTACTAAGGAGACATCAGTTAGCTCCAAAGATGTGTATGACACTTTGATACCTCTTTTTATAGGTGAACAATGTAGTGCTGGTCCAAATGAGGCAATTTCTCAGTCGTTGCAAGTTCCACATGATGATGTAGATCATTCCATTTCTAATGGAGACTTACATGATGCACTTGTTGATAAGAGGTTTGATATAGAGGAGGAAAAAACTATGCCTAAATGGTTGGCGTGGACATTGCGAGATAACAAATTATATGCATGTCTATCATATTTTACTCATTGAGGCCCTCATAGTGCTTCTTTTGCATCAGATTGCTATGCTATGACTACCTCTAGTCTTTGTGATGAGAATGAGCCTCTTTTGTTTGATGAAGCACAAAATTCAAAAAATTGGATGGATTTCATGCAACTAGAATGTTATTATGAAGAATGGTAACTGCTCTTTATGTGATTGGCCTCATGGAAAGAAGGCCATTGGCACTGAGTGGGTATACAAGCTGAAACATAAGCATGATGGAACAATTCATAGGTATAAGCTAGGCTTGTTGCAAAAGATTATGCTCAAGAAAGAGGCATTGATTTTGATGAGACCTTTGCTCCTACATGTCGAATGACTATTGTTTGTAGCATCTGTGCACTTGTAGCTCATCATGGTCGTAATGTACATCATTTGGACATTAAAATTACATTTCTAAATGGTGACTTGCATGAAGAAGTGTATGTTTTTCAGCCCCATGGTTTTGTGTAGAAAGGGCATGAAAACAAAGTGTGTAGGTTGAAAAAGGTATTATATGGTTTGAAGCAAGCACCACATGCTTGATATGAAAAGATACATGCCTACTTGATTGCACATCGTTTTGAGAACAATCCAATGGAGAGCACCTTATATGTTAAGCATGCAAATGATGTGCTTCTGATCATTGTTTTCTATGTTGATGACATGCTACTCACTCGTCCAAATGAGAAGCGTATTGCTAATTTCAAGGTTGATTTGCATGCCTCATTTGGGATGTCGAATTTGGGGCATTTGTAGCATTATTTGGGCATTCAATTTATGCAAATTAATGGTGGAATAGCGTTGTGCCAAACAAAATCCTTGAAGACTACAAATCTATTGCCAATCCTATGGAAACAAGTTTACAATTGAGTATTCATGATGTTGGAGATGCATTTGATGATTTTCTCTATCAATAGGCTACTAGATGCTTGATTTTCTTATGCATTACTCGACCAGATATTCAGTTTTCTATCTCACAAATGAGCAGGTTTATGTATTGCCCACGTGTCAAGCATTCAAAGGTGGTTAAGTGCATCTTTCACTACTTGAGTGGTACCCGAATACTTGGATTGTTTTATCCCAAGGGTCGATCATTATGCCAGATTTACATGCTTTTTTTTACTCTGACTGGGCTAGTTGCTATGACACTTGTGTGTCCAACAATGGTTTTTTCTTCATGCTTGGTAGCTCATGCATATCTGGGTTGAGCAAGAAGTGGCCTACTATGGTCACTTCTAGTTGTGAGGCTGAGTATAGGGCAATTTCCACAATGATTGTTGAGTGTGTGTGGCTCAGATGCCTTATGGCTAATTTGGGTGTTAGTCAATCTTCTACCACCACCATCTTTACTGACAGTCAGAGCGCATTGGTAGTTGTGAGAAATCCTATGTTCCATGGTCGCACTACGCACATTGAGATGCACTATCATTATGTCAGGGAGAAGTTCTCTGCTGGAGATATCAGTTTGGCATATGTTCCCACATAGGAGAACGTTGGAGACCTTTCCACAAAGGCTTTACCTAGGGATAAGTTTGAAGCTTCTACAAGCTTTGTGCCTACTTCCTTTTGTGGATTGATACCACATATCTTGGCACTTCCTTATACATGAGTGCCTCACCACATCACACCCAGGGGGGATTTGTTGATATATTTTGGTAGTAATGTGTGTGAACACACTAGGACCGTTGGGTTACCTTTTTCCCTCTTTAGGAGGTTCCCCCCCTCAACTTGTATATATGCATATAATCCTAATGGGTTACTTATATTTGTACATTCTCTTGGTAATACATTCAGTATTGTGTGTTGTGCTCCAAGGTTCTCCTTCTTCCTTGTGTTGTTTGTGTGCTTCCACAAACCCCAAACTCCAACAAGAATTTGAATAGCTTACTTAAAGTGGGAGTAAGGAACTTTCAATACTTTAATTAGTTTTGAAATTCCACTTTAAGATACTAAAACCCATAGGGATCAATCTAGCTTGTGGAGACTCTGATTCCTTGAGATCTATTTACTTGTTCTTCAAAAGGATTAAGAGATTTATAACTATGATCCAAAGTGGGAACTCATATTGTAAAAGCTCCTACTATTTTTAAGGTCACAAGTATTCATAGGAAAATGATTATTTCAACCATTTCTTCAATCTTGTGATTGATACTCAATCCTCATGGATCTTTAGATAAATCTTGAAACTTTGGAGATCTTTTTTATCCTTCAAAAGTTCTCTCTCTTTATATTATAGATATGTTTTAAGATGTCCTATGTTAACATTGTAACTAGATCTTTTTTATTCTTTTCATTGGTCTAAATTATCAAGTAAACTTTTAGGTTCCAAAGATTTCTATCTTCTAGGCCTGACTTTTCCTAAGATCATCTTTCCATTCCTTTGCTTCAAGCCATGCCTTTGGATGAAGCTTTAGAGCTTCAATCTTTTTTATCTTACGCTCAAACTCCTAGGAATTGATCATCTTTTTAGGTCTAGATTCTAGACTTTATTGTTGATCTTGAGAGATAGATTCTTTATAGTTTGGTAGTCTTGGAGTTAGACATCTACGTTAGCACATGAACAACACAAGGAAGAAGAACAAGCTTGAAGCACAACACACAATACTGAATGTATTACCACTAGAATGTACAAAGATAAGTAACCCATTAGGGCTATATGCATATATAAAAGCCGGGGATAAAAACCTCCTAAAGAGGGAAAAAGTGCCCCTAATAGCTGAGCCACATCCCACGGCTCAACCACCGGAATTTCAAGGATTCCCAAGACCGATGCCCATTGATGATCCACCGAGGGGATACACGGAAAAGGTCCATCGCATTTCACATTGGTTCCAAGGTTTAGCAGGACCTTTGGCAGATGCAGATTTTATTTTCGATGCCAATTTGACTTTTGATAACCGTACATGGGGCAAGTACCAATTTTTCTCAAGAGAGTTTGAAGCCCTACAGAACACAGAAGACTTGAAGCATGTTTGGGCGAGAGTTGGCTTCACTGAATACTTTAGTACCTAAACCAGACGTCTATAGATACTACTACCTAGTAACAACTTTGACAGCTTCGGAGAACAAGGATTTGTCGGGCACATTCATTTTATCATCCTTGGTAAATGATCCGCCATTTAAGAAATTTTACCTTTCTAAATATTTGATTAGAGCTGCAATCAAGATACATGGAACACATACTTCAACAGAGCGAGAGAGGCTAATTCCAGAGCCTATGAAGCGTGGGGATGTCATCAAGTGGGAAGATATTTCAGCAATCGCACCTGAGCTCTCTACACCATTAAGGATATGTATGCAACATTTTGCATTTCTAGCTCAAGATCGATTCACCACGCCCCATAAACGCATTTGGTTTGGACTCTACTTATCATGCAATGGACCCCAAACTGTAGATTTAGCAAGCTGGGTCATTGATCAGCTATACTTAGCACAACACAGATGGGAAAGGAAGAAGGTAATCCATGGATGTTGCACTCTCACACGGATTGTGTATATGTGTTTGGCATATGACTTGCCAATAGAGCATGTGATGACAAGTGAAGAGTTAAAGGCATTTAAAGGGACAGCCAAGAAAGCTAGGAAATCTAGCAAGGGACGAGCAGGCAAGCACATGAAAGGATCTATCCCATGCCTACAAGTTCCAGAGTCCCTTTCTCCTCAACCCTCTCTAGAGCAATCTCCTACAGAACCCCCTGCAGTGATACAACCTATTCGCATATGCCTGTCATGACGTTGTGGTCAAGAATTGACACTCAAGCTTGAAAATCAAATAAGTATCAATATGAAACTAAACTAAAGTTTGATTAATTGACCGGCAACATAATCCATTGATATTTCCATATCATGTATACTTGCATATAGACTTATTACATGTGCACACACCACGTGAATATGTGTATCGAGATTCATTCACAATGTGAATATGTGTGATGTATTCAAATAGATACGACTGTGAATAGAGAGCAACATGTTGAATGTGGGTTTATATATTCATGCGCGATCATGATTCCTATTTCCATACGTAAGCTATGGTATATATATATGTGTGTTTTTGTGTATATTCCTATGAATGCATGTGTACATGTGTGCGAATGCATGCACATGACCATGTGTAAGCATCCATTTGTGGGTGTATATAATCTTCTTTTATGGGAATTTTGATTTTAAGTAGAAGTCGAATACGACTGAAAGTAGTTAGTATGTTCTGTCTGTTTTTGGTATGAAATATATGTGGCATTCACGAGAATGGCTGAAGCCGTGTGGAGAAGAAGGAGGCCAGTAGATAGGCGAAAGAAAAAGGGCAATGCGGCATTTAGGAAGAAGCCATCAAGCATTTTTCGCAGGCTATTGCTTTGAGTCCCAGGAACCATGTTCTCGTCGGAAATCGTTCTGCTTCCTATGCGTCAATTCATAAATATCAAGAAGCATTGGATGATGCTCAGAAGACAGTTGAGCTGAAGCCAGACTGGGTCAAGGGTTACAGTAGACTTGGTGCTGCGTATGTTGGCTTGGGCAAGTTTGATGACGCAGAATCAGCATACAAGAAGGGACTTGAACTCGACCCATCCAATGAAGGTTTGAAATCTGGGCTTTCTGACGTAGTAGCTTCCAAATCAAGAACCCGTGCTGCACCGCCCTCTCCATTCGGTGACATTTTCTCAGGGCCTGATTTATTTGTGAAATTAACCCAAGATCCTAGAACAAGGCCATATCTCCAGCAGCCTGACTTTGTGCAAATGTTGAATGATGTTCAGAAGAATCCCAGTCACCTTAATTTATACTTGATAGACCAACGGATGATGCAGGTGCTCGGAGTACTTCTAGGCATAGGCTTGCAAACATGGCCAAAGGATGGTGAGGAGAGTTTTTTTTTGAGTTGGCAGAGAAAAAAAAAAGAAAGGGGAACGGCTGTTCATAATCGTGAGCAAAGCTGGGGAGAATCACGAAAAGAGGAGCTGACGGAATTCTGTTCATCGATCCTTGCTGTATGGAGTTAGTACTTATTGAGACAAAGTTGAAGGCAATGCATGTGAGAAAGACTTGACAGAGCTACAGCCGTGCACACTCTACATTCATGTTTTGTTCAGAATCTGCTACAGCTTGCAACTCCATCGACATCAAGAGTAATCGTATATGCCGCTGATGTGCTGAACATAAAGGATACCATTTCAGGTCTATTCTGTTTCACACTTATTTTATATAATGTTCCAGCAGTAAAAGATTTGAATCGGTTGTAGCGCAAAGATATGGTTGAATGAGCAGATTTGATTTGTCTATCTCTTTGGACGACCTCTATATGATTGATCAGTCTATACGTTGACAATGCATATTAGATCATAGAATGCTATAGGACATTGAGATCATGTCAATTCTCTTCTGTGTTTATCTTTGATGAAGTAGTAAAATGATATTCTATAGTCGGATGCATGCCACTCAACTTCTATGCATATTGAAATGATTAAGGTATGTCATGCGTCAAGTATATTCATTCTGCAATCGTTAGTTCCTTTGATTTTGATTTAGATGATATGAAGATTTTGGTACACACTCTTTCATACTTACCATTTACTGTGCTGATAAGTTCCAGTTGAAAGATGCTTTCCCAAATACATGCGTGTGCTTCCTCATAATATCAGAATGATGAAATGATCTTCATAAACTTTTATTGTTAATGCTTTGTACAGGAATTGCTCTTCCTTTATTTGCTCACTTAATCTGCGCTGTCTTGTTGTCTAAACGTCGAACTGTAGCTTTGAACGATTTTGTTGCAAGTATTTCCTTTAATTTAGGTTCCCTATAGATGATGAGAATGATAAATGATCAATAGCTACAGGGAGCAAGGTGAGCTTGTGCAGTTCAAGGATCTAATTCTCTTAATTGTAAGGTTGATGAGTTTTCTCTGGCAAGAAAGTCTAATGTCGTAGACAAACTCGTTCAGGTATTCGAGTAATCAAATGGCGAGCAATCCCCATGAAAGATGTAGAATTAGAAGGGCGCAGTCTTGTTGAGAGCTCGATTCTGAAGGCTGAGGGAATTGGCTTCTTTGGCACAGCTACTGCGTACCCTCAGTTTTTGAGGAATGAATTGGCTTCTTTGGCACAGCTACTGCGTACCCGCAGTCTTTGAGGAATCTCAAAAACTGAGTCCTCGCAGTGTGCTCTAGAGCTTGATTCTGAAGGCTGACGGAATCGGCCTCCTTTCCCCAGCTACTGCCTATCGACAATGTTTGAGGGGCTAAAAAAAAAAATAAGTTTTCTTGGCACTGGAAGGCGGGCACGTAGCATCTTTGATAGGTTTAATGGTCAAGTTGTACCTTCTTTCTACTTGGTTCATTCTACAGGCTGATTTCGCGAAGGTTGCCGCCGGTCACTTATTGGACTTAGGAGGGAAAGCATGAACAGATATTCTGTAACTATAGTCCCTCCTCTTGACTAGAAAACTAGAGGACGTGAGCTACTTTTGATGCATGGAAATTAAAAGGCGTCTCTTTCGGTCCTCGTCTGTGCTTCGATCTGTGTGATTCACATAAAACTACGTTCAAAGTTTTGCTTTATTTGTTTGAAAACAGTGGATAGATTTGTCCAATTGATAATAGAGCTTGAAGGATTGACATTACTTTGCTGAATTGAACTAAAAATGAATTCGAATGACATGATACACCTACGATCAATGTTTTTTTTGAAACTGGAAATTGCTTTTCTTTTCTTGTTATTCCGATAGCTTATAACTTCTTGATGATAAATTTATTTTTAATAGCACTTTTATTCTGAGGATTAATAACGAATGCTGTTAGGCTACTCTCGTTGAAGGTACTTTGTATACACTTTGAGAAATTTTATCCTACTTTCCCCTCCTTTTGTCCAACTCGACGACATACCTGGTGAACCCGACGTGAAAGGAGGGGGTGAGTAAATCATAGTGTTAGTGAACTAAAGAACCAAGTTAGCAACCGAAATTTAAGCGATTTAGCACATTAGACATGGAAGATCTCCTCGCTCAATTCATACGATTTCAAGAAGAAGATAGGCGTCAAAAAGCCATCCAATCACTTCATGAACGTCTAGTCAATCGATGTGGCTTTTTCAATGGCAAAAATATATCTAAGTTCTGCAAAGAATATGAACTCGAGGCCAAATATCTAGGTGTCGGATTAAGTCCGATGACGGAAAAAGAATTATGTGAAAACTTTATCTATGTGTCGGATTACGACGTGCGAGACCAAATAATGCAAATAAATCAAACGACATGGTCTCGATACAAAGCGACACTTCTTAGGCAGTTTATGTTAGAAGATCTTGATAAAGTAACTCGTAGATCTTTCCTGAGGTGGGTTCATATACCCAAAGACCAGCCGATTCTCGAGATCAAAGAAGAGTTTGAGCGACAATATGATGATCTTTCTGAGCACGATAAGAGGTGCATAAGTCATGAAAGGGTGTCGTTGTTTCTTCGAACAATCGGCGTTAAAGCCAGAGAGGAGTTAATTCCACTTCTACAAGATATAGACTCCGACTCAGGGCTCACAGAGGATTGGACGCTTGTCCATGAAGCTGTGATGAGATATGTGAAGAAACAACAAACAATAGAAAAATTTTTAAACGATTGGCAAGCTGACATTTATGCAAATGAAGAAGATACACAAATTCCATGCATTTTAGAGACTAAAAATAATTTGCAAATCTATAGAATAATAGAAAACCCAGTTGGACATAAAGAATATATGCATGGAATACATGTACATGCTTATGAAGGGGATCACTATAAAGAACCTATAAATATAAGTGATGCAATCTCTGAGGATTCAAGGTACCAAGAGCCTGTAGATACTTTGATTACATCTACAAATACTGTATATGCAAAAACCCCAAAGATGGGAGGAGCAAGGGAATATGCGAAAGCTAAACAAAACAAAATCAAACCAATATCAAACATACAACAAAACAAAAATAAACAAAACACACCAAGAAACCAACATGAGGCTTCCTATAATCTGATAGACTCCTCGCTTCTAAGGGATGATAATCCAACAAACAAAGAGGCAAGATATGATAATAACCAAGATTTAAAGATATCTACCGGAAGTCGAGGTAATCAGAAAGAGATTGCAAATGAAATAACTCAAAATAATCCAGTGAATTCATGTGATGATCAAGCACAAGATGGTTCCTTAAAAGATGAAATCAAGCAAAACTTGAACTATTTGATACCATCTAAGAGTGAAACATCTTTTGAAGCATATGATTCAAATATGAATCATGGCCAAATGACTAATTTGTATGAAGAGAATGCAAGGGAGCATGATGCTAATCAGGAAGGCATGCAAATTATGAGTCCTCTAAAGAATGGTATGTATGCCAATGGTGAAAAGCATGATGCTAAGCCTACTGATTGTTTAGATCAAGATCAAGAATGTGAAAAACTCTTGAGTGATACCACATTAAATGAGTCGTTAGAGGTACAAGAGAGTGATCTGAATTATAGGTGTAAGAATGAGTTGTTGATTGAGCTTCAATATAATGATATGTATATGAACGATATTGTACTCCATGAAGAAGGACATATGAATGATCATGAGAGCGATGAAGATACTCCACTGATTACTCCTCTTTACATTGATATGTATGTTAAGGATGATCATGTTGAGTTGAGTTCATATATCAAAGAAATCAAGCATGAAGTGGAAGATACAACGTTTAATGAGATGTATGATAAATATGATGTGTGCATAGCATCAAAAGATATTGAATGTGAAACCGTTGAGTCAAATATTTGCATTGATGAAGCTAGATATAAATGTTACCAGATGGATGAAGTTTCAATTGACTCAAGCGTCTATGATGAGATATTCAGGTATGAAGTATTTGAGCAAGATTCAATGATAAAAGAAATGTATGAGGAGTGTGGCAAAAACACATCCTCTAAAGATAATAAACAAGAAATAATTGAGATAGATAAAGAATCTGATGATGGCATCTTGAATAGGAAAACTGATTTGACATCAAATTACATGTATATCTTTGAAAAGGATCAGGAGAATATAGATGAATGTAGATTTTCCAATGAATCTTACTTGGAGAAGCAAGAATTTAGTGATTTAGATGATCAAGATTTTCTTGATTGTGATGATATTGAGTTTCTTCATGATAATGGGCAAATGAATCTGGAAAAAGAAGAAGATGAGGAGTTCTTGGAGAGATTAGAGATAGAAGCAGATTCTATAATTGGTGGCACTCAAGTAAAAAAAAATCATGACAGTCTGAGTGATAAGTATGAGTATAAACTGCATTTAGAGTATGATGAACATCACCATTTAGAGTGTAAATCTTATGAATGTATTCAAACCCTTAATGGCAATGAAGAAGAAAGATTGGATAATCATAATGGAAATGATGAAATCCTTTTAAATTATTTCATTCCTAAAATGGATCAAAACATATGCATGATGGATTTGTTTGATGATGTTTTAAACACTCCAAATTTCAAAAATCTATATACATGTGCTCATTTATCATGTGCATCTTCATATGATGCATTAGAGAGAAATGTAAATAAAGGAAACTATGCTCAAATGATTAAATCATGGATTTTCAAATTCTCCAAGAACAATGTATGCCGAACAATCTTACAAGAGATGGACAAGAAAGTGAAGTGGCTTGTATACATATCTAACTTGTTTAAGAATGCTACCTTGATTGATGCAGTTCAGAGATGGCTTCTTTTCAAGCACAGTTTCTTTGGTGAGTATGTTTTAAAGAATGTGAGATTGAAGGGAGAATCTTTTTCAATTAAAATCCATAAAGCTTAAAGGAATGTTTTTGTAAATAGGAATGTATATATCTTATGTTTTTGCTTTGATTTGAAGAAAGACACAGGAATCAAATCAATACATTGAAGATAGCGACTCAGAATGAAACAAGAAGAGGAGATTGGATGCGACCAGCTCAAGCGGCTTCTGACTTCATACTGGTGAGATGTTATCACTTCAGTTTTTTCTTCTTTCTTGTATATGTGTATATAAAAAGACTGCATGATTAAGCATATAATGCATATAGAAACGTTTAAATAAGAAAATTAAGTAGACCAAAGATCTCGTGCCACTAATTAGATTACATGTAATGTATAAGGACCAGGATTATATGAGGAAGATTAGAAGATGGACTAGAACTTTCGAGAACAAGACCGAGGAAGGTGAAGGGAAGACCTAGACTAAGTATTTGTATATAGTAGTGTTTACAAACACTTGATGAGTGAGACACTTCGACTTCTACTCTTGATCTCTCATCTGACCTAATCTTCAGACAGATTATATCTTGAGAAAAGAATTCTTATACCAGCCAGCTATCTATATATATGTGTATGTGTTGTTGGGTGCTGCGATGAGCTAGTAGGCGGGTGGAACTACGCTGGTCGGGTGATCAGGGCCACAAGCTGACGCTAGTTGTGTCGTATGGCCTGACCTACATGTTGTTACGCGCTCATACGGGTTGATAGGCGGGTGGAGTCACTCTGACCGGGTGGTCAGAGCCACGAGCTGACGTTGATTTCGTATGAGGCTGACATTGTGAATCGTGCGCTATGTCGGGTCGGTAGATGGGTGGACTAAACCTGGCCGGGTGGTCAGGTCCACGAGTCGCATCCGATTTCGACATAGGCCGAAAAATGTGGAAAAATAAATAAATAAAAATAAAAGCAAAGATATAAAGGTTGAGCTGGGATAAAGAATTAAAATAAAGAAAAACAGAATAAAAATAAGAGAAAAATAAGAAAAGGGTCTGAAGGGGCTTCAGATGATAGAAGATCAATAGGGAAGCCAGAAGCGAGTTTCATAAATCGAGTTAGTCAAGACTGGTATATGCAAATGCTTCGGATAGGCTACTAGATCTGACCGGGTCGAGTTAACGAGAGAGCTAAGAAGTTTTCGATTTACTCATATGATTTCTAGTCTAAGTGCATTAGTGTAATCTGATATGTTGTATGAGGTGTTTTTTGTCTACCTCTCTTCTCTTAATGTATATCAAGTTCAATGTGTTTTCAGGTTTCATGCATCAAGTTAAAATTTTCTTTAAGTTCTGTTTATATGCTATGACTACTTGATCCTTGCTTGTGTTTGATGTTATGTATGCAGGTTGGTGCATCCAGAGGATGCACAGGTTCAGAGGGGGTGGATGTGGTCAAGAATTGACACTCAAGCTTGAAAATCAAATAAGTATCAATATGAAACTAAACTAAAGTTTGATTAATTGACCGGCAACATAATCCATTGATATTTCCATATCATGTATACGTGCATATAGACTTATTACATGTGCACACACCACGTGAATATGTGTATCGAGATTCATTCACAATGTGAATATGTGTGATGTATTCAAATAGATACGACTGTGAATAGAGAGCAACATGTTGAATGTGGGTTTATATATTCATGCGCGATCATGATTCCTATTTCCATACGTAAGCTATGGTATATATATATGTGTGTTTTTGTGTATATTCCTATGAATGCATGTGTACATGTGTGCGAATGCATGCACATGACCATGTGTAAGCATCCATTTGTGGGTGTATATAATCTTCTTTTATGGGAATTTTGATTTTAAGTAGAAGTCGAATACGACTGAAAGTAGTTAGTATGTTCTGTCTGTTTTTGGTATGAAATATATGTGGCATTCACGAGAATGGCTGAAGCCGTGTGGAGAAGAAGGAGGCCAGTAGATAGGCGAAAGAAAAAGGGCAATGCGGCATTTAGGAAGAAGCCATCAAGCATTTTTCGCAGGCTATTGCTTTGAGTCCCAGGAACCATGTTCTCGTCGGAAATCGTTCTGCTTCCTATGCGTCAATTCATAAATATCAAGAAGCATTGGATGATGCTCAGAAGACAGTTGAGCTGAAGCCAGACTGGGTCAAGGGTTACAGTAGACTTGGTGCTGCGTATGTTGGCTTGGGCAAGTTTGATGACGCAGAATCAGCATACAAGAAGGGACTTGAACTCGACCCATCCAATGAAGGTTTGAAATCTGGGCTTTCTGACGTAGTAGCTTCCAAATCAAGAACCCGTGCTGCACCGCCCTCTCCATTCGGTGACATTTTCTCAGGGCCTGATTTATTTGTGAAATTAACCCAAGATCCTAGAACAAGGCCATATCTCCAGCAGCCTGACTTTGTGCAAATGTTGAATGATGTTCAGAAGAATCCCAGTCACCTTAATTTATACTTGATAGACCAACGGATGATGCAGGTGCTCGGAGTACTTCTAGGCATAGGCTTGCAAACATGGCCAAAGGATGGTGAGGAGAGTTTTTTTTTGAGTTGGCAGAGAAAAAAAAAAGAAAGGGGAACGGCTGTTCATAATCGTGAACAAAGCTGGGGAGAATCACGAAAAGAGGAGCTGACGGAATTCTGTTCATCGATCCTTGCTGTATGGAGTTAGTACTTATTGAGACAAAGTTGAAGGCAATGCATGTGAGAAAGACTTGACAGAGCTACAGCCGTGCACACTCTACATTCATGTTTTGTTCAGAATCTGCTACAGCTTGCAACTCCATCGACATCAAGAGTAATCGTATATGCCGCTGATGTGCTGAACATAAAGGATACCATTTCAGGTCTATTCTGTTTCACACTTATTTTATATAATGTTCCAGCAGTAAAAGATTTGAATCGGTTGTAGCGCAAAGATATGGTTGAATGAGCAGATTTGATTTGTCTATCTCTTTGGACGACCTCTATATGATTGATCAGTCTATACGTTGACAATGCATATTAGATCATAGAATGCTATAGGACATTGAGATCATGTCAATTCTCTTCTGTGTTTATCTTTGATGAAGTAGTAAAATGATATTCTATAGTCGGATGCATGCCACTCAACTTCTATGCATATTGAAATGATTAAGGTATGTCATGCGTCAAGTATATTCATTCTGCAATCGTTAGTTCCTTTGATTTTGATTTAGATGATATGAAGATTTTGGTACACACTCTTTCATACTTACCATTTACTGTGCTGATAAGTTCCAGTTGAAAGATGCTTTCCCAAATACATGCGTGTGCTTCCTCATAATATCAGAATGATGAAATGATCTTCATAAACTTTTATTGTTAATGCTTTGTACAGGAATTGCTCTTCCTTTATTTGCTCACTTAATCTGCGCTGTCTTGTTGTCTAAACGTCGAACTGTAGCTTTGAACGATTTTGTTGCAAGTATTTCCTTTAATTTAGGTTCCCTATAGATGATGAGAATGATAAATGATCAATAGCTACAGGGAGCAAGGTGAGCTTGTGCAGTTCAAGGATCTAATTCTCTTAATTGTAAGGTTGATGAGTTTTCTCTGGCAAGAAAGTCTAATGTCGTAGACAAACTCGTTCAGGTATTCGAGTAATCAAATGGCGAGCAATCCCCATGAAAGATGTAGAATTAGAAGGGCGCAGTCTTGTTGAGAGCTCGATTCTGAAGGCTGAGGGAATTGGCTTCTTTGGCACAGCTACTGCGTACCCTCAGTTTTTGAGGAATGAATTGGCTTCTTTGGCACAGCTACTGCGTACCCGCAGTCTTTGAGGAATCTCAAAAACTGAGTCCTCGCAGTGTGCTCTAGAGCTTGATTCTGAAGGCTGACGGAATCGGCCTCCTTTCCCCAGCTACTGCCTATCGACAATGTTTGAGGGGCTAAAAAA
The DNA here is from genome assembly GCA_020310875.1 of Ceratopteris richardii. Taxonomy (NCBI): domain Eukaryota; kingdom Viridiplantae; phylum Streptophyta; class Polypodiopsida; order Polypodiales; family Pteridaceae; genus Ceratopteris; species Ceratopteris richardii. The sequence goes on from CM035410.1 coordinate 13,085,310, forward strand.
AAAATTAAGTTTTCTTGGCACTGGAAGGCGGGCACGTAGCATCTTTGATAGGTTTAATGGTCAAGTTGTACCTTCTTTCTACTTGGTTCATTCTACAGGCTGATTTCGCGAAGGTTGCCGCCGGTCACTTATTGGACTTAGGAGGGAAAGCATGAACAGATATTCTGTAACTATAGTCCCTCCTCTTGACTAGAAAACTAGAGGACGTGAGCTACTTTTGATGCATGGAAATTAAAAGGCGTCTCTTTCGGTCCTCGTCTGTGCTTCGATCTGTGTGATTCACATAAAACTACGTTCAAAGTTTTGCTTTATTTGTTTGAAAACAGTGGATAGATTTGTCCAATTGATAATAGAGCTTGAAGGATTGACATTACTTTGCTGAATTGAACTAAAAATGAATTCGAATGACATGATACACCTACGATCAATGTTTTTTTTGAAACTGGAAATTGCTTTTCTTTTCTTGTTATTCCGATAGCTTATAACTTCTTGATGATAAATTTATTTTTAATAGCACTTTTATTCTGAGGATTAATAACGAATGCTGTTAGGCTACTCTCGTTGAAGGTACTTTGTATACACTTTGAGAAATTTTATCCTACTTTCCCCTCCTTTTGTCCAACTCGACGACAACGTGTCATTACGGAAGGCACTACCGGTGCAATTACCTCATAGGCAACATCAGTTCAAGAACCTACCAACACTGCAACAGAAATTCCCACCACTATTGGTGCGGAAGCATTTTCTTTTCCGATACCCAACTTAGAAGTAGTACCAATGGATAGAATGTTTGATTTTGAAATGTTGGATGCCTTTTCAAATGAATTTCACTTTTCTGAAGGCCAGTTTTTCTCTCAAGAATATGAACGACCAAGCTACCCTACTACTCCGCCTGGTCAACAGCAAGGACAAGTAGTATCCAGCTCAGAAGAAGAAAGGACAGAAATAGATGATGATGACAGAGATGATGAAGCTAGTCAAGGAAGCCAGGAATCTCAAGAGACTGTGCAGACAGATGAACAAGAACAACACACTGATACCCAAGGTGACACCAATACTTATGAAGATGAAACATTTGAAGCAGCTGCTTATACACTAGCAATCAAAAAGTTATATCGCACAATGGAAAAAGTATGGGTGCGTAAAAAGCTATCAGAGGAAGAAACCCAAGCGCTTATAGAACAGGAACTTGTCAGAGGAGGCTTCAGAGAACTCATTAAGTCACTAGGCACAAATGAAGCATTAAGATACTTGCAGCGAAAGCCACTACCATAGTTTGACCCACGCCAAGTACGATTACTCTCAAAACCAGGTCAATACATTCGTGTACCAACAGATGGCCAATCTTCAGAACAGGCCAGGGAAGCCTGCCTCATCCATGAAGAATCTTTGGCAGAAGAAACAATCATCATCGACTCCCCACCTCGAACCTCTCCTATGCAAACCACCACAGTTGTCGAAGTACCCACCACCCGAATAGCTCCTCCTTCACCTCCCATCCCTCCAGTCTCCCCTATACACCCTGCCTCTCCTAGACCATCCACATCCTTTGATAGTACAATAGCAGAAGCCCTTGTTGCATCCATTCCTATACCACTTTCTGCACCTACGCAACCTAGCTTACCTCCTCGAACATCCACCTTTCTATCCAGTCCATTTCTCCATCCATCCTTCCCTTCCTTCCCCTCACCTCCAAGACACCTCTTTCCATTTCCACCTCCATTGACCTTTTCCCCTGTCTCACCTCCCCGCCCCACTATATTTCCCCTTTCTCCTCTCTACCAAGCAGTACAAGAGACCCCCTCTGTAAATTACTCTACCACTTTTGTAAATCTTGTATTTACACCCACGCACGCACCCACTATCACTCCACTATTCACTGTCATGGCACTCGACACCACATCAAGTGACATGGATATATCACCACCCACTGCACCATCACTCACTTCATCCACTGCACCACCATATATGGGCACATTACTTTTTTCCACCATCACCACTGCATCCACGTTCCCATCCCCATTTCCCTTTCCCCTTGCATCGACACCCACACACACAGCATCTACATTCACTACACCATTAATTTTATCACCCACCATTGACACTGCATTTCGTCAATTGTTCACATGCATGACCCAAGTGCGAGACGAGTTTGCATCTCTTGGAAATAATTACCAGACAGTCGTAGCTAAATTCATTGTCAATAGAAAATGCATCACTTAACACCCGCTACCACGAGCTACGCCAGGCCTACCACAAACTTGAACTAGAAAGTGAAGAAAAGACAAAAGAGTCTATTACAAATATTGACAACTTGTTGAGGGCTCAGACTATTCGCAATGCAATGCTCACAAGAAACATGGGATTACTCAGACGACACTTGGCAATAGCTAAAGAAGACAACCAACGTCTACAGGAATATAACAGAGAAAACTTGGAAGCTTCTCTAGATCAATCGGACGAGCCCTTGAGTCCTAGTCGCTTCAAAGATATCCCCTCCGAATCCATGAAGATGTTATTGGAAGATCATGTCAGATTATTAGAGGAGTATGACAGTATGAAAGAGGAATACCAGAAGCTAAAAGAAGACCACAAGTTGCTCCAATTGAGAGCACATGTACAACAAGGACCACCAACTCCTGCGGACTCGTCTCCTGAGATCATCGAGGAACTCAACGCTTTAAGGGCCCAGGTAGTAACTCTCCAAACACAGATAGCAGCATATGAAGCACCCCCCAGGCCAGACTCCCCACCGAAACTACCAACAGTTGAAGAAACAGTAACCATCTCGATGGAGGACACTTTTGAAGATGCATATGAACCCCACCCCATCCCAGGTGGACGCGTCATGGCCGAAGGCCAAACAAATTTTGAACTTCCTACTCCCGCATGGATGAAGATGGTTGAAGAGCTTGGACGAACCCACTCAGCATGTGTGGAAGCACAGTTACATGCAATAGCAATGATTGAAGAACGAATTTTACAATCTCCTTATTTTGCTCACTTGGCCCCTCGCAGGTACATATCCGGGCATGAGCTACAATACAAACCATATTTTATGTTAATGGCAGAATATCACCTAGCCATCGAAAAGGAAATAGGCAAGAAACCCTCCCATGCAACTTAGTTTGAGCCTGACGACTTGCCGACAGATGCGCAGAGAGGAGAAATATATCAACCAACTTGGCGCCAAGACTTATTACAAGAATACCCCGAAATGATGAGCACATGGGCCAAGGCACCTCTATACTTAAAGTATAATCCATGTTCGGGACCCATGTTGGGCATTTGCCATTAAAGTACAGAACAACAAGCAATGCCAGGATTGGCTCAATTACCCGTACTTCACTCCACCCACCAGACTGACCACTATACGCTATATGATGGCAACCATTAGACACTGGCTCCCTCGCTTACGATGAATGGATAATGTAGCAGCGCATATGACTGTCAAGATATTTGACAGGATGCAGATGGTATTCAATGTCTTCCGTCGCGTCAAGGCACCACACGTAAACACCCCGAGATTCGAGCATGGAAACCACGATTTAGCATATGATATGAGTACGACACCATCGCTCTAGGTGTGTTATGCCTGGCACTGTCGAATAAAATACTTACCGGCGTGCTATAAGCAGACCTTCAAAGAAATGTTCACCACAGGTTTTTGGGAGTATCACTCAAAAGTGTTCATAAGCAGGCCTACACATCTACTACAACTATTTGCTTGTGAACAACTAGTGTACTCAACACATTACAGACTCCCGCCACTAGAGGAACCTCAACCCATTGATTGGGAGAAGCTTGAAGCCGATCTTTCCCGAGGTATCCACATATCAGAACACACCCTCGCTCAGGACCTACTACAGAATTATATCCGGCAGACCCCACAACAAGGTTCTGTCGAGGACGAGAGAAGCGAGAGGGAGGGGGGTGTTGGCAGTAGCCAGAGACACAGTAGCCAGAGGCATAGACGACATGGAAGCATGTAAAGACAGAGCACCACGAAGTAGCAGGGAGTCAGTCGAATCATTTTTTCAAACAAATATTTTTTAAAATACCTTTCAAAAAACCTTCAATAGTGATTTTCATCACTCATGTACCATATGTAACATAGAAAAACCCCTTTTTGTGATCATATGCTCCATTTTGTGCAAGCCGAGGAATCCTTAAGCTTGAGGAGCTTATGTAGAACGAGCCTACCAATTTTGGTTATTTTTAGACATCGTTTACCCTTTCAAATAGCACCTAAAACCTATTTTTTAACTAGGCCGGTCACTAGATGTGAAATCGGTCAAAACTAGTCTAGAATCTATAAAAAGAGATAGAGAATTCATTTTTGGGGTTAGCTAGTGTAGACTTGTATGAGCTAGAGTGAGCTTGAGCTTGTAATTGATCTTGAGAATATAGTCTATTTTCTTACCTTCAATTGTGTCTTGCTTGTCTCGTCATTGTGTGTGTGTATGTGTGTGTGCATCTCTATGCTTCTCACCTTCACTCTCACTACATTTCACATTCACGATCTTCATATCACTCCTATCTCTTCCGCGGATTGACATTAAGGAGGTGGAGCTTCTTAATGTGGTTCTCACCATTGTGCTAGAGCAACATCCTTGCTCTTCCCACATTGTTGATTCTTTCCTTGGTAAGAATCATGAACATTATATGCAACATTATCTACCAGGTGCAATTGAATCGTACACCTATCCATTTCATCCAACTCATCCCAATCATCATCATCCATATCAATAGTCTTCTTTGAGGTTCCATTTACTATCTTCCATCCTCTCCTCTCAATCAATATATCTTTCATCTGTTTCCTCCATAGAGCAAAGCTTGAGCCATCAAATTTTCGGATCTCAAAATGGTCTTTGCCCTGCAAGTTACAGCTCCTCTTGGGAACACTAGCACTAGACCTAGATCTACTAGATGTCTTGAGATTTATGATGCGATGATGATAGAGAAGTGACTAGAATGAAAATGGAGCTAGAATAGTCCAATCACCATTAAGGCTCAAAAAGGGATGACCACATGTAGTAGGATCTTTTTGGAGATATGAGAGAGTTGGATTGATCCACGATGGATCCTTATGGACTCATAAGATGAGACTATATTCCATGGGGATCTCTATGGACACATAGTGCATGTACTCCAATGTGGTCGTATCAGCTCCATAGGGTGGATCCATAGGCATTAACTTCGTTGAGGACTTCCACAAGGTGGAGCATCGGTATAGATGATAATTACTATCATGCCATGGGACTACCTAGGGAATAAAACCTCTTCTCATGTTTGTGTCTTTCTTGTATGGTGGCAAGTGATTGTTAGTGCTTTTCGCATAATAAAGGATAGAGGCTCTGTGAGATCAGAGATGGAGATGGATTGGTAGGAGAATTTTTTCTCCATGATTGCCAATGGGTTCTTCCATGTGATATAGATGTATTCTCTAAGTTGAGTCACCAATGACATCTACCATATGATGCACATTATGATCTTGAGCAATTAGGTGAGGATAGTTATCATGTGATGAGGAATCGAGTTCTAGGAAGTGGTGCATCCATGGTGTGTGTTTACTTGTTTGGTTTGATTTTGGAGCATCTATTGCTTTTCTTTTCTCAGTCTTTTATTGTTTTTTGTGGACTCTAGATGATTATGTGAAAGGGAATGTGTCATTGAACTTTGAGCTAGGACATCTTGAGGGATGGAGGACTAGTCAAAGTAGTGCAGGGCTATTGGATGTATTGATCATGCACTTTGTTGGTGGGCACCATTTTGGGTGAGCGAGATTTTATGACAAGACCATCGGAGATCATGATTGTTTGTAGGTCCTTTTATTTTATTGAAAAAGGAAACCAAGACACCAAGCATGGTTAAGTTATGCATTTGGTGAATAGTGGAGTCCATCAGTCCTTTTGGACATTGGAACTGCACATGATCTATATTTTTTATATTGAGTCGTGAGCTCTATGGTGGATAGATGCTAGGGACCACATAGGGTGGGTGCCATTGGGGAATCTGAGTCTGTCGACTCATAACATAGGATGTGCTCACACACTTCTAAATCAATTTGTGAAGAGTAGACCTCAAGTAGTTGCAATCGATGGCATAAGTAGCCAAAATGGAAGGTTTCCAAGTCAAGTAGCATAAATGCATCTGATTGAAAGCCTTTGGGATGATCCACATGTGATGTAGCTCTAGAAGTCCACAACCAATCATGATGGTCAAGTAGATGGTGACTTGATCACTAGCACGATCCTCTCCAAGTCCATGATCACTTGTCCATGATGCAATCGTGGCCTCGTCAGGGTTCTCTAATGGAACCTTAAAAGGATTCGTACCAATTGTAGGCCTAAGCCGCATGGTTTTCCTATTGGGTCCTTTTGGTCGTAAATTACCTCCAAAAGATTGAGGATTAGGTCTTGCAAAAGATCACTCTTGTTCTTTGATTTCTCAATAAGAGTTGTCTGCCTTGTCTATGGTCTTATGCAACAAAGTAGGAATATACTCGTTATGGTACACATGGACTACCACTCGCATGGAAGGAGTAGTTTCATTATTGTTCCAATATCTTTTTTGAGTACTCCTTTTCAAATAAATGTCCTTCCACAAAGGTTCCGACTTCACAAAATAATGCATGCTTTACTATAGTCATTCATTTTGGGCCACGTATGTGGAATCTTAATTGAACTTCTAGAATTCTAAAATTGTATGATAGTCTTTGCTAGGTGTTCCTTCCTCGTTGGAACTTGGGATTCATGGGGTTCGTATGCATGTCTTCAAAAGCCACCATAAAGTCCCAACTTAAATTGAGCTCATTTCTTGATGAGTGTTCGCGAGTGTGGTTGAAGGGCCTGTAGCTACTTCCATCTGAAGAGAGATGACTCTTGACTGATTTCTGTTTTCCAAATGTTTTAGTTGACCTTGAATGCATGTATAAATGATGAAAAACAATTAAGTTTGATGGCAAGGTGCATAACAACAAGACTGCTTTCATTCATTATCCATCTCCACTTTTTGAAACTGTAACTGAGAGAATATAGCATCAAAATCAATTGGAATTGGATGAGGAGCAACACTATCTGTGTCCTTAATGCAAAGGTCATATAACTTTCTCATCAGATACACTTTATTTGATGTTGTTTCTTTTTCATATGTATTGCATAAATTCTTCCAAACCTCCTTTGTACTTTCACAGAATATTGTAAAGTAAACATTATGTGCCAAGTGTGATCGAATGGTACATCTACCCATTTCATCCAACACATCCCAATCATCATTATCCATATCAACAGGCTTCTTTGAGATTCCATTTACTCGCTTCCATTCTCTCCTCTGAATCAGCACATCTTTAATCTATTTCCTCCATAGAGCAAAGTTTGAGCCATCAAACTTTCAAATCTCAAAATGGTCTTTGCCCTGCAAGTTATAGCTCCTCTAGGAAACACTAGCACTAGACCCTGATCCACTAGATGTGCATGAAATCTCTGATTCCATGATGATAGGGAACTCACTAGAATGAAAATGGAGCTAGAATAGTCCAAGCACCACCGAGGTTCAAAAAAGGATGACCAAGTGTAAGATGTTGGTAAAAATTCAACATAGTCTCCTCAAAAAATTGATTAATGAACAGTAATATCCAACCAAAAGGATTATGTGAGAATCAATCTCCTCACACTAATAAGTGTATCAATGAGTAAATCGACCATTGTATAGTTGACAAAACCATAAAATTTGAAAAGGATTTGCTAGAGTCTCCTTTGTAAAATGAGCATATGACCAGTGTCAAAATGTCATAAAATTGCATGTATTGACATGTAAACCTGCATACAGAATCACTGATTCCACTACATATAATCAATTAACTGAAAGAATCCAACTAGGCTTATCGAGCACCTATGAACATCTAGCATACATCTCCTATGGCAAGACTGGGTAAGTGCTCCATGTGCATCACCGAAGAGACCCCGAGATCTAGGTGTCTCCCTATTAAGGAAACCTCACCACAAACCTCTTTATCAATGTCAAAGTCTTTATGGAGAAAACATAACTGCTATATCAATGACCACATGGACGTACATAAGTGATATCCATAGAAGCATATCTAGTGTGTATGTGTTCAATATATTTAGTAAAATGGCACTAAAAAGTTGAACTCACAACCCAAACATGAGCCAACAACACTTGCAAGTGTCTATCGGTCAGGGGTGCACTACATTGTGCTATCTGACTACAATAGAGAAAATTTCAGAAATACACTTTTAATTACAAGAACACTCTTATAGGGAAAATGATACAAGGATACGTAACTGATACAGGGTGTCCCACAACGCAAGACCGATAGGTATGAATAATTGGACTAGAGATGATATAAGACATCCCACAACCCAAGATTGATAGGTTTGAAGCAAGATCTCTAGATTACAAGAACTCCCTTCAGGAGATGATATAGATATAAGAAATAACTAGACAAGATCTCGTAGTACAATATTATAAGAGGACAAGGCTAGAAGTCCAAGAACTAGACTAGATAGGTCTAGAACAAGGAACAAGACAAGAACTGAAACTCGAACTTGGAGAGTACTTACTTGGCAGTTATGACTCCTTGAGCTCCCAAGACTAGTATTGGCAAGACTGAGAATGAATGTGGCCAACCCCTCCTTATATAGGTTTTCCAAGGTGGTTATGAATTGATGATGTTATCGATGATGTCATCAATTCAAAACATGATCTATGGATGTCAGAATCAAGCAAGAAGACAATCGATCTTAGGGTTTTGGCACGTTCTAGATGCAATTTAAGCATTGCTTTCCCCAAATTCTGAACCAATTATGATATACAAAAGTCATATGGAATATGAGGTTCAGAAGATCTCCTTTGTCCATGAAATCACCTCCCCTCAAGAGATGAGTTCCACGAGGAGCGATCATGATCTCTAGTCTTGGCTTCATTGGATTTTCTTATGAAATCCTCGAACCTTGATTGCTGCTCTTTGAAGGTTCTCAATAGGTTCCCAAGTACAATCACGGATGTCATATCCTTTCCAATGAACAAGTTACTCCAGTCTTCTTCAGGATATTCTTGAATCTAGGACATGCGCGACTTCAAATTCTTCATGATCACCAATCTTGATAGGTGGTGAAGGACTGGGTCTCTCCCCCATCAATGGTTAAATCTGATATGGTTCCAACAGGGACTGTTGGCATACAAGTCATATGAAGAGCATACAAGTACAACGGAGCAGTCACGCACAATATGGCAATAAGGCCTAATCATTTTTTTCCATGAACTATTTCCAACTTTAGTGATTTTCATCACTACATACACATTGTAAATTCTGTTTTTGGTAGAATAGACTCCATTTTGTTCAAGCCAAGGAGTCCTTGAGCTTGAGGAGTATTAGAATTAGCTACATACCAATTTTCATAATTTTTAGAGTCCGTTTGAGCCCTCAAATAAGCTCTAGAACCTAATTTTTAACTAGGCCGAACACTAGGTCTGGACAAGGCCAAAGCTAGTCAGAAAACTATAAAAAGAGCTAGAGAGCTCATTTTGGGGATTAGATTGTTTGTGAATTGAGCTTATGTAAGAGAATTTTTGACTAATGCAAAGAACTCCATTGTTCCTCTCCTTGTTCTTGCCTTGTGTGCGCGTGTGTGTATGTGTGTGCATGTTTGTGTGCTTCTCACTCACACACTTGTGCCATCACTTGCTCATAGTCTTCATACTAGTCCTCACGTCTCCACGGATTGACAATTATGAGGTGGATCTCCTCACGTTGGTACTCACCATTGTGCTAGAGTGACACCAAATTTGGCGTCGTTGTCGGGGAGAGAGCTTCGAGGACGAGCATGTGATGGTGAGACGTAGAGTTGAGACATTGGAGTCATAGGTAATATCCTTTCTTTTCCTTATTTTTCTTCATTTTTGCTTCTTTTTGCATCACCATCATCATCCTCACCATCTTCCACTTCCATCTCCATCTTCACAAAAATTTCATTTTTTTGGTCATATTCCACTCCCCACCTCATTTCCCTCATTTCACTTATGAGAGAGAGCAAGAGAGAGCTTGCATGCTATCAATTTTTGTGTGTTTTTTGAGCTTTTACTGCAGGATCTAGCTGTACCACCATCTCCAGCAGCTTGGGCAGGTACGACAAACTCTGCACAGGTCCCGGGACGGCGACCTCTGTCTATCGCGACAGACAGAAAACTTAATATTTTTTGAATGCATGTTTGGCACGATAACCTACACCATGAGAGCACTCCAAATCACTAAAAAATTCTAAAAAAATTTGCGTTCTTTCAGTGTATCGCGACAGACACAGTCTATTGCGATAGACAACGTCTATCGCGACAGACACCATCTATCGTGACAGAGAGCACCCCACGACAGACAGCGTCTATCGCGGCAGAAAGCGTCTATCGCGATAGACAACATCTATCGCGATAGACAGCGTCTATCGTGATAGACACCGTCTATTGCGACAGACAGCGTCTATCGCGATAGACACCATCTATCGCGACAGACAGCACCCCACGATAGAGGCCGTCTATCGTGACAGACACCCGTCTATCACGACAGATAGGCCCACGACAGATGATAGACCCCGTCTATCGCGACAAACACCCGTCTATCACGACAGACAAAGAACCACGATAGACCCAGGCTATCGTGACACACATCATCTATCGCGATAGACCAAAAGGCACGATAGACGACAGCCACCGTCTATCACGACAGACACCATCTATCGCGACTGACAGGCCCATGACAGACGACAGACACTGTCTATCGCGACAGACACCGTCTATCATGACAGATAGAGACCCACGATAGAGAGCATCTATCGCGACAAACGCCCGTCTATCACGACGGACAGGACTCATTCTATTGCGACAGACACCATCTATCATGACAGACAGGACTCAGTCTATCGCGACAAAACGGACCCCACAATAGACCCTCGTCTATCGCGACAGACAGGTCCACGCAACAGTCAGTGTCTATCGTGACAGATGTCGTCTATCACGATAGACAGACATTTTCGGCAAAAAAAATAGAGGGGTAAATTTTTGAAAATTTAGGCTAAATTTTGGGCATATTTGCATACTCAATTACTCCCACACTCACAAAGGCCTTAGAAAAATGCACTAAACTCCTGAAAGGATCTGTTGGTCTGTTTAACCCCCCAAACCCTGAACTGTCATAACTTTTTCATATGAAATCCATTTTTTGAGCTCTAGGGCTTGTCGGGAAGCTCGTGGCATATACTACACGCTCTCAACTGTTTTTTATAAGAATAATGCATTGATTTTCAGATAGGGTATTTTGAAGTGGACCTTCTAGGGTAGGTACACCAAAGGAGCTCTAGAGAAAATTTTCTGGCAATAGAAAAGGGGAAAAAAAGGGTCATTAAAAGTGTCTGAACTAAATTGTCTGTCAATTGAGGGTGAAAAGTGGAGCTAAACTTGGAATTTTAAAGTGGAGCTAAACTTGAAAAGTGGAGCTAAACTTGCTTTGCTTTTGGAGACAGCAAAGCAAGTGCCATTGTGTGCAAGCTTGGGAACGTGCTTCCTGGGCAGATGAGCATAGCAAGAAGGAGCAACTTGAGGATCATTAAGAGCTTTTGGAGACAGCAAAGCAAGTGCCATTGTGTGCAAGCTTGGGAACGCGCTTCCTGGGTAGACGAGCATAGCAAGAAGGAGCGACTTGAGGTTGGAACATCTCTTAACCCCCTCAGTCCATTCTTAGCATAGGCTAAGTGCGAGTTGCTGTCCAAATTGACTAGGGAAACGATAGGAATACTCAAGTTTGAAGAGCCTTTAATTTCTCAAGTCTAAGAATAGGCTAAATTGCAGTCAAAGGACAACTTAAAGGAAAGGAACTTAAACTAAGTGGACGAAGAACATCAAGTGCGACACACTTAAGTGCTCCTAACGACGCTTAATTAAAGACAAGAAAACACATACAAGGGAACTCAAAAGGAACAAGTGATTGTTATCAAAGAATTAGCAACGTACAAAGGGCATATGAACCTTAGATCAGGAAGACACTTAAGGAGAGACCGTCAAAGTATTAGATCATCAGAGGCTAGCATCAACCATACAACCAGATCTTGGGCCCAACAATTGAGTGATTACCCCTATGCTCTAGACTCAGAAACTAGTGACTTCGAGATGTCTTATAACATGGAAGGACCTGTAGGTAGCTCAGGAGTGGCATACCTAGAAAGAGCTGAAGGTCCCTACAAAACTCAATTGGAATATATATAGACCAACCGCTTAGGTGCACGCATCTATGAGGATGGTCTGAGAAGATCTGTTGTCCTAATTAAAAACCCGAATCAACCTATTGGACTAGAACACCCAGTAGTCAAGTTCGAAAATGGCTCCTACATAGATAAAGAAGGAACCATGTATGTGGTCACCAGCCAACCCGAAAGAACCGATGAATTTGGCAACATTATCTTAGAGACTGAAATAGGTGACATAGAGCAAGGGAACTTAGGAAAGGAGCCAAAAACCCCTCAAGGCAAGTCAGTTCTGATGAGAATAATCACTCCAGAATCGGTTCCCCAGGACAATAGGAGCATAGAGTTGCTTGTGAATCGAGAGACGGATGAGGCTTTTTGGAGGTATAAGCCTGAGAATCTTAAGGAAGTAGGAGCTCTTACCATCTATGACTTCAAAGACCTCGATATCCCAGGTAAAGTGACCTACTTAGATGATGCTTCGGAGAGGATTTTTGTGGTCACATAGCATGGGAGACACGCATACACTTGGAAGGGTGAATTTGTCTTTCCCCAACCTCAATCCACTGTGTCTTATAGTCACCAAGGAGTTGGAACATCTCAAGCTCACGAGACTCAAAGAGAACGGAGTAGAGATAGACCCGAAGTGAGCTTTGCTAACCCACTTGGAAGAGAAAGAACAAGGACTGAGACGGATAGAATGGAGAGGGAAAGGCAGAGGGACCCAAGGAATCTAAGAAATGCAGATGAATTCCCTTTACCAAGGCCTAGAGAACATGCTAGAACCTTGCGGCATACATAATTGGTTAAGTCCATGAAGAATTGCTTCAATGGCATAGGAGACCCATATGACCATGTAGCTGAGTTTAGGCAAGTGTTGAGAGCTGAACAAGTGGAAGACTTGTTCACTCAATACAATGCTTTTGGCCTAACACTCAAGAACACTGCATTGACTTGGTTTCAACCACTTCACCAAGATCAATACAAAAGTATAGATCAACTGCTTGAAGCATTCATCACTGAGTTTTCCAAGAGTGGCATTAGGCATAACACATCTTCCTTGATATACAGCTTCAAGCAAACACCTCAAGAGACAGTGAGGCTCGTAGGAAGAAGGTTTAGGCAATACCTAGAGAGATGCCTTGCTCCAGAGTTATCCACTCCAGCCAAGCAAGTGGCCTTATTTCTAGATGGATTGTTAAGTACCAAACTCAGATCATATGTGTACTTGAAGGACCCTAGATCCATAGAAGAATGTGTACGCATGTGCATAGACATTGAGGATAATCTAGGGGAGGAATTAGAGCTCTCAAAGATCTATAAAGATTCAGATAGTTCTACTAGCCTCACTTCCTCACAATTCATGTCGATTGAGGATTTAGTAGAAAAGGTAGCTCAGAAATTAGGTGTTTCTAGCAAGCAAATTCCTAGATTTTCCCCAGGAAAACGATGCTACACCTGTGGAGGAGGCCATATGGCGAGTGTGTGCCCTATCATGGCTCAACCCCAGGTTAATCCTAACAACTAGTACTGCACCATAGAAAGGAGGTACACCAATCACACAGCCCAAGACTACCCATATAACAAACAAGTTGTTAGACAAAATTATCCTCAGCCATATCCACAACAAGGAAAGTACCCTAATCAGTACCCACAACAATAGTATGCTAGGCCCCAGCAAACCTATCAACCACCCTATCAAGGGCAACAAAGACCGCAACCAGTCCTAGCGCAGCAACCCCCTGCCCCCACCAATGTGATTCCAGTGAAGTATGCAGTTGCAGAAGAAAATTTGAATACAGCTTTAGTGCCAGTGACATCGTCGCTTTTAGAAAGTGACCCAAGTGATCATAGTTTTGACTCTACCCATATCGATAGCCCACAGGCTTACTACATGCAATCACCCGAGCATAATGAGTCATACTATTATGAAGAACCGAGTGAGTCCAGTTGGGAGCCAGAATATGCAAATGTCATGTATGCAAACCCCAACTCGAGATCCCAGCCTAGGCCAATGAGACCTCCATTTCCTAGAGGACCATGCTTCGGATGTCAGGGAGATCACCTCATTCGTGATTGCCCTCTACCTACACCTACACAAACCCAATCCGTGACAATTGAGGGCTTTTGTCCAGATCGTGCGAAGGAGCATTTGTTACGAGAGTGCCCCAAGAACCCCGCCAATATGCCAAAAATTGCTCCTATCAATGTTATTGGCTTAGTGGTAGACTCCATGGGAAGAGTGAATTCCACAGCCCCGGTACAAGTCATCACGGGAGCTCAGACACTTAAGCAAAACCAAGACTTAGGCCAGGAGAAGAATGCGGAGGTTAGTGAGACTGAGAGCCTGACTAAGAAGAGAACAAGAGCTTGGAGAGATAGTCGTGAACGTATGAAAAGACAATGGGCAAGAAAGATGAGCAAACTCGAGGAAAGTCTGCGAGAGACCAAGGCCAAAATCATAGAAATCACATCTCAAACGCACTCTCACACATCACCCCCACTACCATCCCCATCAGCTTCTATTCCCCAACCTTCTAATCCACCACAGGTAACCCACCCACCACCCCGAGTAGGATCAGTCTTAGCAGATCCCACTCCCGAGGACATAGATATGATGCTTAGAGCATATCAGGCCAGGATCCAAGAAGGGCCATATGTAACGGATCATGAAAGATGCTACCCTAGAGCTGACCTAGAGCTTGAACGAACCAAGTTGTGTGCCAAGATGGTGGAATTGGCGCAAGCCATGTTTGAGGCCAGTCGCCTCTTCAATTGCTCTAGCTCCACTAGAACACCATTGCATTTTGATGGTCTATTGGATAGGTTGGAGACGATAATTGCAAAGTCTGGAAAAGGAGCCAACTCCCAGGCTAAGGAGAAGGCAAGTGATAGAATAAGCATTCCTCCCAAGGAAGCTTATGTGCCTAACTCCACTGAACCAGACACCTCTTCTTCTAAGAATTGATACTCACCAGAATTCTTGCGAGAGATTCAGGAAGAAAAATGGGCTAAAGAGAGTGAAGTTCCTCCTCCCATTGAACTTGTGGATGACACACATGATCAATTCCCATAAGACCTTCCTTCCATTTATGGAGAGCACGAGAGTGCCCAATCCCAACAGAGATTAGACTTCGAGTCTAATTCGTTGCAGGAACTACCCCATTTCACAGGCCCATGGGAAGCAAAGTCCACTTGTATGAGAGCACCGACGGTCATGATAAGAAACGAAGACTCAATCATACCTAGGAACACAGAGGTAGTAAAGAATACTAAAGTGTAGTGCAATCTCACTTTAGAAGAGCTACTCAAGGTCAAGCCTGAATTGTGGAAACATGTAGCCAAGCAAGTGCCAGACATGTCAAAACCTTGTTCCCAGGTAGGATCACATAGAACAGTACCAGAAATACCTTTGGACAAGATAGGAGACATGAGCGAAGGAGAAGAAGGAAACACCTATCTCCCCATCACTCATCAGGGTTACACAACCAAGGCCATTTTGGACTCAGGTGCGGGAGTTGCAATTGCTACCACTTCCTTATGGAAACGTTGGGGCAAGCCAACACTCAGGCCAACAAGAATGAAGTTGCAAATGGCTGATGGTCACATTGAGAGACCCTTAGGGCTACTAGAGGGAATAACTCTTACCACTTGTGGTGTAGAGTTTGAACATACTTTTGCTATATGTGACTTTAGCAAGAATCATGCCTACGAGATGATTATGGGAAGACACTTCTTGAGGCAGTTGCAAGTGGTACAAGATTGGGGGACCAAATCCTTGTATTTGCAACACGGGTGTCACTACCAAAGTGAATCTCAAAGATTTCTCTCATAGAGATGTGCCCTCTATTCAATGGAATCCCATCCATAGAGCTAAGGATGATACTGAGTTAGTGCATTCCATAGGATCATGATCCTCATGGATGCATGAAGACACTCACCTGTGGATGTGTAAAGTAGTAGTAGAAGAAGAGAAGAGAGAAAAATCCAGAGAGATAGGTGCGAAGGAAACCCATAGATCAATTCAAGACCCAGCCTATGCACCTGTAGTCTTTCCTGACGAAGAATTTGAACCTCACGACTGGGCAAAAATTTTAGCAACTATGGATGTAGCCATCAACGAAGAGCAGTGGACACCCCATTGTGACGAGGATGGCTATGACATCTCAGTCTTCACAATAGAGCCAATCATGGGAGATTTGGTTCTGGAAGAATGTGAACCTAGCACTGATGCATTCGAGGATGCAAGTGACTCCGATCTAGAGTCAATTATAATGGACCCTCCTTTTGCATCAGATGAGGAATATTTCTATGAAGTAGAAGCTCACCTTCAGAGATATGAAGAAATT
Source organism: Ceratopteris richardii (assembly GCA_020310875.1). NCBI lineage: Eukaryota > Viridiplantae > Streptophyta > Polypodiopsida > Polypodiales > Pteridaceae > Ceratopteris > Ceratopteris richardii. The sequence continues at coordinate 13,101,910 of CM035410.1, forward strand.
ACAAATGAGCTGAGATTAACCACACAAGTGACCACCAAGAGTGAAGGAAAGAAAAGGAAGAAGAAAGAAGCCACACCAGAGGAGGAAGAATCCTTGTTCGAGGTCCCATAAAACTTTAAGAAGTATGAAGTAGAAGGCAGGAGAGTCATGATAAGAATGCCAAAACGTGATGCACAAGCAAGAGAGGCCTATGATAACAAAGAAACCACCAAGAAAATAGTGGTAGCCATAGAAGAAGGAGAGGAGAGATGCACGTACATTGGACATGACCTTACTGAAGAAGAGGAGCAAGAGTTGATAGCCTTACTAGGAGAATATAGGGATGTGTTTGCATGGAGTTACAAGGACCTAAAAGGTGTAGACCCTGATATATTCTCACACACAATCCCCATGACCTCAGAGGCCAGACCCTCTAAACAAAAGCCATACACATACAATGACAACTATGCTGCCAAGATCAAAGAAGAGATAGACCGTTTAGTTGAAGCTGGATTTATCTATGAAATTGAGCACACTGAATGGGTATCCCCCATTGTAGTGGTGCCCAAAAAGAATGGAAAATTTTGTGTATGCATTAACTTGAAGAAGGTTAACGCAGCCACTATCAGAGATAGTTATCCGCTTCCTATCATCGAGCATCTATTAGAAAGGGTCGTAGGCAAGGAAGTGTACAACTTCCTAGATGGGTTCTCTGGTTATAATCAAGTAGCCATTGCACCTGAAGATCAACATAAAATGGCCTTTGCCACAGAGTGGGGTATATTTGCTTTTAGGGTAATGCCATTTGGGCTTACCAATGCTCCTGCAACCTTCCAAAAGATTGATGTGCCATGTGTTTAAAGAGTTCTTGAGAAAGAATTTGGAAGTCTATGTTGATGATCTCTGTGCCCATTCCAACATTAGACAAAAAAATATACCTGAACTCAAGCAAATCTTTGACAAATGTAGAGAATATCAAGTCTATCTAAACTCGAAAAAGTGTGTTTTCATGGTCAGGCAAGGCAAGATTCTAGGGCACATAGTGTCAAAGAACGGCATATCCACTGATGAAGAGAAGGTGAGTGCTATTGCAGAACTACCAAGGCATAAGAATGTCAAGGAAGTGCAAGCTTTCATGGGGCATTGTGGTTATTACCACGTTTCATTCACATGTATAGCATCATTGCAAAGCCTCTGTACGGACTCTTGACCAATTTTGAGTGGACTGATGAGTGCGAGAAATCCTTCAATGAGCTTAAACGGCGATTGTGTTCAGCACCAATCTTGACTACCCCGGATTGGAACAAGCCATTTCATGTCCATGTGGATGCATCCAATTATGATATTGGGTGTGTGCTTGCACAACTTACATGTGAAGGTAATATGGATCTTCCAATTGCCTATGCTAGTAGACAGCTAAATGCAGCTGAACGGAATTATACCACCACTGAACGAGAAGGATTAGGCATGGTTTATGCTGTTAAAAAGTTTAGACACTATTTGCTTACAAATAAGTTTAAATTTTTTACGGATCACCAAGCTCTACTGTACTTAGTAAACAAGCCATGCAATACAGGCAGATTAGTAAGATGGTTCCTCTTACTGATGGAATATGACTTTGAGGTCGTGGTGAGGAAAGGGAAAACTCATATGAGAGCAGATCATTTCTCTAGACTCACATTAGGAGAGGCCCCACAAGGAGTATCAGATGACCTTCCTGATGCATACTTATTTAATTTGGAAGTTGTACCTCAGTGGGCTAAGACACTAATGCCAGTATTGACATATGGGCCTAAACATCTAGTAGTAAACACTCAAGATAGGGAGATAGTAAAAGCCCAAAAATAACAGATCATGGCAAGAAGTATGTACAAGCATACAGATCAAGGGATCCTAGCTTGTTGTGTGGAAGAGGATGAGTACGCAAAATGGTTGCAATTAGCACATGTAGGTGCATTAGAGCAACACTACTCAAAGCAACGAACTTTATAGACACTAAGGAGACTCGGAGTGTAGTGGCCGACTATGGAGGCTGATGTCCATAAGTTATGCAAGGAATGCCGGATCTGCTGCACTAAACCACCCGTGGAACATGCCACTCCTTATCAAGTGTCCATAGTGCCAGATTGGAGTGAACCATTAGTAGCCTTCTTGAGGAAGAAGACATTCCCTCAAGATATGATCCTGACAAGGCAAAGAAGTTTAGAACAAGAAGCCCTAGACTACTCACTTATTGGTGATAATTTATACAAACGTGGAAAAGACGGATATCTGAGACTATGTGTCCATGAGAGTGAATATCTCAAGATCTTGGAAACTGCTCACCAAGGTGTGGCGGGAGGACATTTTGGACCAGATTGGGTGATCAAGGCTATACTATTTGCAAGTCTTTGGTGGCCCACCCTTCACATGGATGCACATACCTATGTGAAGAGGTGCGACATTTGTCAGCAAACTCAGTATCCTATACATTTGTCGGTCCTATTAATCCCCCAGCTAAGGGTTCCCATGCCGAATACATCATTGTGGTCACAGACTATCTAACCAAGTGGGTAGAGGTAAAGGCTATGACAAAGAACGATGCTCAAATGACTGCTAAGTTCTTATTTGAGAATGTGTTCACTAGATATGGGCTACCTATAGAGCTAGTAAGTGATAGAGGGACTCACTTCTTGAATGAAGTTATTGAAAATATGCTCCAAGAATTCTTGGTTATACACAAGAAGTATGCCCCCTATCATCCACAAGCTAACGGGCAAGCCGAGAGCACAAACAAGATTCTATGCAATGTGCTCACCAAATTAGTGAACAATAAACGCTCTGATTGGGACAAACAGCTACACCATGCTATTTGGGCATACAGAGTTGCCTATAAAACGGTACTCCAAGCCACACCCTTTGAGATGGTATTTGGCCAAAATGCAGTGCTACCATTGGACTTCTTGATACTTACATTGAAAGTAGCACAAGAGTATGAGTGGACAGGGCATGAGCTCTCCTCTAGAATCTTTGATCTTGAACGATTGGGTGAAACACGATTGAGAGCGGCAGCAGGAATATATGCAGCCAAGAAAAGACAAAAAGCATATTTTGATGCACACGTGAAAGATAAGGGTTTGAAAGTGGGCGACCTAGTTTTAGTCTACACTTTGAAGCAACATGCAAGAAAATTAGAGAAGCGTGGCTATGGACCTATGATCATAAATAGGATTTCAACTAGTGGGGCAGTACAACTAGCCACTTTAGAAGGTGATATTCTCCCTAGCTACATAAGCGAATGTAGAGTCAAGTTATATCAAGAAACCCTGACCGAAGAGATGCTAAATCGGCTCAACACTGCTAAGAAACGTAAAGAAGAGGAAAAACGAATCCGAGAAGAAGCACATGCAGAAGCTTTAGAACGCATACGACGAATGAAATTGAGGAGACAAGGTAGAGATCAGCCTATGCCTAACACTCAAGGATCTCTAGGCTATCACATGGCCATGTGCGAGGCTTCAGGTGAACGTAATCGATCAACGACCTTTTGTGACCCTAGAAGTAGGGCATGGAGAGAGTGCAAGGACCGTGAGAGCTTTAATGGACTCGAGAGCATCCACTAGTGCAGTTCAACTTTCTTACTGCCAAGAACTACAATTGAAGGTCAATCCTATAGAGGCATATCTCATAGGATTGGGAGGTGTGGAAACCCCTTGCACGGGCGAGGTGGAACTTCCCCTCTACATTCAAGAGGTCCTAATGGTAGTAAATGTGCTAGTATGTGAAGACGAGGATCTTACCGAGCCTCTTGTCTTGGGCCAAGACTGGATCTATGATCATGCAGTCAACCTCAACCTAAGAAGTGGACTTCTTCAGGCTTGGGTAGGCCAAAACCACATCACAATTGAACTACAAAATCAAGCACTCAGGCCACTAGAAAAGGCACCAAATCCCGGTCCCTCCAGGAACCCACATGAAGATAATGATGCTATGCTTGTCCAAAGTTCTATGGTATAGAAGATTGTCACTCTTGACAAAAGTGCAGCAGTCAAAGAGGAGTTCCCTTCTTTTCCAAAGAGGATTCAAAGAAAGCAAGCCGGGCAACACACGACACAGGGGAGGCCAATGATCAAGAGGCATTAGCACCAACCTGTACAATCTAGAGTACCTCATGGCATGAAGCAGATCTGGGTACGCAAGGGTGAACAACCCTTAGCTTTGGAGATAGGATCCCAAAGATGCACCAAACGCGCTACACCATCTAGGATCCCAACGAAGGAGTATCCGAGGAATCAATCTAGACGAACCATTTCTACTTGGGTTCCAAGACGTTCAATGAAGGCAATCCCAAATGCTAGACAGATATGGGTGCCCAAGACCTTCTTTCGAGCTCAAATAGCATCACCTCCATTCACAAGATTGAATCAACACTCACAAGCACCCCTAGCACATACCCTAGTGCAAACATCTACACTCCACAACTCTAAGTCTTCGGTCACATCCAAGAATGTCAGGAACTAGGTACCCAAAAGGTCCCAAATCCAACAGAATCCTGTCCACAAACCTTCACATGTCATCATCACTAAAAGCTCCACTCCCACAATCAAAATTTGGAGACTTAAACCTCATATCAAACTGCCTGACCTAAATCAATCCCCTCTAATGTAGGTGCATTCTGAGTACATTGCATATCCAAAGTATGCATCTAGGATGAACACTAACCACTAACCAACATTCTCACACATGAACAAACACTCCACCCACTAACCCCTAACCACTTGAAATGTCATGTTAGTATTGTGGAGGGAACACCATAACATCCTGTTTCCTATGCAATGCTAATGTGCCTCTCTTCTTCCAGCAGATAAGCAAGAACAGATACAAGCAGTCCCATGGCAGAAGCAGCAGGTCCGAGCTCACAGGTAGGAGTAAGTACTACAGGGATTGATGTGGACAGTCTACCTATTGATGTGCCACCAACTGAACGACCTGTAGAGCTGCAACACCTCCAGCAACTACCTATACCGGATCCTCCCACAGGAATCACAGGGAGAGTCCATGCAAATTCTCATTGGTTCAATGGCATGCCTGGACCCTTAGGAGAGGCTAAGTATATATGGGAGTCCAAGTGCGAGTATGACAGATCGTGGGTCTGTTTCCAATTCTTCTCCAAGGAGTTTGAGGCTCTCTAGAACACACAAGATCTTCAGACCATATGGCAATGTGCAAGGCTAGCCGAGTACTTCAAGGCACCCTTACCCAAACCAGATCTCCTCCAGTGCTACTATCTGGTCTCAACATTACAGGCCAATGCAGAAAAGGACAAACCAGGAACGTTTGTTCTCCCTTATTTGCTGGGCAACAAGTTGAAGAGGTTCGAACTTACCTTGGAATTGGTGAGCTCTGCTTTGAATATGCATGGCACACATGTACCATCTGAGAAAGATGCTCTCATCGCCACTAACATGAAGGACCGAAAACTAGTGAAGCTGAAAGATATGGTAGCACTCACACCAAACGTGTCTATCCCTCTCTGTATGTGCATGCAACATTTTGATTTTCCTCGTCAAGGTCGGTTCACTCAACCCCACAAGCAGATTTGGTTCACTCTTTACTTGGCAGAGACAGGTGCCTTACCGATTAAACTTCCTGTATGGATTCTGGAGCAATTGTATGAAGCAAGTAAAAGGTCATCTAGAAAACTAGTGGTGAATGGCTGTTGTGCAATCACACGCATTATTTACAGATGCTTAGCATATGACGTACCCATTGAACGTGATTTAACTTGGGCTCAACTACAAATGTTTAAGCGACTCAAAACCGCCACACATCAATCTAAGCGCATGAGGGGATTGATCCCTTGTGTCTAGACACATGAAGTTCTGACGAATCCGAAAGTCTCACCACGAGGGGAGACCAATATACCACCCTTTACCATTAGAATACCTAGGTCCGGATCTGAAGGTACATCACAAGCTTCCCCTTTGGCTCCTCCTGTCCCATCTGAATTCGAATTTCCTGCGACTGGAGACATTGAAGGGATGAGCACCTTCAACTTTGAATCATTCTTGCAAAATACCCAACTTTCCGATGTCGAATTCTTCTCGGACACAGAAGAACATGGAACCTCTTCATGAAGATGGAGGAAATCCACAGAAGGCCACCATGTACATTGGGGTGACGATCAGCAAGGTTAACAACAAGGACACCTAGAAGAAGAAGAAGAAGCAGAAGAAGAAGAAACCACCAGAACCCCCGCATATACAGCAGAACTCCGAAGGTTGTATCAAATCATGGAACGAGTGCAATCGCAACAACTGCTCACTGAACAGAGCAGTAGGGTGCTCATGGCTCAACTCTTGGAAGAAGCTGGAGTCGACTTAGAATTCAGTGAGAGTCTCTTATTGGTGGCAGAAACTTATGGTGTAGTAGAAGCAGTTCGAACAGCTATACAAAAACCCTCCACCTTTTCCTTTATTTTCAGTTCCTGCACCCACTTCTCATCTATTCACCACAATCACACACACACCACCTATCGTTCCAATGTATATGGTAGACACCTGTAGCTCAGTGATGAGTAGCACCTCCTTTAATGTCAATCCGGGAAGACGTGAGGATGGTATGAAGACCTCGAGCAAGTGGAGGCACAAGTGTGTGAGTGAGAAGCACACAAACATGCACACACATACACACACACGCGCATACACGGCAAGACAAAGAGTGAGAAGCAATGGAGTTCTTAGATTACTTTCAAAAAGCTCTTACAAGTTCATTTCAATTACAATCTAACCTCAAAAATGAGCTCTCTAGCTCCTTTTATAGTTTTTGGCTAGCTTTGGCCCTGTTCAGACCTAGTGTCCGGCCTAGTTAAAAATTAGGTTCCAGGGCTAGATCTGCGTGAATGCTCGTACTTGCTTCTTTATGAAGAAAATTATTGGCCTACTTGCCAGATCGTCGTTGACTCCCTTGTCTGCTTGTGCCTTCTCTCCCTTCTGACTCTCTTCTCTGACTGCCATGCCTCGTCAGTCCTTCAGTTCCTTGTCTACTGCTAACACCCCCCCTCTCTCGCATCTGTCGTCCCTGACAGACCCTTGTTGTGTGGGTTTTTGGATGTAGTACTCAACGACATCTTGTGCTAAGTGATGTTCTGCAATCCGCAACCCCTTTGCCAAGTCCGTGAGTAAAGCATCCCAATCTATCGGCTCGCGAACCTCTGGATGTGGCATTCGTAACTTTTCTGAATGGAGAGCTTGTTCTACTGCAAACAATTGTAATAAATGTGAGGGCCTGGGAATGAAGATCTCTGAGTGATATTCCCAAAACCCGGTGACAAACATCTCTTCAAATGTTTGTTTGAAGCAGGCCGGTAGGTACTTTATGCAGGCATGCCATGCATAAACAACATTAATAGAGGGCGTTGTGCTCATGTCATAAACAAGATCCTGATTGCCTTCATTAAATCCGAGCGCAGAGAGGTGAGGTTCCTTAACATTCTTGAAGGTCCGGAAGGTGACTATCATGAGTTCAAAAATTTTAAGGCACATCTGTGTCATGACATCTGGTACGTTTTTGAACCTGACACCCCAATGCCGAATTGTCGATATCATATACCCTACGGTAGGTTGACCTTTAGGTGGTGCTAAGTAGACATAGTTGGCCATTTCTCACATCCTTTGGTTGTCAGCACCATCTTTGTGTATTCCGGCCACGACCTTCTTCGGAAAACAGGACAGTAGCAGGGATTGTACTTGATATACAGGGGCATGTTATTCCATGTGCGATTCATTTCCGGGTAGGTTTCAAGCAGCCGAATTCTCCAAGTTGGTTGGCGAATATTTCCCAGCTTGGCACTTTCTGGGATGTCTTCTGGTGCAAACTGTGTGGCAGAGGTTGGTTCCCGAGTGTGGTGCTTGATTTCAGCATTATAATCCGCCATTAAGACACAAAAAGGAACATACAAGTCGTCGGAGGTGCCGATCCACCTGTGATGAGAGAGGTTCCTAAAATAGTCCGATTTTATGACCACCTCTTCCAAGCGTGACATCGATGCTATCTGGACTGCCACCCTATCATCATGTGTTGTGGCCACCTTTTCCAATTTTTGCATCCATTCAGGAGCCTCTATTTCAAGGGTGTCCATGCCCTCATCTGTTTGCTTGCCTCCAGGTGCTGGCATCGGAACGTACGGGTCCTCAAAGGTTTCCTCTACTTCGATTGGTACTAGGTCTTCAGGTTCTGGTTCTACCAAGGGGGAGGGTTGGCGTTCATACACAAGCACTTTCTTTTGTAATTCTTTGAGTTGTGCTTTGAGCGCTGCTACTTCGTGAGTTGTGTCAGCTGGGGTTGGGACTTCTTTGGGTGGTGCTGGTTGAGCTGCCAATTGCCTTAGTAGTTCGTCTCTTTCCTTTTCTAAGGCTGCATGGGCTTCGAGGAGATCAGCATGGGTTTCCAATATGATTTGCATATTGTCCGAGGGAATGGCCTTAAACTTCTCCGGGTCAATTTCTTGTGGGGAACCATCCATGGCTACTTCCAAGTTCTCTTCGTTTTGTGTCTGAAGCCGTCTATTTTCTTCCAGGGCTGCAGACATATGCTTCCGTAATAGAGCCATGTTGCGGCGGAGCTTGAGGTTCTCTGTGATTTGGGAGTGTAGCAGATCATCCATTTGTTGTCTTTCTTCGGCATCTGGCTGCAGTGGATTTGCCACTAATTGCTCATGTTGTTCTTGCAATGCACTAAACTGTTGTTGTAATTGTTTCTTCTCTTGCTCTAAGTCAATGAATCTTCCTTGTAATGCTTCATGACTCCTGAACAAACTTGTATGCTGAGCATCGAGGTGCTGATAGTGTTGTTGTAACTGAGACATGCACTGATACATGTTATTAAATACATTATTAATGGGGGTGGATGCAGTAAGGGTGTTCAATGCAGAGGGAAAGGGAAAGGGGAAGGGAAGTGTGAATGCGGTGCTGGAAAGTGGTGAAGTGGGTGGTGGGGGAATGGGAGATTGTGGCCGTATGGGGGGAGGGAGAGGTGCAGTGGAGGGTGATATGTCCATAAAATCCATGGTGGAAGCAGCAGTGGGAGTGATTGTGAATAGTGGAATGGTGGGTGCAGTGATTGTGGTGAATGTGTACAGTGGTGTGTGCAGTTGTGAATGTGAACTGCCCGAAAGTGTGAGTGGGGGAATGGGGATGTCAGTAGCTGCCGTTAGGATTACAGTGTTAGTGGAGGTGTATACACGGGAGGTGTTGAGAGGGTGTGTGGGTTGATTGGCGGTTTGTGCTTCAGTCATGGCGGTGGACTCGGAGGCGGTAACGGTGGTTGTTACATTGGTAAGGGGAGGTGAATGTGGTGGAGTGGGAGGCGGGGGTGGCAAGGGGGGTGATGGGGGTGGACTGGACACATGGGCTTCCTCGGTGTCGTGAGCGGTGTGTGCAGTGCCCGTGGTTGTGGGGGTGCCTTGTGGTCCTGATCCTAATACATTCATTTGTTTCCCTGTTCGTGGGGGACGTCTTCCGTATCTTCTTTCCATTCTGCGTGATTGTGCCAGGGCCGTCTGCACTGCCTCAGGTACTCCTAAAGCATCAGAGATCATATCCAGTGTGGCACGATATTGTTCGTCGACTCCTTCCTCCTCAAGGATTTGGTGCATGATAGCCTTTCCTGCTGCAAGGGATAACTTATGTTGTTGTTGGACCCTGTTGATGGTATCGTAGAGCTTTTTCAACTCCTTTGTATATGCTGGGGCACCCTCTAGCTCCTGTATAACTTCTTGCTCATAGTCATGCGCCTCCTCATCAGAAAATCCTTCCTGTTCATCCTCTTGGCCTTCTTCTTCTTCATCCTCCAATTCCACCACTTCTGGTTGTCTTGGCTGGGGTTGTTCTGTAGCCGTTTGTTGTCCACTACCCTGCTCTGCTTCGACTTCCGCATTAACAGCTTCAATGATTCTGGCAACTTCTTCATCCGTTAGATCTTCCAAAGTGAATCCGTGAGGAAATTCTAGATCAGTAGGTACTGGTGGAAACACAAGGTTAGGGCCATCTGTGCTGTGCCTGGGTAACCTGATAGTAAATGGTTGTACTCGTCTGGGAAGCCTTGGAGTTGTTTCAGGTGTTAGGGTTGCACCGCGGGCTTGTGCACAAGGCATCTGGACGGTGCCTCTCATCTTCTTTGAGGGAGGCCCTGCGACTGACAGTCTGCGTTGAAACTCCTGTGCTCTGGTCCAAATGATACCCTTTGCACCGGTACATCATATGCGAGACATCTATACACAATTCTTGTAAGCGCATAGCATCCATACAGTACAGATTTTTGTTTCTTATACCACCTTTGATGAGCCAAATTAATTTGGTCGATAATCCAGTGGGGCATATTGATTGTCAAATCAAAAGCATCTGCTAAGTAGAGGCTAAACCAGATCTTTTTGGGAGGCATTGTGAACCTTTCCTACGCGGGGAATGCGAAATGTTGCATGACCATGCGTAAGTGAATGGCGATCGTAGGTGTCATCGCGACCATGTCCTGTAATTTCGTCAAATTTCTGTTCTTCATATTGTCTGGAACCATAGTCTCTTTCTCCGTAGGAATGTGCATACCCTTCATGTCCAAAGCTTCCCTGTTAGCAGCGGACAAGGGAGAGAAGGCACAAGCAGACAAGGGAGTCAACGAAGATCTGGCAAATAGGCCAACAATTTTCTTCAAGAAGAAGCACTTATGAACATTCACGCAGATTTAGCACTAAGGCAACCTTAATTTTTCAAAACCTCTACACCAATTAAAAGTGATTCTCATCACTAAACACCATTGTAAATATCATTTCATCTTTTTGTAGCTCCATTTTGTGCAAGCCAAGGAGTCCTTGAGCTTGAGGAGCATTAGAAGTATCCACCTGCCAATTTTCGTAATTTTTGGATCTCGTTTGAGCCCTCAAATAAGCCCTGGAACCTAATTTTTAACTAGGCCGGACACTAGGTCTGAACAGGGCCAAAGCTAGTCAAAAACTATAAAAGGAGCTAGAGAGCTCATTTTTGAGGTTAGATTGTAATTGAAACAAACTTGTAAGAGCTTTTTGAAAGTAATCTAAGAACTCCATTGATTCTCACTCTTTGTCTTGCCGTGTGTGCGCGTGTGTGTGTATGTGTGTGCATGCTAGTGTGCTTCTCACTCACGCACTTGTGCCGCCACTTGCTCGAGGTCTTCATACCATCCTCACGTCTTCCCGGATTGACATTAAAGGAGGTGCTACTCATCATTGAGCTACACCAAATTTTGGCGCCGTTGCCGGGGATCGAGCTTTGAGGACGAGCGTGTGATGGTAAGACGTAGAGTTGACGCGTTGGAGTTGTAGGTATTTTCTTCACTCTCATCAATTTTCTTTTACTTTCTTCTCCATCTTCATTTCCATCATCATCATCACCATCTCCCACCTCCATCTCCATCATCGCGAAAATTTCTGTTTTTTGATCATATCACCTTCCCCACCTCATTTCCCTCATTTCACGTGTGAGAGAGAGCGAGAGAGCGATATTGCATGTGTGTCTTCTTGCATGTTTCTTGAGCTTTTTGCAGGAACTTGCTGTATCATCATCCCCAGCTTCCTGTGCAGGTACGAAACTCGACGAAACTGTCTCACCGTCGCAGGCTTCTGTCGATCGCGACTGACAGAAATTTTTGGCTTTTCACAAAATTGAGTGCACCACTAGAACAAGCACAAAGAGCACATCCTAAAACATTAAAAACAGTAGAAAAATTCCGAGGTTTTCTGTCAATCGCGACCGACGGCCTCTGTCAATCGCGACCGACAGACCCTATCAATCGCGACCGACAGACCCTGTCAATCGCGACCGACAGACCTCCACGATCGACTGACTGCTACGTAGGACCCTGTCAATCGCGATTGATACCGTCGATCGCGATCGACAGCCACGACCGACACCTCTGTCAATCGCGATTGACACCGTCGATCGCGATCGACTGAAATTCCATGATTGATTGACTTTTGCGCGTAGCCACGTGTCCATCGCGACTGATAGGCCTCCGATTGACTGAAATCTCGACAAAAAATCCGGAAAACGTGTCGATCGCGATTGATACCGTCGATCGCGATTGACAGCCACGATCGACTCTGTCGATCGCGATTGACACTGTCGATCGCGACTGACAGCCCCGACGGACACCTCTGTCAATCGCGATTGACAGACCTGTCGATCGCGATTGACAGGCTTTTCGGCCAAAAATTAGGGTTTGATTTTGTTCAAAATTTGGGATAATTTTGGGGCAAAATAGTCAATCTATTGGCATTTTGGGAGGTTCCTACACGTGATTGGGAGAAAATCCTAGGATCTGTCGGCCAGATTGAATCTTGTTGTAACCCCCTAAACCCTGAACGGTCATAACTTTTTCATACGAAATCAATTTTTTGAGCTCTAAGGCTTGTTGGAAAGCTCGTGACATATACTACACGCCCTCAACTGTTTTTTATAAAGATAATGCATTGATTTTCAGATAGGGTATTTTGAAGTTGACCATACCCAGGGGGATCAAAGTCAGGGGTCCTTAGGATTGTTTTCTTGAAAATCACTATGCAAGTTTGTGTTTGTGCTACAGGAATGAAAATAATTGGTTCTGTCTTTGGAACTTAAATCTCAAAGCTAACTTTGGAACTCTTACAGATCTATTGAGAGCATCGAAAGGCGTTCTAAGCAAGTGTAAGTGCGAGCTTGGGAACACACTTCCTGGGCACTCAAGGGCAACCAGGCAGGAAACAGAAGGTTGGAAACTTTTAACCCCCTCTGTCAATTCATAGTTTAGGCTAAGAACGACGAGAGGTAGGAGTAAGTCAGAGCGACGATAGTCAGGTATCAAGTTGAAGACTACCTAAAAACTCAAGTTCAAGCTAAAAACCTAATCTCTATACTGACGATAACATAAAGGAAAAGGACCTAACGTGGAAGGATCAACCTGAAAGCACGAAGAACATTCAAGCATTCCTGACGACGTAATACCAGACAAGACCTTAAACACGAGAAACAACTAAAAAGAATCAAGTGACTGATACCAATTGATCAGCAACGAGGTTGTACTCTGGGCAAAGAATTGGGCTACTTAGATAGGCATATGAACCTTGGATCAAGACGACATCTAGTAAGGGAGAGACAGAGCCTTAGATCTTCAGAGGCTAGTGTTAACCACACTGCTAGGTCTTGGGCCCAGCAGTTGAGCCACCACTCGTACTACCCTAGCTCTGAGACCAGTGAGTCAGAGATGTCTCAAGGTATGGACAGACCTACGGGAAGTTCAGGAGTGCCTTACTTGTACAGGGTAGAAGGCCCTTACAAAACGCAGTTGGAATACCTTAGGACCAACCGATTAGGTGCTAGCATCTATGAGGACGGCTTAGGAAGATCTGTGGTACAGATCAAGAATCCTGATCAATCCATAGGACTAGAGCACCCAGCTGTCAAGTTTGAAAACGGTGCATACCTGGACAAAGAAGGAACCATATACGTAGTCACCAGTCACCCAGATAGGACAGATGAATTTGGGAATGTAATCTCAGAAGCGAACTTAGGTGACTTGGAACAGGGGAACATGGGCACGGAACCAAGAACCCCTCGAGGTAAATCAGTTCTCACTAGGATTATCACACCGGAATGGGTTCCCCAAGACAACAAGAGCATAGAGCTGCTCCTCAATCGAGAAACTGACGAAGCCTTTTGGAGGTATAAATCTAATCAGCCAACTGATATAGGAACTATCATGGTCTACGAGTTTAAGGATCCTGATAGCCCAGGCAGAGTGACCTACTTAGATCACGCTTCAGAACGGATCTTTGTGGTTACGGAAAATGATAGGCATGCTTACACTTGGAAGGGTGAATTCATTTTCCCCCAACCAAGATCAAATGTATCCTATGGTCACCCTGGGGCAGGAACATCCCAAGCTCATGGAATGCAAAGAGACAGAAGTAGGGATAGACCAGAAGTAAGCTTTGCCAACCCAGTGGGAAGAGAGAGAACGAGGACGGAAACAAATAGAGTAGAACCTGAGATGCTTAGAGTTCACAGGAACCAAAGAAATGTGGATGGATTCCCGCTGCCGAGACCTAGAGAGCACACAAGAACTCTGAGACCGACCCAGCTAGTTAAGTCCATGAAGAATTACTTTGATGGCACAGGAGATCCCTATGATCATGTGGCGGAATTCAAGCAAGTCTTGAGAGCTGAACAAGTGGAGGATCTATTCACGCAGTACAATGCCTTCGGTCTAACCCTTAGGAACACAGCACTTACATGGTTCCAGCCATTGGATGAGCGACAATTCAGGTGTATATACCAACTCCTAGAAGCCTTCATTGTAGAGTTCTCTAAGAGTGGCATAAGACACAATACCTCCTCATTGATTCACAGCTTCAAACAGACTCCCCAAGAGACTGTCAGATTGGCCGGAAGAAGATTTAGACAATATCTTGAAAGGTGCCCTGTTTTGGAGCTACCCACACCCACAAAACAGGTAGCCTTATTCCTTGATGGATTGCTGAGTACGAAATTGAGATCCTATGTGTATCTAAAGGACCCTAGGACCATAGAAGAATGTGTACGCATGTGCATTGACATTGAAGATAACCTAGGGGAGGAACTAGAGCTTTCCAAAATCTACAAAGATTCAGATAGTGCATCTAGTCACTCTTCCACGCAATCCACATCAATTGAGGAACTTGCAGAGAAAGTAGCTCAGAAATTAGGTGTGACTAGCAAACAAATCCCAAGGTTTGCCCCTGTGAAAAGGTGCTATACATGCGGTGGTGACCATATGGCGAATGTCTGCCCTATTATGGCTCAGCCCCAAGTAAATCCTAGTAGCCAGTACTGCACCATAGAACGGAGATACACCAATCACACCGCACAAGATTGCCCATACAACAAGCAGGCAGTTAGGCAACCCTACCCGCAGCCCTACCAACAAGGCAGATACCAGAACCAAAATCCACCACCACAATATGCTAGACCCCAACAAACCTAGCAACCACAATATCAGGCCCAACAGGGACCCCAACCAGTGCTAGTTCAACAGCCTCCAAACCCAGCTAATGTGATTCCGGTAAAGTATGCTGTTGCAGAAGAAAACCTGAATAGGGCCATAGTACCAGTAACCCCATTGATCTCAGAAAGTGATCCAAGTGACCATAGCTTTGATTCTACACATGTCGATAGTCCCCAGGCTTACTACATGCAGTCTCCAGAACATGGTGAGTCCTACTATAGTGAAGAACCAAGTGAACCTAGTTGGGAGTCAGACTACACAAACGTCATGTATGCAAACCCCAACCCTAGGCCTCAACCTAGGCAGGTACGACCACCATTTCCTAGAGGACCATGCTACCGATGTCAGGGAGATCACTTCATTCGTGATTGTCCCTTACCTCCACCTACACAAACTCAGTCCGTGACGATCCAAGGCTTTTGCCAAGATTGTGGAAAAGAGCATCTTTTACGAGATTGCCCAAAGAACCCCAACAATATGCCAAAAATCACTCCTATCAATGTGATTGGTTTGGTTGTAGATTCCTCAGGAAGTGTCACTTCCACTGCACCAGTACAGGTAGTCACTAGAGCTCAGGCATTGCAGCAAAACCAAGAGGCAAGCCAGGAAAAGGGCCCAGAGGCGAGTGAAACTGAGAGCATAACCAAGAAAAGGACTAGAGCTTGGAAAGATAGTAGGGAAAGAATGAAAAGACAATGGGCTAAAAAGATGAGTGAACTCGAGGAAAGCGTAAGAGAAACAAGGGCCAGAATAATCGAACTCACAACTCAAACTCCCTCTCACACAATCCCACCGCTACCATCCCCATCACCCTCCATCCCTCCACCCTCTAATACACCCCACGTAACCCACCCACCACCCCAAGCAGGATCAGTATTAGCTGATCCCACTCCCGAAGACCTTAATATGATGCTTAAAGCATATCAGGCCAGAATCCAAGAAGGGCCACCCATAACCGATCATGAAAAATGCTACCCTAGAGCCGAGCTAGAGCTTGAACGAACTAAAATTTGTGCTAAAATGGTGGAATTGGCTCAGACCATGTTTGAAGCCAGTCGCCTCTTTAATATCTCTAGCTCAGCTAAGACGCAGTTACACTTTGACGGACTGCTAGAAAGAATAGAGAGGCTAATTGCACAATCAGAAAAGGAACCTGCCCCTCAAAGAAAGGACAGGGCGAAAGAACAGATAAGCCAGCCTCTTCAGGAAGCCCATGTGCCCCCTCAAGAAGCTTATCTTCCCCCCCAAAAGGCAGATGAGACTCCCTCGAAAGCTTACGTACCTCCACAGGTTGCCTACATTCCTTCTCAGAGAGCGTATGAGCCTGTTCGGAAAAGTAATAGAATAAGTAATCCTCCCCAGGAAGCCTGTGCTCCACCCATCTATGAGAACGAGGAGAGAGCCAACGAAAGAATAAGCCCTCCTTCCCAGGTTGCTTATGTGC
The DNA here is from genome assembly GCA_020310875.1 of Ceratopteris richardii. Taxonomy (NCBI): domain Eukaryota; kingdom Viridiplantae; phylum Streptophyta; class Polypodiopsida; order Polypodiales; family Pteridaceae; genus Ceratopteris; species Ceratopteris richardii. Next base: position 13,118,360 of record CM035410.1, read on the forward strand.
CTAATTCTACGGAGCCAGACACTTCTTCTTCTATGAATCGGTTTGCACCAGACTTCCTACGAGAGATTCAAGAAGAAAAATGGGATAACGAAAGTGAGGTCGCCCCTCCTTTTGAACTTGTAGACGATGCACACGACCAATTCCCACAAGACATCCCATCTATTTACGGGGAACATGAGAGTACTCAGTCTCACGAGAGATTGGACTTTGAGTCTAATTCCATACAAGAGCTACCCCACTTCACAGGCCCATGGGAAGCAAAGTCCACGTGTATGAGAGCACCCACAGTCATGGTGAGGAACGACGACTCAGTCATACCAAGGAACACGGAGGTAGTAACGAACACCAAGGTGCAGCGCGATCTCACTTTGGAAGAACTGCCTGAGGATAGACCAAACGCGCGGAAATATGTAGCCAGTCAAGTAACTGAAGTTGCAAACCCACGTTCCCGGGTAGGATCCCATAGGACAGTGCCAGAAATTCCCTTGGACAAGATAGGAGATATGTGTGAAGGTGAAGAAGGGAACACCTATCTTCCCATCACCTACCAGGAGTACACGACCAAGGCAATCTTGGACTCAGGTGCAGGAGTTGCAATGCCACTACTTCCCTTTGGAAGCGTTGGGGCAAGCCAGCACTCAGGCCAACGAGAATGAAATTGCAAATGGCCGATGGTCACATAGAGAGACCCCTAGGATTGCTAGAAGGAATAACTCTCACCACTTGTGGTGTCGAGTTTGAGCATACATTTGCCATATGTGACTTCAGCAAAAATCATGCCTATGAGATGATTTTGGGAAGACCATTTATGCGACAGTTGCAAGTGGTACAGGATTGGGGAACCAACTCCTTGTATTTGCAACACTTGGGTGTTACAACCAAAGTCAATCTCAAGGATTATTCTCATAGAGATGTCCCTCCTATCCAATGGAATCCCATCCATAGAGACAAAGATGATACAGAATCGGTGCATTCCATAGGGTCTGGATCCTCATGGATGCATGAAGACACTCACTTATGGATGTGCAAGGTGGCAGTAGAAGAAGAGAAGAGAGAGAAAGCCAGAGAGGTAGGTGCGAACGAAACTCATAGACCCATTCAAGACCCAGCCTATGCACCTGTAGTCTTTCCAGATGAGGAATTCGAACCCCATGGTTGGGCAGAAATTTTAGCAACCATGGACGTAGCCATCAATGAAGAACAATGGACCCCTCACTGTGATGAGGATGGCTATGACATTTCAGTCTTCTCCATAGAACCAATCATGGGAGAGGCGGTTCTAGAAGAATGTGAACCTAGTCCTGATGCATTTGAGGATGCAAGTGACTCCGATCTCGAGTCAATCATTATGGACCCACCATTTGCATCAGATGAAGAATACTTCCATGAAGTAGAATTTCAACCCCAGAGGCATGGAGAGCTTACAAATGATGTAAGATTAGCAACACATGTGACCCCGAAGGAAGAAGGAAAGAAACGAAAGAAGAGAGAAGCCTCACCAGAAGAGGAAGAATCCTTGTTTGAGGTCCCAGAAAATTTTAAGAAGTATGAGATAGATGACAGGAGAGTCATGATAAGAATGCCTAAACGAGAGGCACAAGTAGGAGAGGCCTATGATAACAAAGAAACTACCAAGAAAATAGTAGTGGCCCTAGAAGAAGGAGAGGAGAGATGTACGTACATAGGTCATGACCTAACAGAAGAAGAAGAGTACGAATTGATTGCCTTGCTAAGAGAATACAGAGATGTATTCGCTTGGAGTTACAAGGATTTGAAAGGTGTTGACCCTGACATATGCTCACACACCATTCCCATGACCTCAGATGCCAAACCCTCTAAGCAAAAGCCCTACACATATAATGATAATTACGCTGCTAAGATCAAAGAAGAGATAGATAGACTGGTTGAAGCTGGATTTATCTATGAAATTGAGCACACTGAGTGGGTATCCCCCATTGTTGTGGTGCCCAAGAAAAATGGCAAGCTGCGTGTATGTATTAACTTGAAGAAGGTTAATGCAGCCACTATTCGAGATAACTATCCGCTTCCCATCACAGAACATCTCTTAGAAAGAGTGGCAGGCAAGGAAGTGTACAGCTTCCTTGATGGATTTTCGGGTTACAATCAAGTAGCCATAGCCCCAGAGGATCAGCATAAGACAGCCTTTGCCACAGAATGGGGCATTTTTGCTTTTAGAGTAATGCCATTTGGGCTTACCAATGCACCAGCTACCTTCCAGAGGCTGATGTGCCATGTGTTTAAGGAGTTCCTGAGGAAGAGTTTAGAAGTCTACGTTGATGATCTTTGTGCTCATTCCAACATTAGACAAACCCATATCCCTGAACTCAGACAAATCTTTGACAAATGTAGAGAATATCAAGTCTGCCTGAACCCAGAAAAGTGTGTTTTTATGGTCAGGCAAGGCAAGATTCTAGGACACATAGTGTCAAAGAATGGCATATCTACCGACGAAGAAAAAGTGAGAGCCATAGCAGAGCTACCTAGGCCAAAGAATGTCAAGGAAGTACAAGCTTTCATGGGGCATTGTGGTTATTACCGACGATTTATACACATGTATGCTGTCATTGCAAAGCCCATGTACGGACTTCTGACAAAGTTTGAGTGGACGGATGAATGCGAGAATTCCTTCCAGGAGCTTAAACGAAGATTATGTTCAGCACCAATCTTGACCACACCAGATTGGAATAAGCCATTCCACGTTCATGTGGATGCATCCAATTATGCCATTGGATGTGTGCTTGCACAACCTACTAGTGAAGGTAATATGGATCTTTCAATTGCCTATGCCAGTAGACAATTGAATGCGGCTGAACGGAATTACACCACTACAGAGAGAGAAGGCTTAGGCATGGTATATGCAGTTAAGAAATTTAGACACTATTTGCTTGCAAATAAGTTTAAATTTTTTACGGATCATCAAGCATTGCTATACCTTGTAAACAAGCCTTGCAATACAGGAAGATTAGTGAGATGGTTTCTCTTGCTAATGGAATATGATTTTGAGGTTGTGGTGAGAAAAGGGAGGACTCATTTAAGAGCAGATCATCTCTCTAGGCTCACATCGGGAGAAGCCCCACAAGGAGTATCGGATGATCTTCCTGATGCTTATTTGTTTAATTTGGAAGTGGTGCCACAGTGGGCTAAGCCATTGGTACCAGTATTGACATACGGGCCTAACCATCCAGTGGTAAACACACGGAATAGAGAGGTTGTAAAAGCCCAAAAGTACCACATCATGGCAGGAAGTATGTACAAGCACACAGATCAAGGGATCTTGGCTTGTTGCGTAGAAGAGGATGAGTACGCTAAATGGTTGCAATTAGCACATGTAGGTGCTCTAGAGCAACACCATTCAAAGCAACGCACTTTACAGACCCTAAGGAGACTCGGAGTACATTGGCCAACTATGGAAGCTGATGTACAAAAGTTATGCAAGGAATGCCCAATCTGCTGCACTAAACCACCGGTGGAACACGCCACTCTTTATCAAGTATCCATTGTGCCAGATTGGAGTGAACCACTAGTATCCTTCCTGAGGACGAAAGCATTCCCTCCAGACATGACTCTGGCTAGGAAAAGGAGTTTAGAACAAGAAGCCCTGGATTACTCACTCATTGGTGATAATCTATACAAACGCGGTAAAGATGGTTACCTGAGACTATGTGTCCACGAAAGTGAATATCTGAAGATCTTAGAAACCGCTCACCAAGGCGTAGCAGGAGGACACTTTGGACCGGATCGGGTGATCAAGGCAATACTATTTGCGGGCTTCTGGTGGCCTACCCTTCACATGGATGCACATACCTATGTGAAACGGTGTGATGTCTGTCAGAGGACTCAGTATCCTATACGCAAAGATGAGATGCCACTGAAACCTATGATGGGTGGACGTGCGTTTTCTAAGTGGGGAATAGACTTCGTAGGTCCTATTAATCCCCCAGCTAAGGGTTCTCATGCGGAATACATCATTGTTGCAACAGACTATCTAACTAAGTGGGTAGAGATAAAGGCTACGACAAAGAACGATGCTCAAACAACTGCTAAATTCTTGTTTGAGAATGTATTCACGAGATATGGGCTACCTATAGAGCTTGTAAGTGATAGAGGCACTCATTTCTTGAATGAAGTGATTGAAAATCTACTCCAAGAATTCTTGGTAATACACAAGAAGTCTGCCCCCTATCACCCTCAAGCTAATGGACAAGCTGAGAGCACTAATAAGATCTTATGCAATGTACTGACGAAATTAGTGAACACGAAACGCTCTGATTGGGACAAACAGCTACACCATGCTGTTTGGGCATACCGAGTTGCCTACAAAACGGTACTCCAAGCCACCCCCTTTCAGATGGTATTTGGCCAAAACGCTGTGCTACCCTTGGACTTCTTAATACCTACGTTGAAAGTAGCACAAGAGCACGAATGGACAGGTCACGAGCTCTCCTCTAGGATCTTGGACCTTGAACGATTAGGAGAAACCAGACTGAGAGCAGCTGCAGGAATATATGCAGCCAAGAAGAGACAGAAGGCATACTTTGATGCCCATGTGAAGGATAAAGGCTTGAAAGCAGGAGATCTAGTCTTAGTCTATAGACTGAAACAACACGCAAGGAAACTAGAAAAGAGAGGCTACGGACCCATGATCATCAATAGGATCTCCACGAGTGGAGCAGTACAACTGGCCACGTTAGAGGGTGATGTTCTCCCTAACTATATTAGCGGTTGCAGAGTCAAGTTGTATCAAGAACCCCTCACGGAGGAAATGCTCAGCCGACTCAACACTGCTAAAAAACGCAAAGAGGAAGAAAAGCGAGTTCGAGAAGAAGCTCAAGCAGAAGCTTTAGAACGCATCAGAAGGATGAAGTTACGAAGGCAAGGTAGAGATCAGCCTAGAGCGAATGACCATGCAGATCAAGGACATCCTATGGCCATGTGTAAAGTTGCAGGAACAAGCTCGCATAGGATAATTGATAGACGTCCTTTCATAACACTAGATATAGGACAAGGAAAGAGTGCAAGGAACGTAAGAGCCTTGATTGACTCAGGCGCAGCTACTAGTGCTGTTAGAGTGTCTTACTGTCAAGAGTTAAAGTTAACTGTCAATCCTGTGGAAGCATATCTCATAGGATTGGGAGGCGTGGAAACCCCTTGCATGGGCGAGGTGGAACTTCCCCTCTACATTCATGATGAGGAAATGACTGTTAAAGTACTGGTGTGTCAAGATGAGGATCTCACTGAACCTCTTGTCTTGGGTCAAGATTGGATCTATGCCCAAGCAGTCAATTTAAACCTAAGAAGTGGACTTCTCCAGGTTTGGGTCCATCATAGTCGAGTTACAGTAGAATTAGACAATGGAGCACTCAAGGAACTAGGGAAGGCACAGACTCCTGGTCCTTCCAGGGGTACACATGAAGATGACTATGCTGTTCTTGTCCAAAACCATGTGTTGCAGAGGAATGATATTCGCAAAAAAGGAGTCAGGGATGCAACGGAACTCCCTTCTTTTCCAAAGGCCAGAAGGAGGCAGCAACCCAAGGTGGATCAAAGGCAGAAGAAGCAGAGTACTACCTATGTCCGAGATCAAAAGTACCTGCGCAGCAGAATGTCCCAGAAAGTAAACCATGTGTGGGTGCGAAAAGGCGAACAACCGGTTCCACCACCGCCAACTACACGGGCTAAGTCTCTTATTAATAACCAACAACACGACATTAATAAGAAGTCTTGCAGAAATTCTCCTGCTAACGTGAAATCTATTTGGGTGCCCAAGAAGTCGATGAAGGCTAGCCCACAATCAATACAAATTTGGGTGCCTAAGGCTTGCTTGCGGGCGCAAGTAGCTACGCCGAGGCCACAACCTATACAGCATAACCCATCTACGCGTACAGCCAGTATTCACTCGTTCTCAACACTCAGGAACACGCCAAGACCTAAGAGCACGCATGTAATCACTTGTAAATGGGTCCCTAAAAGGCCCCATTTTCAAACCACGACACCGAGAAAGCTCTCTAGAGTCTCTACGAAACCGAAAGCAAAGCCCATCCACTGCATTTGGCAGCCTAAGACCTGTAATAAACCCCCCGACCCCAATTTGTAAATTCATCCCACTTACTAACTTCATTAGTCTCCTAGGACTACCCAGGCAGTAACTACACGCACGTGCACCGAACACTTACTAACCCATTATTTGCTCCCGACCCTCATGTTAATATTGTGATGGGAACAACAACGGTCCTCCCTTGTCCTGTACAATATTAACACATGTTTGTATATTCTCACAGAGACAGACAGCAAGAAGTAAAATGGCAGATACAGTAGGAACTAGCTCCCAGGCAGGCACCAGCCCACAAGTGGTGGACATCGAAAGCCTTCCGGTCGAGGAGGAATTAAAGGAAAGACCAGCGGCATTACGGGCATTACATGCCATACCAATTCAGAATCCTCCACAGGGTCATACCATGCCGGTGGGCAAAACCTCACACTGGTTCAGTGACGTTGCTGGCCCTCTGGGTGAAGGCACATACATGTGGGAGTCCGAGGTAGAGTTCAATGGACGTTGGGGCAGATACCATTTCTTTACGAGGGAGTTTGAAAAGCTGCAGAACAACGAAGGACTGAAGCCGATATGGAAGAAGGCTGGGCTTTATGACTACTTCAAGTTCCAACTACCAAAGCCAGATTTCCTAAGATGCTCATATCTAATTAGTACCCTCACCCCCAGCAAAGACAAGAAAGGATACAGCTCCTTTGTGCTCCCATCACTCACAAGGGGCAACGAGCTGAAGCGTTTCCGCTTGACTATCAACCTGGTAAGAGAAGCACTCGACATGCCGGGTATGCACATTCCAACAGAGAAAGAGACTATGGTTCCAGACAACATGAAGAACAGGAATCTGACAAAGTTGAAGGACATGGTTGCAATGACACCCACGATCGCCATCCACTTACGTATGGTCATGCAACATTTCGCCTTCCCCGCGCAGGAGAGGTTCACAATGCCTCCCAAAAAGATCTGGTTTAGCCTCTACCTGGCGGATGCTTTTGAGTTGACCATCAATATGCCCCACTGGATTATCGACCAGATTCATATGGCTCATCAGAGATGGTATAAGAAGCAAAAATCTGTGTTGTATGGTTGCTGTGCACTCACAAGAATTGTATACAGATGTCTCGCATATGATGTACCGGTGCAGAGGGCTCTGATCTGGTCCAGAGCACAGGAATTTCAACGCAGATTGTCAGCCGTAGGGCCTCCCTCAAAGAAGATGAGAGGCGCCGTCCAGATGCCTTGTGCACAAGCTCACGGTGCAACCCTGACGCTTGAGACAACCCCAAGACTTCCCCGACGAGTGCAACCATTTACCATCAGGTTACCCAGGCACAGCACAGATGGCCCTAATCTTGTATTTCCACCAGTACCGACTGATCTGGAATTCCCGCATGGATTCACTCTGGAGGATCTAATGGACGAAGAAGTTGCAAGAATCATCGAAGCCGTAAACGCGGAAGTTGAAGAAGAACAAGCCCAGCCCAGCCAACCGGACGTAGTCAACGTGGACGATGAAGAAGAAGCTCAGGAGGAGGCACAGGGTGGACAATCAGAAGCCGAAGAACAAGAGTATGATCAAGAAGCCCTACAAGTACTGGAAGGTGCCCCCGCCTATACTAGCGCATTAAAGAAGCTCTACGATACAATGAACCGAGTTCAAGAGCAACACAGGCTCTCATTAGCTGCAGGTAAAGCCCTCATGAACCAGATTCTGGAGGAGGAAGGTGTGGACGAGCAATACCGTGCCACCCTGGAAATGATATCAGATGCTTTGGGAGTACCGGAAACGGTGCACACCGCACTAGCGCAATCACGAAGGACAGAGAGAAGATATGGAAGACGCCCCCCACGAACGGGAAAACGAATGAATGTATTAGGATCAGGACCACAAGGCACCCCCACAACCACTGGCACAGCACACACAGTTCACGACACCGAGGAAGCCCACACATCGAGTGCACCCCCATCACCTCCCTTGCCACCTTCTCCCCCACATCCACCTCACTCACCTTCCTCTACCACTGTAACCTCCACTGTCACCACCTCTGAAACCACTACACACACCAACGCACAAACCATCAGCCAACCCACACACTCTACTTCCACTGAAAACATAAGTCTAACTACAGCCACGGTACACCTCACTACCCCGAGCACACTTCCTAGGAGTTCACAATTACACACACCTCTATACACATTCACAACCCTCACCGCTACCACAATCCCCATGTTCACAGTCACTCCCACCACGACCCCCACTTTCATGGAGGTGTCACCCACCTCTGCACCTCTCCCACCCCCCATTTACCCAAAATCTCCCATTCCCCCACCTCCCCCCTCACCCGTCCCCAGTACTGCATCCACAATCCCCTTTCCCTTTCCCTTCCCCTCTGCATTCAACACCATTCCTCTCAGTAACTTATTTAATAATATGCATCAATGCATGGCCCAACTTCAGCAACACTACCAACACCTGGACAACCAACATACAAGGCTCTTCCGAAGCCACAAAGATCTCCAAGCACTATGTAGGGATCTTGAAGAGCAGAAGCAGCTACTAGAACAGCAGCACATGACATTACAGGAGCAATACGCACAATTAGAAGCCAACCCACCCCAAGCAGATGATGAAGAACGACGCCACATGGATGAGCTGCTACATTCTCAGATCACGGAAAACCTGAAACTTCGACGGAACTTGGGCCTCCTCCGCAAGCATATGTCTACAGCGCTAGAGGAGAATAAAAGATTACAGAAACAGAACGAAGAAAATCTGGAGGCGGCTATGGAGGGTTCCCCACAGGAGATTGACCCAGAACGATTCAAGGCAATTCCCTCTGAGAATATGCAGGTGGTGTTAGAAACTCATGCAGACCTAATGGAGGCCCATGCCGCTCTAGAAAAAGAAAGAGATGAGTTACGAAGACAGTTGGCCACCCGACAGACAGAACCCAGCCAGAGCACGACCGTAGAAGATACAGCTGAAGAGGTCACTAAACTCCGGGCAGAACTTGAGGAATTACGTAGCAAGGTCATGCAATATGAGCGTCAGCCCTCCCCTCTGGTAGAGCCCGAGCCTGACGATCTGGTGCCAATTGAAGTAGAAGAAACATTCGAGGATCCTTATGTACCAATGCCAACACCCGGCGGTAAGCGCACAGAACAGGGCATGGACACAATTGAAATTGAGGCACCTGAATGGATGCAAAAGTTAGAGAAAGTAGCCACGACGCATGATGACAGGGTGGCAGTCCAAATCGCATTGATGTCAAAATTGGAAGAGTGGTAATAAAATCCGATTATTTTTAGAATCTCTCACACCATAGGTGGATTGGCCCATCGGATGATCTGTGTGTGCCTTTTTGCGTGCTAATGGCGGATTACAATGCGGAGATCAAGCGCCACACCTCAAGGGAACCCACCTCTGCCACCCAATTTGCACCTGATGACATCCCAGAAAGTGCCAAGCAGGGACATATTCGCCAACCGACGTGGAGAATTCGGCTACTTGAAACCTACCCAGAAATGGTAAGAACATGGAACGACATGCGACTGTACATCAAATATAACCCATGTTATTGCCTTGTATTTCGAAGGAGATCATGGCCGGAGTACACACAAACAGTGCTGACGATTAAAGGATGTGAGAAGTGGCTAAATTACGTATACTTCGCACCCCCTAAGGGCGCACCTACAATTGGATATATGATTTCAACGATTCGACATTGGGGGGTCCGTTTCAAGAATGTACCTGATATCATGACTCAGATGTGCCTGAAAATTTTCGAACTTATGCTGGTCAGCTTCAAGACCTTTAAAAATGTCAAGGAACCGCATCTCTCAGCACTAGGATTTAATGAAGGGAACCAGGACCTTGTATACGACATGAGCACAACCCCATCGATCAATGTTGTGTATGCATGGCACGCTCGCATCAAATATCTACCGGCCTGCTTCAAACAAACGTTTGAAGAGATGTTTGTCACGGGATTCTGGGAATATCACTCCGAGATATTCATTCCCAGACCATCCCATCTCTTGCAGTTGTTTGCAGTGGAACAAGCTCTCCATTCCGAAAAGCTACGTATGCCACATCCAGAGGTTCCTGGGCCGGTAGACTGGGATGCTCTTCTGACAGATTTGGCCAAAGGGTTGCGAATTGCTGAACATCATTTAGCGCAGGACGTCGTCGAGTACTACATCCAAAAACCCTCTCAAGAAGGGTCTGTCAGGGACGACAGACGCGAGAGAGGGGGGGGTGTTAGCAGCGGACAAGGGAGAGAAGGCACAAGCAGACAAGGGAGTCAACGAAGATCTGGCAAATAGGCCAACAATTTTCTTCAGGAAGAAGCACTTATGAACATTCACGCAGATTTAGCACTAAGGCAACCTTAATTTTTCAAAACCTCTACACCAATTAAAAGTGATTCTCATCACTAAACACCATTGTAAATATCATTTCATCTTTTTGTAGCTCCATTTTGTGCAAGCCAAGGAGTCCTTGAGCTTGAGGAGCATTAGAAGTATCCACCTGCCAATTTTCGTGATTTTTGGATCTCGTTTGAGCCCTCAAATAAGCCCTGGAACCTAATTTTTAACTAGGCCGGACACTAGGTCTGAACAGGGCCAAAGCTAGTCAAAAACTATAAAAGGAGCTAGAGAGCTCATTTTTGAGGTTAGATTTTAATTGAAACAAACTTGTAAGAGCTTTTTGAAAGTAATCTAAGAACTCCATTGATTCTCACTCTTTGTCTTGCCGTGTGTGCGCGTTGTGTGTATGTGTGTGCATGCTAGTGTGCTTCTCACTCACGCAATTGTGCCGCCACTTGCTCGAGGTCTTCATACCATCCTCACGTCTTCCCGGATTGACATTAAAGGAGGTGCTACTCATCATTGAGCTACATTCCCTTACCAAGTTGATAGTCAATCTGAAACGCTTGAGCTCATTGCCCCTTGTGAGAGATGGGAGGACAAAGGAGCTGTATCCCTTTTTGTCTTTGCTCGGAGTAAGGGTGCTAATCAGATACGAGCATCTTAGAAAATCCGGCTTTGGCAATTGGAATTTGAAATACTCATAGAGTCCTGCCTTCTTCCATATGGGTTTCAATCCTTCATTATTCTGCAATCTCTCAAATTCCCTGGTAAAAAAGTGATACCTGCCCCAGCGCCCATTGAATTCTATCTCTGCCTCCCACATATAATTGCCTTCACCTAGGGGTCCTGCCACATCACTGAACCAATGAGAGTTTTTGCTGACTGGCATTGTGTGCCCCTGTGGAGGGTTCTGAACCGGTATGGCATGTAATGCCCTCAATGCTGCTGGTCGTTCCTTTAATTCCTCCTCGACCGGAAGGCTTTCAATGTCCACAACTTGGGGGTTGGTGCCTGCCTGGGAGCTAGTTCCTACCGTATCTGCCATGTTACTTCTTGCTGCCTGTCTCTGTGAGAATATACAAACATGTGTTAACATTGTACCGGACAAGAGAGAACCGTTGTTGTTCCCATCACAACATTAACATGAGGGTCGGGAGCGAATAATGGGTTAGTAAGTGCTCGGTGCGAGTGTGTGTGTGGTTAGGAATTCGGTAGACCTAAGAGCTAAGTGGAATGATGTAGTGTGATAGTGATGTGGTTAGTAGGTTGTCATGGATTTACAAATGGGGTCCAGGGGTTTGTTACACGTCTTAGGCTGCCAAATGTGGTGGATGGGTTTTGCTCTTGGTTTCGTAGAGACTCTCAAGAGCTTTATAGGTGTTTCGGCTTGAAATTGAGGCCTTTTAGAGACCCCTTCACAAGTGATTCTGTTCGTGCTCATGGGCCTTGGTGTGTTCCTGAGTGTTGAAAACGAATGAATGTCGGCTGTGCGAGTGAATGGATCATGCTGTGTAGGGTGTGTTCTTGGTGTAGCTATTTGAGCCTGCAAACAAGCCTTAGGCACCCAAATTTGTCTTGATTGTGGGCTGGCCTTCATCGACTTCTTGGGCACCCAAATAGACTTCACGTTAGCAGATGAGCTTCTGAAAGACTTCTTCTTGGTGTCGTGTTGTTGGTTACTAATAGGAGGCTTTGCCCGTGTGGTTGGCTTGAGTGCAACCAGGTGTTCGCCTTTCCGCACCCACACTTGTTTCACTAGCTGAAACATTTTGCTGCGCAGGTACTTTTGATCTCCGACGTAGGTAGTACTCTGCTTCTTCTGCCTTTGATCCACCTTTGGTTGCTGCCTCCCTCTGGCCTTTGGAAAAGAAGGGAGTTCCGTTGTGGTTCTGACTCCTTTTTTGAGATCTTCATTCTTCTGCATCACATAGCCTTGGACAAGAACAGCATGATCAACTTCATGTGCACCCCTGGAGGGACCAGGAGTCTGTGCCTTTCCTAGTTCCTTGAGTGCTCCATTATTTAACTCCATTGTAATTCTAGTCTGGTTCACCCATACCTGAAGAAGTCCACTTCTTAGGTTTAAGTTGACTGCTTGGTCATAAATCCAGTCTTGACCTAGGACAAGGGGTTCCGTGAGGTCCTCATCTTGACATACTAGCACTTTAACTGTCATTGCCTCATCATGAATATAGAGGGGAAGTTCCACCTCGCCCATGCAAGGGGTTTCCACGCCTCCCAATCCTATGAGATATGCTTCCACAGGATTGACATTTAATTGCAACTCTAGACAGTAAGACAATTTAACAGCACTAGTGGTTGCACCTGAGTCAATCAAGGCTCTTACAGTCCTTGCACTCTTTCCTTGTCCTATATCTAAGGTTATGAAAGGACGTCGATCAGTTATCCTATGTGAGCTAACACCTGAAACTTCACACATAGCCACGTCATATCCTTGATCTGCATATGCATCTTGCCTAGGGTGCTCTCTACCTTGTCTTCTTAATTTCAATCTCCGTATGCGCTCTAGGGCTTCTGCTTGAGCTTCCTCTCGAATTCGCTTTTCTTCCTCTTTGCGTTTCTTAGCAGTGTTGAGTCGACTTAGCATTTCCTCTGTGAGAGGTTCCTGATACAACTTGACTCTGCATCCGCTAATATAGTTTGGGAGAACGTCACCCTCTAAAGTGGCTAGTTGTACTGCTCCACTCGTGGAGATCCTATTGATGATCATCGGTCTGTAGCCTCTCTTTTCTAGCTTCCTTGTGTGTTGTTTCAATGTGTAGACTAAAACTAAATCTCCTGCTTTCAAGCCCTTATCCTTCACATGGGCATCAAAGTATGCCTTCTGTCTCTTCTTAGCTGCATATATCCCTGCAGCTGCTTTCAGTCTTGTTTCTCCTAATCGTTCAAGGTCAAAAAGTCTAGAGGAGAGTTCATGACCCGTCCGTTCATGCTCTTGTGCTACTTTCAATGTAGGTATTAAGAAGTCCAAAGGTAGCACGGCGTTTTGGCCAAAGACCATCTGAAAGGGGGTGGCTTGGAGTACCGTTTTGTAGGCGACTCGGTATGCCCAAACAGCATGGTGTAGCTGTTTGTCCCAATCAGAGCGTTTAGTGTTCACTAATTTTGTCAGTACATTGCATAAAATCTTGTTGGTGCTTTCAGCCTAGCCATTAGCTTGAGGGTGATAGGGGGCAGACTTCTTATGAACTACCAAGAATTCTTGGAGTAGATTTTCAATCACTTCGTTCAAGAAATGAGTGCCTCTATCACTTACTAGCTCTATAGGTAGCCCATATCTTGTGAATACAACTTAGCAGTTGTCTGAGCGTCGTTCTTTGTCGTAGCTTTTACCTCCACCCACTTGGTGAGATAATCCGTGGCCACAATGATATATTCAGCATGTGAACCCTTAGCTGGGGGATTAATAGGGCCAACAAAGTCTATTCCCCACTTAGAGAATGCACATCCACCCATCATAGGTTTCAGTGGCATCTCATCTTTGCGTATAGGATACTGAGTTCGCTGACAGACATCACACTGTTTCACATAGGTATGTGCATCCATGTGAAGGGTCGGCCACCAGAAGCCCGCAAATAGTATTGCCTTGATCACCCGATCTGGTCCAAAGTGTCCTCCTGCTACACCTTGGTGAGCAGTTTCCAAGATCTTGAGATATTCACTTTCATGGACACATAGTCTCAAGTAACCATCTTTACCACGTTTGTATAGATTATCGCCAATGAGAGAGTAATCCTGGGCTTCTTGTTCTAAACTCCTTTTCCTAGCCAGAGTCATGTCTGGGGGGAATGTTTTAGTCCTCAGGAAGGATACTAGAGGTTCACTCCAATCCGGCACTATGGACACTTGATAAAGAGTGGCATGTTCCACAGGTGGTTTAGTGCGGCAGATTGGGCATTCCTTGCACAACCTTTGGACATCAGCTTCCATAGTTGGCCAATGTACTCCGAGTCTCCTTAGCGTCTGTAAGGTTCGTTGCTTTGAATAGTGTTACTCTAATGCACCTACATGTGCTAATTGCAACCATTTATTGTACTCGTCCTCTTCCACACAACAAGCCAAGATTCCTTGATCTGTGTGCTTGTACATGCTTCCTGCCATGATGTGATACTTTTGGGCTTTCACAACCTCTCTATTCCGTGTGTTTACTACTGGATGGTTAGGCCCGTATGTCAATACTGGTACCAATGGCTTAGCCCACTGCGGTACAACTTCCAAATTAAACAAGTAAGCATCAGGAAGGTCATCTGACACTCCTTGTGGGGCTTCTCCAGATGTGAGCCTAGAGAGATGATCTGCTCTCAAATGAGTCCTACCTTTCCTCACCACTACCTCAAAGTCATATTCCATTAGTAATAGAAACCATCTTACTAATCTACCTGTATTGCATGGCTTGTTCACGAGGTATAACAATGCTTGGTGGTCAGTAAAAAATTTAAACTTATTTGCAAGCAAATAATGTCTAAACTTTTTAACTGCATATACCATGCCTAAGCCTTCTCTCTCCGTAGTGGTGTAATTTCGTTCAGCTGCATTCAATTGTCTACTAGCGTAGGCAATTGGAAGATCCATATTACCTTCACCAGTAGGTTGTGCAAGCACACATCCAATGGCATAATTGGATGCATCCACATGAACATGGAATGGCTTATTCCAATCTGGTGTGGTCAAAATTGGTGCTGAACATAATCTTCGTTTAAGCTCCTGGAAGGAATTCTCACATTCATCCGTCCACTCAAAGTTAGTCAGAAGTCCGTACATGGGCTTTGCAATGACAGCATACATGTGAATGAACCGGCGGTAGTAACCACAATGTCCCATGAAAGCTTGTACTTCCTTGACATTCCTTGGCCTAGGTAGCTCTGCTATGGCTCTCACTTTCTCTTCATCAGTGGATATGCCATTCTTTGACACTATGTGTCCTAGAATCTTGCCTTGCCTGACCATAAAAACACATTTTTCTGGGTTCAGGCAGACCTGATATTCTCTACATTTGTCAAAGATTTGTCTGAGTTCAGGAATATGGGTTTGTCTAATGTTGGAATGAGCACAAAGATCATCAACATAGACTTCTAAATTCTTTCTCAGGAAATCCTTAAATACATGGCACATTAGTCTCTGGAAGGTGGCTGGTGCATTGGTAAGCCCAAATGGCATTACACGAAAGGAAAATATACCCCACTCTGTGGCAAAAGCCGTCTTATGCTGATCTTCTGGAGCTATGGCTACTTGATTGTAGCCCAAAAATCCATCAAGGAAGCTATACACTTCCTTGCCTGCCACTCTTTCTAAGAGATGTTCTGTGATGGGAAGTGGATAGTTATCTCGGATTGTGGCTGCATTGACCTTCTTTAAGTTAATGCATACACACAGCTTGCCATTCTTCTTGGGCACCACTACGATGGGGGATACCCACTCAGTGTGCTCAATTTCATAGATAAATCCAGCTTTGACCAGTCTATCTATCTCCTCTTTGATCTTAGCAGCGTAATTATCGTTATATGTATAGGGCTTTTGCTTAGAGGGTTTGGCATCTGAAGTCATGGGGATGGTGTGTGAGCATATGTCAGGGTCAACACCTTTCAAATCCTTGTAACTCCAAGCGAATACATCTCTGTATTCTCTTAGCAAGGCAATTAATGCATGCTCTTCTTCCTCTGTTAGGTCATGGCCTATGTACGTGCATCTCTCCTCTCCTTCTTCTAGGGCCACAACTATTTTCTTGGTGGTTTCTTTGTTATCATAGGCCTCTCCTACTTGTGCCTCTCGTTTAGGCATTCTTATCATGACTCTCCTGTCGTCTATCTCATACTTCTTAAAATTTTTCGGGACCTCAAACAAAGATTCTTCCTCTTCTGGTGAGACTTCTCTCTTCTTTCATTTCTTTCCTTCTTCCTTCGGGGTCACATGTGTGGCCAATCTTACATCATTTGAAGCTCTCCATGCCTCTGGGGTTGAAATTCTACTTCATGGAAGTATTCTTCATCTGATGCAAAAGGTGGGTCCATAATGATTGACTCTAGATCGGAGTCACTTGCATCCTCAAATGCATCAGGGCTAGGTTCGCATTCTTCTAGAACTGCCTCTCCCATGATTGGCTCTATGGAGAAGACTGAAATGTCATAGCCATCCTCATCACAGTGAGGTGTCCATTGTTCCTCATTGATGGCTACATCCATGGTTGCTAAAATTTCTGCCCAGCCGTGAGGTTCAAATTCTTCGTCTGGAAAAACTACAGGTGCATAGGCTGGGTCTTGGATTGATCTGTGGGTTTCTTTTGCACCTACCTCTCTGGCTTTTTCTCTCTTCTCTTTGTCTACTGCTACTTTGCACATCCATAAGTGGGTGTCTTCATGCATCCAAGAGGATCCTGACCCTATGGAATGCACCGATTCTGTATCATCTTTGGCTCTATGGATGGGATTCCATTGGATGGGAGGTACATCTCTATGAGAGTAATCTTTGAGATTTACTTTGGTTGTAACACCTAAGTGTTGCAAATACAAGGAATTGGTTCCCCAGTCCTGTACCACTTGCAACTGTCACATAAATGGTCTTCCCAAAATCATCTCATAGGCATGATTTTTGCTGAAGTCACATATAGCAAATGTATGCTCAAACTCGACACCACAGGTGGTGAGAGTTATTCCTTCTAGCAATCCTAAGGGTCTCTCAATATGACCATCGGACATCTGCAATTTCATTCTCGTTGGCCTGAGTGCTGGCTTGCCCCAACGCTTCCATAGGGAAGTGGTGGCAATTGCAACTCCTGCACCTGAGTCCAAAATTGCCTTGGTAGTGTACTCCTGGTAGGTAATGGGAAGATAGGTGTTCCCTTCTTCACCTTCACACATATCTCCTATCTTATCCAAGGGTATTTCTGGTACTGTCCTCTGGGATCCTACATGGGAACAAGGTTTGGCTATTTCTGGTACTTGTTTGGCTACATGTTTCCATAGCTCAGGTCTAACCTTGAGTAGCTCTTCTAACTTGAGATTGCACTCCACTTTAGTGTTTTTCACTACCTCTGTGTTCCTAGGTAAGACTGAGTCCTCATTTCGTACCATGACCGTGGGTGCCCTCATACAAGTAGACTTAGTTTCCCATGGGCCTGTGAAGTGGGGTAATTCTTGTAGAGAGTTAGACTCAAAGTCTAATCTTTCCTGAGATTGGGTGCTCTCTTGCTCCTCATAAATGGATAGGATATCTTGTGGGAATTGGTCATGTGCATCATCCACAAGTTCAATAGGAGGAGGGACTTCACTCTCTTTAGCCCATTTGTCTTCTTGAATCTCTCGTAGGAATTCTGGTGTGAATCGATTCATAGAAGATGATGTGTCTGGCTCCGTAGAGTTAGGCACATAGGCTTCAGGCACATAGGCTTCAGGCGCATAGGCTTCAGGCACATAGGCTTCCTGGGCAGGAAGACTTGCTCTTTCACTTGCCTTGTCCTTATGTTGAGAGGTGGGTTCCTTTTCTGATTGTGCAATCAGCTTCTCTATTCTTTCTAACAGTCCATCAAAGTGCAACTGTGTCTTCGCTGAACTAGAGATGTTAAATAGGCGACTGGCTTCAAACATGGTCTGAGCCAATTCCACCATTTTAGCACAAATCTTGGTTCGTTCTAGCTCTAGTTCTGCTCTAGGATAGCATTTTGCATGATCAGTCACGTTTGGCCCTTCTTGGATTCTGGCCTGATATGCTTTAAGCATCATATTAAGGTCCTCGGGAATGGGATCTGCTAGGACTGATCCTACTCTAGGGGGTGGTGGAATTAGGTGAGGCGGGTTGGAAGGTGGCTGGTCGGATGGCGATGGGAATGGTGGTCGTGGGGTAGTGTGAGAGGGAGTTTGAGATGTGAGTTCAGTTATCCTGGCTTTGGTTTCTCTTATACTTTCCTCAAGTTCACTCATCTTTTTAGCCCATTTTCTTTTCATTCTTTCCCGACTATCTTTCCATGCTCTAGTCCTTTTCTTTGTCATGCTCTCTGTTTCACTAACATCTGGGCTCTTTTCTTGGCCTACACCCTGGTTTTGCTGCAGTGCTTGGGCTCTAGTGATTACTTGTACTGGTGCAGTGGAAGTCACGCTCCCTGTGGAGTCTACCACTAACCCAACAACGTTGATAGGAGTGATTTTTGGCATATTATTGGGGTTCTTTGGGCAATCTCGTAAGAGATGCTCCTTTCCACATTCTTGGCAAAAGCCCTGGATCATCACTGACTGGGGTTGTGTAGGTGGAGGTAAGGGACAATCACGAATGAGGTGATCTCTCTGACATCTATAGCATGGTCCTCTAGGGAATGGGGGTCTTACCTGCCTAGGTTGAGGTCTAGGATTGGGGTTTGCGTACATGACGTTTGTGTAATCTGACTCCCAACTAGGTTCATTTGGCTCTTCACTATAATAGGACTCACCATGTTCAGGAGATTGCATGTAGTAAGCATGGGGGCTATCGACATGTGTAGAATCGAAGCTATGGTCACTGGGATCACTTTCTGAAAGCACTGGTGTTACAGGGACTATAGCTCTATTCAGGTTTTCTTCTGCCACAGCATACTTTACCGGAATCACATTAGCTGGAGCTGGGGGTTGTTGTGCTAGCACAGGCTGAGGCCTTTGTTGGTTTTGGTAGGGTTGGTAGGTTTGTTGAGGCCTAGCATACTGCTGAGGTGGGTACTGGTTCTGGTATCTTCCTTGTTGAGGGTATGGCTATGGATACGTATGCCTAACGGTTTGCTTATTGTAGGGGCAATCTTGCACGGTGTGATTGGTGTACCTTCGTTCTATAGTGCAGTACTGGCTACCAGGATTAACTTGGGGTTGAGCCATAATGGGACATACATTCGCCATGTGGTCGCCACCACAAGTATAGCACCTTTTCATAGGGGCAAACCTTGGGATTTGTTTATTAGTGACACCTAATTTCTGAGCTACTTTCTCTACAAGTTCTTCAATTGATGTGGATTGCGTGGGAGAGAGGTTAGAAGCACTATCTGAATCTTTGTATATCTTGGAAAGCTCTAACTCCTCCCCTAGGTTATCCTCAATATCAATGCACATGCGTACACAATCTTCTATGGTCCTAGGATCCTTCAAGTACACATAAGATCTCAATTTGGTACTTAGCAATCCATCCAAGAATAAAGCCACTTGCTTAGCTGGCGTGGGTAACTCAGGGGTAGGGAATCTCTCTAAGTATTGCCTGAATCTTCTTCCTGCAAGTCTCACGGTCTCTTGAGGGGTTTGCTTGAAGCTGTGAATCAATGAGGAGGTATTATGCCTTATGCCACTCTTAGAGAATTCAATAATGAAAGCCTCTAGGAGTTGGTCTATGCTCCTGAACTGCCTCTCATTTAGTGGCTGAAACCATGTCAGGGCAGTGTTCCTAAGGGTCAGAACAAAGGCATTGTACTGCGTGAATAGATCCTCCACTTGTTCAGCTCTCAAGACTTGCCTAAACTCAGCCACATGATCGTGTGGATCTCCAGTGCCATCGAAGTAGTTCTTCATGGACTTAACTAGCTGAGTCGGTCTCAAAGTCCTTGTGTGCTCTCTAGGTCGTGGTAGAGGGAACTCATCTGCATTTCTTTGATTCCTGTGAGCTCTAAGTGTCTCAGGTTCTACTCTATTTGTTTCCGTCCTCGTTCTTTCTCTGCCCACTGGGTTGGCAAAGCTTACTTCTGGTCTATCTCTACTTCTATCTCTTTGCATTCCATGAGCTTGGGATGTTCCAGCTCCAGGGTGACCATAGGATACATTCGATCTTGGTTGGGGGAAAACGAATTCACCCTTCCAAGTGTAAGCATGCCTATCATTTTCTGTCACCACAAAGATCCTCTCTGAAGCGTGATCTAAGTAGGTCACTCTACCTGGGCTATCAGGATCCTTAAACTCATAGATCATGATTGTTCCTATATCAATTGGCCGATCAGGTTTGTACCTCCAAAAGGCTTCGTCGGTCTCTCGATTGAGGAGCAAATCTATGCTCTTATTATCCTGGGGAATCCACTCCGGTGTGATAATCCTAGTGAGAACCGATTTACCTCGAGGGGTTCTAGGTTCTGCACCCATGTTTCCTTGCTCCAGATCACCTAAGTCTGCTTCAGGGATCACATTTCCAAATTCGTCCGTCCTATCTGGGTGACTGGTGACTACATATATGGTTCCTTCTTTGTCCAAGTATGCTCCGTTTTCGAACTTGATAGCTGGGTGCTCTAGTCCAATGGATTGATCAGGATTCTTAATCTGTACTACAGATCTTCCTAGGCCGTCCTCATAGATGCTGGCACCTAATCGGTTGGTCCTAAGGTATTCCAACTGCGTTTTGTAAGGGCCTTCTACCCTATGCAAGTATGGCACTCCCGAACTTCCTGTAGGTCTCTCCATACCTTGAGACATCTCGGATTCACGAGTCTCAGAACTTGGGTAGTAGGAGTGGTGACTCAACTGTTGGGCCCAAGACCTAGCAGTGTAGTTGACACTAGCCTCTGAAGACCTAAGGCTTTGTCTATCCCTTACAAGATGTCGTCCTGATCTAAGGTTCATATGCCTATTTAGGTAGCCCAATTTTTGCCCAGAGTACAACCTCGTTGCAGAGTCCTTTTGTACCAATTACTTAATCCCCTTTTTATGTTGATTATCGTGTTTATACTCTTGTCTGATATCACGTCGTTAGGAATACTTGAGTTTAATTTCGCACTTTTAGGTTGATCGTTCCACGTTAAACTCTTTTCCTTTAGGATTCTCAATCGTACAAAGATTATGTAGTTATCTTGAACTTTGAGTATTTAGGTAGTCTTCAACTTGATAGATGCCTATCACCGCCCTGGCTTACTCCTATCACTAGTCGTTCTTAGCCTACGCTAGGAATTGACAAAGGGAGTTGAGAATTTCCAACCTTTTGTTTCCTTCTTGGTTGCCCTTGAGTGCCCAGGAAGCGTGTTCCCAAGCTTGCACTTACTCTTGCTTAGAATGCCCTTCGATGCTCTCAATAGATCTGTAAGAGTTCCAAAGTTAGCTCAAGACCAATTTGCACTGTGAGTTTTTGAAAAACAATTCTAGAGATCCCTAAATTTTGTTCCCCCTGTGTATGGTCAACTTCAAAATACCCAATCTAATAATCCTGATCTTAATTTAACCATAACCAGTCGATGTTTTGGTTGTGCTCCCCACGAGCTTTCCAACAAAACAAGAATCATAGCAAACGGATTTCGTATGAGAGAGTTATGTCAGTTCAGGGTTCTGGTGCTAAAACAGGGTTCAAACAGGCTAACAGATCACAGGATTTTTCTCAAAAGCACATGTGTAGGGACCTCACAACTCACTAATTGCTAGACCAATATGCCCAAAAACTATCCCCAAAGCTTAGAATAAAAAACCCTAATTTTTTGGCCGAAAAGCCTGTCAATCGCGATCGACAGGTCTGTCAATCGTGATTGACAGAGGTGTCCATCGGGGCCTGTCGGTCGCGAGTCCTGTCAATCGCGATTGATGGTGTCAATCGCGATCGACACTTTTTTTGGGTTTTTCACCGTGATTTCAGTCAATCGGGGATGTGTCCGTCGCGATGGACACGTGGCTACGCGTAAAAGTCAATCAATCGTTGAATTTCAGTCGGTCGCGATCGACGGTGTCAATCGCGACTGACAGAGGTGTCGGTCGTGGCTGTCGATCGCGATCGATGGTGTCAATCGCGATTGACAGGGTCCTACGTGGCAGTCTGTCGGTCGTGAAGTCTGTCGGTCGCGATCGACAGGGTCTGTCGGTCGCGATTGACAGGGTCTGTCGGTCGCGATTGATAGAGGCTGTCGGTCGCGATTGACAGAAAAACACGGAATTTTTCTACTGTTTTAGGTGATTTGGGATGTGCTCATCATGCTTGTGCTAGTGGTGAACTTTGTTTTACCAAATGATCGAGTTTTCTGTCGATCGCGATCGACAGAGGCTGGCGACTGCGAGACAGATTCGACGAGTTTCGTACCTGCGCAGAGTGCTGGGGATGATGATTCAGCAAGAACCTGCAGAATGCTCAAAAAACATGCAAAAGACAACACACGCAATATCGCTCTCTCGCTCTCTCTCACAAGTGAAATGAGGGAAATGAGGTGGAGAAGGTGATATAATAAAAAAAACTAAAATTTTCGTGATGATGGAAGTGGAGGTGGAAGATGGTGATGATGGTGATGATGGTGGTAAGGTAAGAAAGAAGAAAAAAATAGGAAAAGTAGAGAAATTACCTACAACGCCAACGTCTCCAATCTACGTCTTACCATCACACGCTCGTCCTCAAAGCTCGATCCCCGGCAACGGCGCCAAAATTTGGTGTAGCTCAGTGATGAGTAGCACCTCCTTTAATGTCAATCCGGGAAGACGTGAGGATGGTATGAAGACCTCGAGCAAGTGGAGGCACAAGTGCGTGAGTGAGAAGCACACAAACATGCACACACATACACACACACGCGCATACACGGCAAGACAAAGAGTGAGAAGCAATGGAGTTCTTAGATTACTTTCAAAAAGCTCTTACAAGTTCATTCCAATTACAATCTAACCTCAAAAAATGAGCTCTCTAGCTCCTTTTATAGTTTTTGGCTAGCTTTGGCCCTGTTCAGACCTAGTGTCCGGCCTAGTTAAAAATTAGGTTCCAGGGCTTATTTGAGGGCTCAAACGAGATCTAAAAAATACGAAAATTGGTAAGCAACTACTTCTAAGGCTCCTCAAGCTCGAGGACTCCTCGGCTTGCACAAAATGGAGCTACAAAAAGGTGAACATGGTATTTACAGGGGTTGTTAGTGATGAGAATCACTTTTAATTTGTGTAAGGATTTTGAAAAATTAAAGGGTTGCCTTAGTGCTAGATCTGCGTGAATGCTCGTACTTGCTTCTTTATGAAGAAAATTATTGGCCTACTTGCCAGATCGTCGTTGACTCCCTTGTCTGCTTGTGCCTTCTCTCCCTTCTGACTCTCTTCTCTGACTGCCATGCCTCGTCAGTCCTTCAGTTCCTTTTCTGCTGCTAACAACACCACATTTGCATCCACCCCCAAAAGTATGGACATTTCACCACCCACAGCACCTCCCCCTCCCCCCACACTTCCACCTTCTCCCATTCCCCCTCCACCAATTTCACCCACACACACATCTCCAATAGACACATCATTCACTCTTTCCCTTCCCCAATCCCCTCCCCTTGCATCTTCCATTGTACAAACCACACCCTCATCCATAGGCAATGCATTGGACACCATGCTCGCATGTATATCACAGTTAAGGATAGAGTACAATCAGCGCCAGCAACATGACGTACAATTGCAAGAGCACTCGGAGGTGCTACAACATCGTCTTGCTACACTAGAAGAGGAGAATGCTCGCCTCCATACACAATTCCAAACTTTACAAGAGGCTCATAGAATATTGGAAGTACAGTTACAGAACACAAACCAGGAAGCAATACAAGTAGTAGAAGGCCATCTGCAGACATAGCTAGAACACAACTCTAAGCTTCAGTGAAATATGGCCCTACTCAAGCGACACCTTGCAACAGCTCATGAAGAGAATCGATGCCTGCAACTTCAGAATTAGGAAAACCTAGAAGCAGCTATCGAAAGCACACCTGGGGCAACCATCAGTCCCTCAAAGTTTCAAGCTATGACCCCCGACAATATCAAGATCATCTTGGAAGACTATGCTACTCTACTCGAAGCACATGACTAGTTATCAAAGGAAATGGGTCAATCGAAACTGACAAGACAAAAAGAAACGCTAGCAGGTCCCCAAGCCACTGCCTCAACCGCTTCACTTGTCATTGACTCGGAGGCACTACAAGATCTCCAAAAACAGGTCACACAGTTGCAAGCATGCCTACTACAATACGAAAGACCACCTTCTCCACCTGAGGCTCCCACTAATGAAGAAACAGTACAAATTTCGACGGAACAAACATTTGAAGAAGAATATGAACCACAACCCTTCCTAGGAGGACAACAAACAGAAGAAGGTCAAGATACATTCGAAGCACCACGACCTCCATAGCTACGACAAGTGGAAGAGATGGGTGGTTCTCATGAAGAGCGCACAGTAGTGCAAAATCAGGCCATGAGGGTCATAGAAGAAACTGTGTTACAATCTGATTACTTCAAGAATCTATCATCCAGACACCTTATCCTCTCATCAGAACTCCAATACAGGCCTTACTACGTTATTCTGGCCGATTATAATGCAGAAATACAGAGAGTCATGGGTAATATTCCTTCATTTGCAACCCAGTTTCAACCCGAAGACCTTCCTCCAGCAGTGCAAAAAGGAAAAATCCATCAACCAACATGGCGGTACAAACTTCTAGAGACATATCCGGAAATGTTGCACACATGGAACAATGCGCCTTTACATCTCCTATACAATCCATGCTACGGTCTAGTCCCACGTCGCAGGTCTTGGAAAGCATTCAACATTAAAGTGCAGAACAATGCACAATGCAAGGAATGGCTAAACTACCCGTACATAGCGCAACCGCAAGGACCACCATCAGTAGCTTACATGATGGCCACAATTCGACACTGGATGCCTCGACTCAAGCCCATGCCAGACCTGGCAGCCCAAATGATGCTTAAAATTTTGGATATGATGCAGGTAGTGCTCAAAACCTTTAGAAATGCAAGAGCACCATAGGTACGGCTACCGGGGTTTACCAATGGCAATTATGATTTGGTGTACGACATGAGCACCACCCCTAGCATTCGGGTAGCTTATGCTTGGCATGCACGCATCAAATACCTCCCTGCATGCTATAAACAGACATTTGAGGACATGTTCAGATCAGGTTTCTGGGAGTACCATTCGGAGGTCTTCACACCCAAGCCTACACACCTGCTCCATCTCTTTGCATGTGAACAAGCTATGTACTCCGGGTACTACACTACACCACAACCTGAGGTCCCCGGTGCAATAAATTGGGATGCATTGGAAGCTGACATAGCAAGAGGATTAAGGATAGGAGAACATGAATTAGCCACCAACCTCATCCAATACTATATCGACCATCCTATAGAACAAAGGTCTGTCAAGGGTGACAAACGCTAGGAAGGGGGGAGTGTTGGCATACAAGTCATATGAAGAGCATACAGGTACAACGGAGCAGTCATGCACAATACGGCAATAAGGCCTAATCATTTTTTTCCATGAACTATTTCTAACTTTAGTGATTTTCATCACTACACACACATTGTAAATTCCGTTTTTGGTAGAATAGACTCCATTTTGTTCAAGCCAAGGAGTCCTTGAGCTTGAGGAGTATTAGAATTAGCTACATACCAATTTTCATAATTTTTAGAGTCCGTTTGAGCCCTCAAATAAGCTCTAGAACCTAATTTTTAACTAGGCCGGACACTAGGTCTAGACAAGGCCAAAGCTAGTCAAAAAACTATAAAAAGAGCTAGAGACCTCATTTTGGGGGTTAGATTGTTTGTGAATTGAGCTTATGTAAGAGAATTTTTGACTAATGCAAAGAACTCCATTGTTCCTCTCCTTGTTCTTGCCTTGTGTGCACGTGTGTGTGTATGTGTGTGCATGTTTGTGTGCTTCTCACTTACACACTTGTGCCATCACTTGCTCATAGTCTTCATACTAGTCCTCACGTCTCCACGGATTGACAATTATGAGGTGGATCTCCTCACGTTGGTACTCACCATTGTGCTAGAGTGACAGGGACACATGGAAAACAGGATGTATTCTCATGGTACTTGGTAACTGGAGCCTGAAGGTGACTGGATTAATCTTAGCCAAGATGGTAAATGGACCAAATCTTTGATGGTCTAGCTTTTCACAGGGCCTTGAAGTTTGCAAATTATTTTTGAGTAACCACACTTTATCCTCGATTTGATAGGATGGATTTTGAACATGATGTTGATCTGCATAATACTTATACTACTCTTGAGCTTTATGGATCTCTTCCTTGAGTTCTTTGTGAATGTCCATGAGGTACTGGGCCTTATCTTTTGCAGCTAGGTTCTTGACATGATTTGAGAGTTGTATATCCATCCTTGGATGTTGTCCATAATTTGAAAAGAAGGGAGTTTGCTTGGTAGATGTATGAACATTGTTATTATAGGCAAACTCTGCAAAGGGTAAAAGCTCAAACCAATCATTTTGATGATAGTTTATGGTGCAACAGAGAAATTGTTCTAGGACTTGATTCACCCATTCTGTTTGTCCATCAGACTGTGGATGATTGGATAGAGTGTTCAAGAAGCTAGATACGAGCTGTGGACCTCGATCACTGACAATGTCATGAGGTAGTCCATGAAGCCTAAATATGTATCTGAGAAAAAGTTTCGCAGTGGTTGCACCTGTGATTGTCTTGGTAGTTGGAATAAAGTGTGCCATCTTTGTAAATCTATCCACTATAACAAGAATGGAATAATATTTATCTAAACTTGGTAGATCTATGATGAAGTCCATAGATAATGAAGAACATGCCCTTTCTAGAATAGGTAAAGGTTGGAAGAGGCCATGAGGTTTATATTCTGGTACCTTAGATAATTTAACTTGAACACCAAGGAGCTTGCATAGAGTATTCAAGTTAAATTATCTAAGGTACCAGAATTTAACTTGAACACCAAGGAGCTTGCATAGAGTGTTCAAGAAGCTAGATACGAGCTGTGGACCTCGATCACTGACAATGTCATGAGGTAGTCCATGAAGCCTAAATATGTATCTGAGAAAAAGTTTCGCAGTGGTTGCACCTGTGATTGTCTTGGTAGTTGGAATAAAGTGTGCCATCTTTGTAAATCTATCCACTATAACAAGAATGGCATCATATTTATCTAAACTTGGTAGATCTATGATGAAGTCCATAGATAATGAAGAACATGCCCTTTCTAGAATAGGTAAAGGTTGGAAGAGGCCATGAGGTTTATATTCTGGTACCTTAGATCTATTGCAAGTGTCACAGATTCGGATATATTCTTTGACTTCCTTCCACATTTGAGGCCACCAAAAATCTCTAGATATGAGTTCTATTGTTTTATTCACTCCAAAATGTCCTACTACAAGGTTGTCATGATGTTGCTGAAGTACTTGGATCCTAGGCTTTCGTGGATGGATGTACAATAGATTCTTATAGAATAGCAACCCATTATTTTCTTGGAACTCATTTACTTCATGAAGTTTCCCTTCTTTAATTTTTTGCCTGACATTACAAAACAATTCATCATGTGGTAAAGTCTCACGAATCAAATGGATCAAGACTGAATCTTCTTGATGATTTGAAGAGATGGCTGGTAGCTGGAGATATTGAGGTTTGAGTAAAACACTCTCTTATTAATCAAAAGCCTCTTCACCTTTCTTTGGTTCAAGATAGCATCTTCTGGACAAGGCATCTGACTAACATTGCTGGCATCCTAAACGATAAGTGATAACGAAATTGAGCCTGAATGAAAGTTACTCCATCGAGATTGCCTTCTATTGAGGATGCAGGTAATCATAAGGTACTCTAAATTTTTATGATCTATGTATACATTAACTTTATGAACTGCTCCCTCTAGATGGTGATGCCAAGTATCAAATGCATCTACGATCACAAGAAGCTCTTTGTCATGGATTTCATAGTTAATCTCTAGAGGAGAGAATTTCCTTGAATGATATGCAACTGGATGTAGGTGTCCATCATCCCCATGTTGGGATAGGATTGCTCCCAAATCGATGTCTGATGCATCTGTCTTTGAGAAAAAACGCTTGGTAGAGCCAGGCTGAACTAGAATTCGAGCACTAGCGAATGATGATTTTAGGTGTGAAAGGCTTTCTGTGCATCTTCGTTCCATTAGAATTTTGTGTTTCCTGTAAGCTTGGTAAGGGGTGTCACTTTTTTGGAGTAATTTTTAATGAATATCTTGTAAAAATTGGCAAACCCTATAAAACATTGTACATCTTGAACACTCAAAGGTGGTTGCCAATCAAGGATTGTCTCTATCTTCATAGGATCCATAAGAATTCCTTTATTTGATACAATGGACCCTAAAAATTCCACTTCTGTCTGATGGAAAGATCACTTCTCCAATTTCGCATATAACCCTTTTTCTCTTGGTTTCTCTAGGACTATCTTTACATGACATTCATGATCCTCTAGATTTTTGGAGAATATCATGATATCATCAAGGTGTACTACAAAAAAAACATCTAAATACTCTTGAAAGATATCATTCATCATATGTTGGAAGACAACTAGAACATTTGTGAGACCGAATGGCATAACTACATATTCAAAATGGACATACCTTGTTCGAAATAATGTCTTCTATTCGTCTCCTTCTCTTGTCTTGACAAGGTTGTAAGCCATCGAAGGTCAATCTTCGTGAAGAACTTTGTTTTTCCAAGGCATTCCAAGAGCTTTGATATGAGTGGTAGAGGGTATCTATTCTTTATAGTGACTTTATTCAATCCATGATAATCTACACACATCTAGAGAGTTCCGTCCTTCTTCTTTACAAATAAAATAGGAGCTCCTGTTGCAGACTTTAAGTGTTTGATAAACCCTTTGCTAGATTCTCATCAATGTTCTTGTGTAGTTCTGTAAGTTCCTCTAGTGATAGTCTATAGATTGGTCCAAAGGGTAGTTGTGCTCCCTCTTGAAGTTCTATGGCACAATCATAAGGTCTAAGCTCTAGGAAGATATCTGTATTCTTCTTTTCCAAAACATCTTCAAAGCCTTTGTATTGATTGGGTAGCTGCACTGGATCATCTTTCTTGGATTCTTGAGTTGGTATGGCATAGATCATATATGTCCATTCTTTCCTTACTGCATGTATGAAGGCTTTGGCTCCGACATATGTTGGGTTCTTCTGGATATCTCGATGGGTGATTTTATTCTTTTACCAATTAATGTCTAGATTATGTTTATTTAACCAGGGCATTCCAATGATAACTAGATGTATTGGGCTCGATATTACATTAAAACATATGTGGGATTCATGGTCACTAAGTTGTACTCTTAATGGTGTGGTTTCCATGGTTATATTCCTAGATGCTAGAGGTCATCCATCTACTACTTGAGCTACTACTGGTTTGTTCTTCCGAAGTACATGAATTCCATGTTTCTTAACCAATCCTTCATCGATGAAACATGAGGAGGCTCTTGAATCTAATAGGGTTGTAAGGGAAAGGGTCTTCTTGGGCATGATTAACTTGATAGGTGCAAGAAATTTTTTTATGGGTGTAGCTGGAATTATGAGACCCTTTCTTATATCATGGTCTGGCTATATAGTCTCTTTTACAACAGGACTTCCTCGTTTCCCTACTCTAAAAGGGTTTTTGCGACTCTAGAGTTTGTTCTCTTGTTGGGACAATTGACTGCAATATGTCCAGGCTCTCCACAAGAGAGGCATAACTTGTTATCTCTCCTTCTCTGTTTCTCTTGTGGTCTTAAAGGTTGGAACCTAGTTACATCTATTTGCATAGGTTCAAGCATAGACTCATCTTTAGGAGTGGGCTGGAAGGGTTTCCATACACGAGGTCTTCCTTCTACTTGTTTTTCTTGTTTCCTTTCAAAAAGTCGATTATCGCATTGAATACCTTGCATGATGTATTCATTCAATGTCTTAACCTCTGCATTGTCAGTAGAAGGTCCTTCACATCATCTCTTAAACCCCATCTAAATTGGCTTATGAAATAATCTTCATGCCAAGTGAGATCACATATCAACTTCCTAAATTCTTATGCATAGGTAGAGGTAGGTCGGTTACCTTGTCGTAACTTCCAAAGTTTTGTTTCTGCCACTCGACTTGTGTTTGCATCTCCAAATGTGGTAGTGAGTTCTCGAAGAAACCACTCATAGTCCTGAAGTACTACCATGTTCTTATCCAAGATTGGGGAAAACCATGATAAAGCTTGGCCACAAAGAGAGTATCCAATAACCCCAATCTTGGATGCCTTATCAGGTATCTATCAGGTTGCATATAGATGTACAATTTAACTTGTTGAAGAAATCCGTGAAACTTTGTGTGATCTGTTAGAGTTAGACGTCTACGGAAGCATGCGAACAACACAAGGAAGAAGAAGAAGCTTGTCCTGATATATTTAGGTAGTGATGTGTGTGAACACACTAGGACCGTCAGGGCACTTTTTTCCCTCTTTAGGAGGTTTTTCCCCCGGCTTGTATATATGCCTATTGCCCTAATAGGCTACTTATCTTTTTACATTCTAGTGGTAATACATTCACTATTGTGTGTTGAGCTCCAAGCTTCTTCTTCTTCCTTGTGCTATTCGTGTGCTTCCGCAAATGTCTAACTCCAACAATTGGTATAAAAGCAGGTTGCCTCTTCATCTAGGGCATCATCGACACGTCTCCGATTGGAGTCTCAAAATCACACAAATTTTGGTGAGCATACTCCGCGTGTTTCCGAGATCAAAACAACTTTGTTGTGTGGTGCCAAAATTGGGATCTGAGGTCGTTTCGGCCTCCAAACACACTATCACAGTGCTTGTGCAGGCTATTTCATCTTTTTGTGCCAAAGATATATGCCTTTTTTGTTCGCCAGTATAAGCGTCTCGAAGTCTGCTATAGGTTTAGCAGAACTCGTCTTGGCAATTCCGTTCAACTTTTTGAGATACAATCAATTCTTTGCATCAGGTATTTTGGTCGCCGGCCATGGCTAAAGCACTGATGTATTTTGTAAGTTGGCTGTTGAGGATAAGTTGGATGGTACCAACTACCCATTGTGGGCTTATATGATGCGACATGCATTGGTTGCAAAGGACTGTGGAACATTGTGCAGGGTGTTGAAAAATGTCATATCATACCTGCAACTGTTACAACTGCAGGTACTGAAGCTGATGTAGAAGGTGTCAAAGATGATGATATTCTGCATATTCTTGTTCATGTTGTGGTTTTTGCTGCACCTACTATAGAGCAAATTTGTTGGGATGGCACAAGTGCCCAAGCGCATGCATTGATAGCTTTGTCTGTCAAACGTGCCATTATTCCTCACATTCACTCTTGCAGAACAACTAAGGATGCTTGGGATACACTTACCACATTGTACCAAGCGAGGAATGAGGCTCGTGTTGCTTACCTCCGAAAATGGTTGGAGAGTGAGCACATGAATGAAGGTGATTCTATGGACAATTTTCTAACAAAGATCAAAGACTTGAAGGAACAGTTGATTTTTGCTGATGAGGTCATACCAAATAGCTCACTCGTGCAGACCGTTCTGAATGGTCTTCTTGATTCATATCAAAGCTTTGCTTGTACTCTTCAATTGATGATGAAAGGCAATCCAAATGCCTTGTCATTTGAGGAGTTAGTCTCTACTCTGTTGCAGGAAGATCAGTCTAGGGCAAACAGAACATGTCCATTATGTGTGTTGCAAATCAAGCTTTCCTGGCTAGTTAGAAGGGCGAAGGAAAATGGAGCTCTTCAATTAGTAAGCAGAAATCTGCTAATTCTGCACAATCGAAGAGGGAAGACAAAGATGAAAAGAAATAAAAGAGCAGAAATTGTTTTGCAAGTACTGTAAAGGAAATGATCATATCATAAAGAACTGTCCAAAACTCGCTGCTAAAGAGGCAAAGAAGAAAGAGGCTGGAATGGTTGTTGTAGAGGCCTCTACACCAAAAATAGAGTCTCCTAATCTTGTGCAGGAAGAAGAATGGGTGTTTACTACTGTTTGCAGTTTTGACCCATCTTCTCATGAGTAGTGCATGCATGCAGTAGACTCAGATGTTTGGTACTTTGACAGTGGGGAAACCAAACATATTACCTCGTAGCACAATTTCTTCTCTTCACTCGAGCGTGCCCCTACAGGGAATACTGTTACATGCACCAACAACTCCTCTTATCCTTTTATGGGAGTTGGTAAGATCATTTTGACTACTATTGATGGTAGTTCTTTCACTTTATCAGATGCTTTGTTTGTGCCAGGGATCAAGAAAAATATGTTATTGGCTTGGTTGTGAAATTTGTTGATGACAGATGTACAGTTCATGATCTATCAAATGGCAATGTGATTATTGCTTTTGGCATTTTATGTCATGGGCTCTATAAGCTCATAGACTATGAAAGATCTATAAATGATTTGGCATGTGCAGTACATGATTCTCAGGCTATGTCAGATGCAAAGCTTTGGCATGCACACTTTGGTAATTTGAATTTTGCTAGTTTGCTACGCCTGCAAAAATCTGAAATGGTATCCTCTTTGCCCAAACTTGAGGCACCTGGAAAACATGTTTGTGAAGGTTGTATTTTGGGCAAAATGCAGTGTTCCTCCTTTCCCGAAGATGGTTCAGTTCAGGCTACTTAGAAATTGTAGCTTGTACATAGTGATGCATGTGGTCCTATGTAGACACCTTCTTTTGGAAATTATCTTTACTTCATGACTTTCATCGATAATTTTTCCAGGCATCCATGGGTATATCCATTGAAGGCAAAGTTCGAAGTGTTCATGTGCTTCAAACAGTTTTTGATTTTGGCTGAAAACCTGTCAGCATGTAAAATGGGCACCCTCCATCCTGATCGACGGGGGGAATATATGTATCTGATTTTAATGCATTTCTTGCTGAACCTGGGATAAAACACCAGTGTACAGTGCCCTATACACCTCAATAGAATGGAGTTGTTGAACGAAAGAAAAAGTCACTCATGGAGATGGCGAGATGTATGGTCAAGAGTTAGGCTTTACCACATAGTTTCTGGCTTGAGGTTGTCATGTGCACAGCATTTGTACTTAACATGTGTGCCACTAAAGCACTACATTCTATAACTCCATATAAGGCTTGGCGTGATCGCAAGCCATGTTGGAAGTGAGGTAGGCCCTTAGGCTCATGTCACAGGTCCATGGTTCCATAGTTCCAGTTATGTACAACATTAATTCTAGCAATCTTCCATATTGAAAAAACATGAACATATCACAACTTAATCATACAGATGATGAGATAAAGATAGAGAAAGAATAGATGTCATGTGTAAGGTGTTACGTAAGCCATCGCTTACTCATAGTATCATATATACCAATGTTCAATGTACAATCTGGGAGCAAAACTCTCAACCACTCTATGTGATGAGAAATAGATGAATGTGTGAATGTACAATGTAACAAACGTATTCAGATGTATTGGCAATAATCTGAATATACATGAGATGTTTGACCTTATAGGTTATAGAAGAGTGAATATGAGTGACTGAAAGAGGAAGGATCAGTGTGAAACTGATAATCAACAAACCCTCATCTAAACTTAGGCTATGGAAGACCCTAAGTCAGATATGTGTGTGAAAAGATCACATACTTAAAAAGTAGCAAGGAATGCTACCAAGTTTGTTGTCGGAAATCCTCAAACTCATGTGAACACACCTTCTCAAACACCTCATCCCAATATGCATAAAGCATATACGTACTGTTTCTCTTGTACCTATGCTCAATAGGACTCCTCCTGATATGAATGCCACCGCCTCCATAAACTTCAAGTAGTACCTGTGTGCATAAAGAGAATATGTACCCGAATACTTAACATAAAATGTAAATCTTATGTTAAACCCCATCCAATGTCTTTGAAGTAGCCCGACATCTTCTTGTAGAAGACAATCTTCAACCTAATATCTTCCTGTAGAAGACAATCTTCAAATACACCATGTAGATGGCCGATCCTCACCATCAAGCTGCTAATGACCACGTCTTCTTGCCATGAACAAGAGATAAACTCCTCTCCATGAGGTAGAGTGTGAGCACACCCTTCATCTTCTCCAAGAAGAATCACCAAGAAGAACTCCATAGCTGCTCCTCAACATGCTTCAAGTTAGCATCATGGCTGCCCCATGTGCTAGAAGAAACACCACCTCTATTGAGGTCCAAGCTCTAAGCTTGTGTTGAATACTAGGTGAAGGATGATTAGAAGTGACCCCAAGCACTTCTTATATAGTCTTTGTGTTCCTTGAAAAGTTCATAATAAAGCACATAAAGCTATGCGATCGCACTTCTCCAAAAGCTATCAATAAAGTACGATCGTAAAACTACATCGCTAATTGTGATCCGTACGTCGCCGTCGTAGTCCGTTTGTGAGTTTCATAAAGCAAAAGCATAATATAAAAGATAATCAGAACTGCGTAGAGTGAGGATTGAACCCTAGTGACGAGGATGGGAGGACAATGACATATCCAAGGTGCCAAGGCCTTTGCATGTACAAGGAGCTCATAACAGATGCTACACATACTGTTGTGCTGGCCGTTGTCGGGATTTGTTTTTACAGAGTAGTAAAGGGCTAGCTACTCATGCTGTAAACTTGAGCAATATGGACCAATGAGACATTGTTCTCCAACAATCTCCCCTGCAATGTCATATTGGTACAACCTGAGCTGAATCTGCAAACTGTCACAAGTTGCAAATTACCACAAGCTTCAAGCTTGTACTCCCGCACTTCAGAACTGACCTTCAAGTCTTTTCTTCAAAACTGAATTTGAATTTCTTTAAAGATCTGAACTTGTTGAATATGAACCATAATACTTGAGAAAATATGCAAACTAGATATCCAATAGTGATTCCATCAAGCAATCACTGCTTGACAACAAATATAGCATGAATTGACTTCTGAACCTACTATCTCTCGTTTTCACAAACCTGAAAACATACACTAGGATCCATATATTTGCATTTACCTTCCAAAAAAGATTTCTCAATGTACTTCTGCTGCGTCATGTAAATACACTAAACAAAATCAGGAACTGAATCCTGGAACCTGTGACTGACAACTCACAACTTAGTGTATTATGAACACTGCTCGTTCATCTCTGACTGTACTCAAGTCAAATCAACTCAACTCAATTGAAATCAACTGAAATATGAGTCAAAAAATCTATGATGTCATCATGTCTTCGTCCTTTAAATCCTTCATACCTCTTTCCTTCAGAACTTGGTATAAACATATATGTGCGCACTTCTGAAATATACTTTCTGAAATATCAAGTTTCTCTTCAATAGAACTCTGGAACCTTCTCCTGAACAGGAACATCCTAACAGGAACTTTCTCCAAACATTCTTCTTCTTCCTTCTTCTTTCAAAGCTGGAACATAAAGAGAACCTGACAAAGGAAATATAGGAATACCTAAAATAGGAATACCTATAGGTATGACTCTGCATTCTTTTACATATGGCTTGAAAAAAAATCTTCATGTTTCATCACCCTCCTGGATGACTTAACACTAGTATCCAGTATTCTTCAAAGTATATCAGAATTTATGAAATGTGGAACGTCTTCCTTCATAAATCTGATGTTCAGTGATCAATACCTATATCTCGAACAAAAATTATGAATCCTTTTTATTAGCATGATCAGATGCCAATAGCTTTCCATGTCATTCCTCAGCTTTCCAAAATCTAGAATAAGGTTAGCTGATCCTAACATAACAAAACCTTGCTGAAAGCTTTATAGGATTCATAACCTTCTGCAACATAACAAGTATTTTCTATCTCTCTGCAACAAAAATCTGATAGAATCTGAATCTTTGACTTTATTTCTTCCAATGTTAAGAATCTTCACAATCAAAGGATAGACAACTGAATCATAAATACTCAAGATACATGATCATTCAAGATCAATGATCTCTCTTGTGTAGAATCTGCTCTTATCAAACCTTCATGACTGAATGTTTGATTTAGTTACATGAATGTCTCTAAGTGTCCATGCTTCTTAAAACGTTGTAAAACTTTTCTTCAAACAAATCCTTCAAGGAATATCCAATTCCTACTTGAAACATAAGTGGACAAACTTCTCACCTTGAGAACTCCAAAAGCTGCAAGTTGATACTTCATAACTTTTCATATTCTACCCGGGTGAAATGTAATAGTACCTGCTTGATTTTCTTTTGGCTAACTCCACTTCTTAATTAAGTGATAGGATATGATGGAACACCTTTTTGAATACAAGCATGTATCCAAAAATCAAGACAATCACTGAAAGTGGATTCTCCATTGACTTGTACATCAACAAGATTCTGAATTTTCTGAAGTTTTTTGAAAATATTGAATATGAGGTAACCTTTTCCAAACATAAAACCTCAACCCAAGTCTCCAACATCTGCTACAAAAAAATCTTTTACCTTAAGAGTTAGATAAAGAAGAAATAAACTTCTCTGCAACTTGTCATATACCAAGTAGCTCTATATTGACACTCCAAGAATTCTTTGAGGGAACATATAAGCTGCCCGCTTAAAAAGCTTCAACATAACTCATACACATATGAGTGCTTTTGTTTCTCTCAATGCAATTCTTTGTCAAATCTACTAAATCATGACCAAGTGTAATGCAAAACAAGAAACTGCTTCTTCTTTAAACAAGATGTTCTCGTAGACTTGTCTTTGGATGTAGAGGATAAAATAGGAAAAGTATATGGAAAATATATGAGAAAAGGAAACCTTACTTTTCTTTTGGAAATGATGGACTTTCTTCTTTTGCATCTTTCTTCCACCTAATGATGATGATGTCAACATCCTTCAAACTTCTCTTCCATACCTTTTGTTCTCTTCATCTTGAAGTAGAAAACACTCTTGACTTCTTCAAATGAAATTTTCTCTTCCTCTAATGCTAAGAGTAAGAGATAAAACAAACATGGTATACAAATGGAAGTGAATATAGAAACATGTTTTATCATCTCCTCATATCTCTGAATCAAAATGTTGTTTCAAATGTCTGAAACGACTAAATTCACCAATCTTTTGTCTGAATGATGAATTACCCTTCTAGAGTTACCTCTCTAGATCACATTTGTACCTTGATATTCAACCAACTTACAACAGAAAATTGGCTGAAAAACTCATCCCATCTTCAAATTTGTCTTCTTAGATGAACTTTCTTGCCATGAAAGAGATTTCTCAAAACTCTCTAGAAAAACCTCTAGATACCTGTTTTGATGTAGCCTTTAACTTTCAAATAATGAAAAGTGTATAAAAGCACTCCTTGAATTTCTTCAAATCTCTTCATAAGTGCTCTTCTAAGATATGACCTGCAAATGATAATCTGATAGTAAAAATTGATACATGTGATTTGATGTTGATCTGATTCCTTCATTTTCTCTAAACCATTGTTCTTCCTTGAATTTGAAGTAGCCTTCTCTTCATCAAGTCTGGGTCTTCAAACAATACTTTTGTAAAGTATTTGCATACTCTTCCAAAAATATTCGGCTGCTAACAGATCATCAACTTCATACTCCACATTGATGAATACACATGTAACTGAATTGTCTATTTCTCAAATCTCTACTCATCTAGATTAAGTGTGTATGTCAAATGTCAAATGTTAGAAGATGCTTTCAAGTCATATGTTGTAAATCTAGAAGTCTGGGAACCTGGGAATATGAATGCGCCTTAATGCATTGATGCCAAAGATCTAAAGTTTTGAAACCAAAACCTTAGTGCTCTGATACCAAATGTTGGAAATGAGGTAGGCCCTTAGGCTCATGTCACAGGTCCATGGTTCCATAGTTCCAGTTATGTACAACATTAATTCTAGCAATCTTCCATATTGACAAAACATAAACATGTCACAACTTAATCATACAGATGATGAGATAAAGATAGAGAAAGAATAGACGTCATGTGTAAGGTGTTACGTAAGCCATCGCTTACTCATAGTATCATATATACCAATGTTCAATGTACAATGTGGGAGCAAAACTCTCAACCACTCTATGTGATGAGAAATAGATGAATGAGTGAATGTACAATGTAACAAACATATTCAGATGTATTGGCAGTAATCTGAATATACATGAGATGTGTGACATTATAGGTTATAGAAGAGTGAATATGAGTGACTGAAAGAGGAAGGATCAGTGTGAAACTGATAATCAACAAACCCTCATCTAAACTTAGGCTATGGAAGTCCCTAAGTCAGATACGTGTGTGAAAAGATCACATACTTAAAAAGTAGCAAGGAATGCTAACAAGTTTGTTGCCCGAAATCCTCAAACTCATGTGAACACACCTTCTCAAACACCTCATCCAAATATGCATAAAGCATATACGTACTGTTTCTCTTGTACCTATGCTCAATAGGACTCCTCCTGATATGAATCCCACGGCCTCCATAAATTTCAAGTAGTACCTATGTGCATAAAGAGAATATGTACCTGAATACTTAACATAAGATGTAAATCTTATATTAAACACCATCCAATGTCTTTGAAGTAGCCCGACATCTTCTTGTAGAAGACAATCTTCAACCTAATATCTTCCTGTAGAAGACAATCTTCAAATACACCATGTAGATGGCCGATCCTCACCATCAAGCTGCTAATGACCACGTCTTCTTGCCATGAACAAGAGATAAACTCCTCTCCATGAGGTAGAGTGTGAGCACACCCTTCATCTTCTCCAAGAAGAATCACCAAGAAGAACTCCATCGCTGCTCCTCAACATGCTTCAAGTTAGCATCATGGCTGCCCCATGTGCTAGAAGAAACACCACCTCTATTGAGGTCCAAGCTCCA
The DNA here is from genome assembly GCA_020310875.1 of Ceratopteris richardii. NCBI lineage: Eukaryota > Viridiplantae > Streptophyta > Polypodiopsida > Polypodiales > Pteridaceae > Ceratopteris > Ceratopteris richardii. The sequence continues at coordinate 13,157,282 of CM035410.1, forward strand.
AGCTTGTGTTGAATACTAGGTGAAGGATGATTAGAAGTGACCCCAAGCACTTCTTATATAGTCTTTGTGTTCCTTGAAAAGTTCATAATAAAGCACATAAAGCTATGCGATCGCACTTCTCCAAAAGCTATCAATAAAGTACAATCATAAAACTCCGTCGCTAATTGTGATCCGTATGTCACCATCGTAGTCCGTTCGTGAGTTTCATAAAGCAAAAGCATAATATAAAAGATAATCAGAACTGCGCGGAGCGGGGATTGAAACCTCGTGGAGAGGATGGGAGGACGATGACATATCCAAGGCGCCAAGGCCTTTGCTTGTACAAGGAGCTCATAACAGATGCTACACATACTACTGCGCTGGCCGTTGTCGGGATTTGTTTTTAGAGAGTAGTAAAGGGCTAGCTACTCATGCTGTAAACTTGAGCAATATGGACCAATGAGACATTGTTCTCCAACAAGCCATCTGTTGCTCATCTTCGTGTTTTTGGTTGTCTGGCACATGCATTAGTGCCTGAACAACATCACAAAAAATTGGATGATAAAGCAGTAAATGTATTTTTAATGGGTACAATTCTGAAAGTAAAGGCTATCGTCTGTATCATCCACAGACTAAATGCATTCTGGTTAGCCGTGATGTTGTTTTTGTGGAAGATGCTATTCATCAATTGCTTTCATGTACTAAGGAGGCATCTGTTAGCTCCAAAGACATGTATGATACTTTGCTACCTCTTTTTACAGGCGGACAGTCTAGTGTTGGTCCTAATATGGCAACTTCTCAGCCTTTGCAAGTTTCATGTGATGATGCAGATCAATCCATTTTTTATGCAAATTTACATGATGCACTTATTATTGAGAGAGCTAATATTGATTAGGCAAGAATTATGCCAAAATGGTTGGTGCAGACATTGCGTGATAGCAAATTAGATGCACCTCTATCATATCATACTCGATTAGGATCTCATAGTGCCTCTTTTGCATCAGATTGCTATGCTATGGCTACATCTAGTCTCTCTGATGAGACTAAGCCTCTTTGGTTTAATGAAGCACAAAATTCAGAAAATTGGATGGTTGTTATGCAATCTAAATATGATGCTATAATGAAGAATGGTACTTGGTCTTTATGTGACTTGCCTCCTGGCAAGAAGGCCATTGGCACTAAGTGGGTATACAAGTTGAAACGTAAACTTGATGGTATAGTTGATAGGTATAAGGCTAGGCTTGTTACAAAGGGTTATGCATAAGAAAGAGGCATTGATTTTGATGAAACCTTTGCTCCTACTTGTCGAATGACTACTATTCGTAGCATCTGTGCACTTGCAACCCATCATGGTTGGAATGTACATCAGTTGGACATTAAAACTGCATTTCTGAATGGTGACTTGCATGAAGAAGTATGTATGTTTTTCAACCCCATGGCTTTGTGTAGAAAGGGCATGAGAACCTGGTGTGCAAGTTAAAGAAGGCATTATATGGTTTGAAGCAAGCACCACGTTCTTGGTATGAGAAGATACACGCCTATCTGATTGCACATGGTTTTGAGAACAGTCCAACTGAGAGCACCTTTGTTGTCAGGATCTTTCTCATGCGCAAACAGAGGTTACGAACGAAGAAAACACACAGAAAAATAGAGACAAGAAGAGGAAAGATAGAACGCAGTATTGGGTGCAATCTCCCCCCATGCACTCTGTTTCGACAGTCCACAGAGTGCATGTATTTATAGGAATTTTTTATTACGTCGAAAAGAGTGGTAAGATGAGAGCGGCTTCGAAAAGCAAGCGTGAAACTAAAAGTTACTAACTTTTACAAAAAGCCATTGCTTTCAATAACAAAAACTACGGTCTACAATGACCCTTATTCTAACCATTACTTTTATAACTAACAATAGAACCTTCTACGCAGGTTTATTTACAATCTAAATAATAATTATTCGGATTATTGATGTCCGCCCTTTCACACCTTGCATGCTCCTCACAAACCTTCAGCTGCTATATCAAAAACATCAAAAACACATTAATACATTAATAATTTAACACTCCAACAATGCATTGTTCAACATATTCCATAATTCATAACAACCTTATATGTTAAGCGTGCTAATGATGTGCTTCTTATCATTGTTGTCTATGTTGATTACATGCTGCTCACTAGTCCTATTGAGAAGCATATTGCTGATTTTAAGGCTGATTTGCATGCCTCATTTGAGATGTCAGATTTGGGGCACGTGCATCACTATTTGGGCATTTAGTTTATGCACTTTGATGGTGGAATGGCTTTGTGTCAAACAAAATATATTGACACATTATTGCAGCGTTTTGGCCTTGAAGACTATAAACATATTGCCACTCCTATGGAGACATGTTTACGACTGAGTCTTCATGATGCTAGAGATGCATTTGATGTTGTTCTCTATCAGCAAGTTGTTGGATGCTTGATTTAATTATGCATTACTCGGCTAGATATTCAGTTTGTTGTCTCACACATGAGCAGGTTTATGCATTGCCCAAGAGTCAAGCATTGGTCAGTAGTTAAATGCATCTTTCGCTACTTGAGTGGTACTCGGCTACTTGGGTTGTTTTATCCCAAGGGGGGATCACTACCACCATATTTGCATGTTTTTTCTAACTCTAATTGGGCTGCTTGCTATGACATTGTGTGTCCACTAGTGACTTTTGCTTCATGCTTTGTAGTTCATGTATATCTTGGTTGAGCAAGAAGCAGCCTACTGTGGCCACTTCCAATAGTGAGGTTGAGTATAGGGCAGCTTTCATAGTGACTGTTGAGTGTGTGTGGCTCAGATGCCTTATGGCTGATTTGGGTGTTGGTCAGTCTTTTGCCACCACCATCTTCATTGACAGTCAGAGCACATTGGCAGTTGCAAGGAACCCTGTGTTCCATGCTCGCACTAAGCACATTGAGGTGCATTATCATTATGTCAGGGAGAGGTTCTCTGTTGGGGAGATCAGCTTGGCATATGTGCCCATGGAGGAGAACATTGCAGACCTTTTCACGAAGGCTCTACCTAGGGAGAAGTTTGAAGCTTTCCGAAAAGCTTTGGGCTTAATTCCTTTTGTGGAGTGATGCTTACACATTCCTTATACATGACTGCTAGCTTCTTGTTCACCACATCACTCCAAGGGGGGATTTGTTGATATATTTAGGTAGTGATGTGTGTGAACACTCTAGGACTATCGGGGCACTTTTTCCCTCTTTAAGAGGTTTTTTTCCTATGGCTTGTATATACGCGTATTGCCCTAACGGGCTACTTATCTTTGTATGTTCTAGCGGTAATACATTTAGTATTGTGTGTTGAGCTCCAAGCTTCTTCTTCTTCCTTGTGATGTTCGCGTGCTTCTGCAGACGTCTAACTCCAACAGCTTGGATCACAACACACAATACTGAATATATTACCACTAGAATGTACAAAGATAAGTAGCCCATTAGGGCAATAGGCATATATACAAGCCGTGGGAAAAAAACCTCCTAAAGAGGGAAAAAAAGTGCCCCGGTGTTCCTAGAGTGTTCACCCACATCACTACCTAAATATATCAACAAATCCCCCCTAGGAGTGATGCGGTGAACAAGTAGCTAGCACTCATGTATAAGGAAGTGCCAAGCTATGTGGAAATCACTCCACAAAAGGAAGTAAGCCCAAAGCTTTGCGGAAAGCTTCAAACTTCTCCCTAGGTAGAAACTTCATGAAAAGGTCTTCAAACTTCTCCCTAGGCAGAAACTTCATGAAAAGGTCTGCAATGTTCTCCTATATGGGCACATATGCCAAGCTGATCTCCCCAGTAGAGAACCTCTCCCTGGCATAATGATAATGAACCTCAATGTGCTTAGTGCAAGCATGGAACACACGGTTCCTCACAACTGCCAATGCGCTCTGACTGTCAATGAAGATGGTGGTGGTAGAAGGCTAACCAACACCCAAATTAGCCATAAGGCATCTGAGCCACACACACTCAACAGTCACTGTGAAAGCTGCCCTATACTCAGCCTCACAAATGGAAGTGGCCACAATAGGCTGCTTCTTACTCAACCAAGATATACATGAGCTACCAAGCATGAAGCAAAAGCCACTAGTGAACACACGAGTGTCATAACAACCAACCCAGTCTAAGTCAGAAAAAGCATGCAAATCTGGCGGTAGTGATCCCCCCTTGGGATAAAACAACCCAAGTAGCGGAGTACCACTCAAGTAGTGAAAGATGCAATTAACTACGTGCCAATGCTTGACACTTGGGCAATGCATAAACCTGCTCATCTTTGAGATAGCAAACTGAATATTCGACCAAGTATTGCATAAGTAAATCAGGCATCCAATAGCTTGCTGATAGAGGACAACATCAAATGGATCTCCAGCATCATGAAGACTCAAGCTTAAACATGTCTCCATAGGAGTGGCAATAGGCTTATAGTCTTCAAGGCCAAAAGGGTGCAATAATGTTTCAATATATTTTGTTTGACACAAAGCCATCCCACCATCAACTTGCATAAACTGAATGCCCAAATAGTGATGCAAATGCCCCAAATCAAACATCTCAAATGAGGCATGCAAATCAGAACCAACAATATGCTTCTCAATAGGACCAGTGAGCAGCATGTCATCAACATAGACAACAATGATCAGAAGCACATCATTAGCATGCTTAACATATAATTTGCTCTCAGTTGGACTACTCTCAAAACCATGTGGAATGAGATAGGCATGTATCTTCTCATACCAAGCACGTGGTGCTTGCCTTAAACCATATAATGCCTTCTTTAACCTGCACACCTAGTTTTCATGCCCTTTCTACACAAAGCCACAGAGCTAAAAAACATACACTTCTTCATGCAAGTCACCATTCAAAAATGCAGTTTTAATGTCCAACTGATGTACATTCCAACCATGATGGGCTGGAAGTGCACAGATGCTCCCAATAGTAGGCATACCACATGTAGGTGCAAAGGTCTCATCAAAATCAATGCCTCTTTCCTATGCATAACCTTTTGCAACAAGCCTAGCCTTATACCTGTCAATTGTTCCATCAGGCTTATGCTTTAACTTGTAAACCCACTTAGTGCCAATGGCCTTCTTGCCATGTGGCAAGTCAAAAAAAGACCAAGTACCGTTCTTCATTATAGCATCATATTCAGATTGCATAACAGCCATCCAATTTTCTCAATTTTGTGCATCGTCAAATGAAACATGTTCATTCTCATCACAGAGACTAGATGCAGCCATAGCATAGCAATCAGATGCAAAAGAGGCACTATGAGAGCCTGATCTAGTACAATATGACAGAGGTGCATCTAATTTGCTGTCATGCAAAGTTTGCACCAGCCATTTTGGCATAGTTTTTGCCTCCTCAATATCAGCTCTCTCATCAACAAGTGCATCATGTAAATCTGCATCAGAAATGGGATGATCTGCATCATCACATGAAACTTGCAAAGGCTGAGAAGTTGCCTCATTAGGACCAGCACTAGATTGTCCACCTGTAAAAAGAGGCAGCAAAGTATCATACATGTCTTTGGAGCTAACATATGTGTCCTTAGTACATGAAAGCAATGGATGAGTAGCATCTTCCACAAAAATAACATCACGGCTAACCAGAATGTGTTTAATCTGTGGATGATACAGACAATAGCCTTTACTTTTAGAACTGTACCCAACAAAAATACATTTTACTACTTTATCATCCAATTTTCTATGATGTTGTTCAGGCACTAATGCATATGACAGACAACCAAAAACACGCAGATGAGAAATAGATGGCTTTTGATCATGCCAAGCCTCATATGGAGTGATAGACTGCAGTGCTTTAGTGGGACACCTGTTAAGTACATATGTTGCACACATGACAACCTCAAGCCAGAAACAATGTGGTAAAGCCTGACTCTTGACCATACACCTCGCCATCTCCAGGAGTCACATGTTCTTCTGTTCAGTAATTCCATTCTGTTGAGGTGTATATGACAGTGTACACTGGTGTTTTATCCCACGTTCACCCAGAAATGCATTAAAATCAGAAGACATATATTCCCCCCCTCGATGAGAACGGGGGGTGCCCATTTTACATGTTGACATATTTTCAACCAAAACTAGAAACTGTTTGAAGCACATGAACACTTCGGGTTTTTCCTTCAATGGATATACCCATGCATGCCTAGAAAAATCATCGATGAAAGCCACGAAGTAAAGATAATTTCCAAAAGAAGGTGTCTACATAGGACCACAGACATCACTATGTACAAGTTGCAATTTTTGAGTAGCGTGAACTGAACCATCTTTTGGAAAGGAGGAACGCTCCATTTTGCCCAAAATACAGCCTTCACAAACATGTTTTCCAGATGCCTCAAGTTTGGGCAACGAGGACACCATTTCAGATTTCTGTAGGCGTAGCAAACTAGCAAAATTCAAATGACGAAAGTGTGCATGCCAAAGCTTTGCATCTGACATAGCTCGAGAATCATGTAGTGCACATGCCAAATCATTTACTGATCTTTCATAGTCTTTGAGCTTATACATCCCACGACATAAAATGCCAGAAGCAATAATCACATCGCCATTTGACAGATCATGAATTGTACATCTGTCATCAACAAATTTCACAACCAAGCCAATCTTGGTTAATGCAAAAACTGATAACAGATTTTTCTTGATCCTTGGCACAAACAAAGCATCTGACAAAGTGAAAGAACTAGCATCAGCAGTAGTCAAAATGATCTTACCAACTCCCATAACAGGATAAGAGGAGTTGTTGGTGCATGTAATAGTATTCCTTGTAGGGGTAGTGTCATATTATGGATGCACACTCTTGAGTGAGGTGGCATAGATGCCACATGGCATCACTAAGGGCATTATGCCCATTTGGTAGAAGGGGAGAGATGTCAAGGGCACATTTTCATTGTACTAAGGTTCATTTGGAGGGTTAATATGGCACTTGGTTAATGAACAAATCCTCTCTCATTTTCGTCGCCTATCATGGCTTATGACGTTTTCTTGTTGAGTAGTTAGTTTTTTCAGTTTTGGCTTTGCTTGTTCTTGAATCAAGCACCTAGGACTTCCTGCGACTCTTTTTCTTCTGTTTGTTACGAGTGCAACTATGGTGATATACGCTCTTCTCTCTCTCTCTCTTCCCTGTTGCATGTGCACATCAGCCATGTTAACACTAGTGGCCACGTCGTGATCGGCCCTACCTTGGGAAGGAAGTCCAATGCTGCTCTACCGGCTGACACAGTAGACATGGTGGTGGCTTCTGTGCGAGATGGCGGCTGTGATTCTTGCCCAACCCAAGCGTCATCTGGACTTAGCTCTACCGGCTGGACTTGGTGCTATCTACAGCGCAACATTCCAAGGATGCTACGTGGATTCAAGGATGCCATCAAATGCTCTGTCGAGGACTGTATCACTTATTCCTGTTGCATTTCTGTGTTGTTATCTTGATTCATCTTCGGAGGTTCTATTCATTGTTTATATTGCTACTCATATTTTGAAGGTTGCAGAATTGTTACAGTTACTTGCTTTCCGCAATTATCTGCCTTCGGAGCTCACCTCTGCTTATGCTCTATGGCCATGGTCATCTCCTGCTTGTGCATCATTATCCACGTTTCTAGTTTCATCGATATGTGTTCCTCTGTTTTGGGCTACGCTATTCTCAACCCCATTCTTCTCGGCACATAATACTAATCGCACACATGAATATTCATTACTTTATTCATGGTTTATACTACTACTTCATTTGATACTGAAGATATGTACTGCTCCAATCTGCGCATTTTTTTCTCCAGCCGAAAAATCTTTGGTTTCGTATTCTCATTATGATCGATGGCATGTTGTCCGGATTCCAGCAGGTGTTATCAACGCAAATTGGAGTAACGAAGGAACCTACAAGTGGAGCAAAGATGATATGCTTGGCGGCATTGGAGCCCATGATCCTCATATATTACCTTTTTTTTTGTGTCCATGAAACTTTATGTTGTATACCTCTTACTTGGTGATATGATATCAATGAGCTACATTTTCAATTCACTTGTATGCATATAGGAGGGTAGTCTATAAGTTGTGTAATGTATTTGCATACCTTGGATTCATTCCAGGCACTTTGCTTTACATTACATATTGCTTATAGTTCTGGACATGTTATGAGCCTTACTTGCATTCCATACCATGGTCTAACCATGCACTTTGGTTTGCAAGTATTATTCATAAGGGTAGAGCATACTTATGTGAGCATATTTAAAATTAGATTGGCATGTTACTACTACATTGGTTATGTACATGGAGTTGGACTATTCCATTCCAAGAATGGTGCTACCACTTTAGCATTATGAAGATGTACGTGGAGATTATATATGGGTTGGGTTCTTATTTTTAGACTTTGTTTGGATATGTGTTGGCCTTGATGTGAGGGCTTGACTTGATGTATTTGATCTTGGGGAGTGTGATGGAACCGGTGTCCTCGGGCATGAGTGATGTGGAGGCTCGCGGATTGAAACTCTCTTCAAGATTAGGTGTGTCCCTTTGATTGTATGATATGATGTATAAAGGTTCCCAGCCTATAAATGGTTTCCATGTAATTTTCATCTTGTTGAGGGGGGTATCACTTATCAAGGGATGTGGTAGTTCAAGTCCACCGTGCGTGCCAATGTCAAGGGCACATTTTCATTGTACTAAGGTTCATTTGGAGGGTTGGGAGAAGGTTGAGTGTGAAGAGCCTTTAAGGCCACCTTTTTGTATAAATATGGCACTTGGTTAATGAACAAATCCTCTCTCATTTCGTTGCCTATCATGGCTTATGACGTTTTCTTGTTGAGTAGTTAGTTTTTTCAGTTTTGGCTTTTCTTGTTCTTGAATCAAGCGCCTAGGACTTCGTGCGACTCTTTTTCTTCTATTTGTTACGAGTGCAACTATGGCAATATATGCTCTTCTCTCTCTCTCTCTCTTCCCTGTTGCATGTGCACATCAGCCATGTTAACAGAGAGCAATCTCTATGATTAGAGAGATTATTAACACTACACTTAGTAGTTTTGAGGGCTCTCTCTCTATCTCTCACGAGAACATAAGAAATTCGTCGGGCGTCGCTGGAAGGAGAACCGGATGATCTCTGTGTGACCTCGCGTGAGCATGGAATAGCTATGGCAGCAAAAGAAAGAATGCAAGATTGGTATCAGAGCGACGATCTAGGACCCTTAGATGCCGCAAGAGCGCCCAAGAATTGAACACACGACCTACTCTTTGGGAGGCAAATGTCTTAGCCAATAGGTCAAGCCATTTTTCGTTAATGTATATTGTTATGTACAATAATAGAGATGCATGCATGGTCCTGTCGAACCCAATTTCCATGTGAGAGAGACATTGGACTCTTCCATACCGCCAAGAGCTTCATGTAAAAGATAAAGGTCCGACTCTTTGAGGAGGGCAAGGAAGGGTTTGAGCATCAAGATATTTGAGGGAAAACATAGGTATGGAGAGTATGAGGTATATAATCTCATCTAGAGTCAAGAAATCCCTCAAAATGGAAGAAACCATAAGCTTAAGGTATCTCCAAAGTAGCCTTGTTCATGATTTTCACATAAATTTCAAGGCTTATATTGACAAGTAACCATTTTGGGAAAGGGAAATGAAGCGAGATTTTTCTTAGTTTGGTAGGGAAAATCATGCACACCTATATTCTAGTGTATTGACTTCCATATAGATTAAGAAATCCAAAATATACCTCAGTATGATGGGAGTTTGAAGCTCCACAAAACCCCCTTCCATCACAGTTTGAGAAAAAATTTCAGCACCTGAATCTAAGAAATTCCCATTTTGGAAGAGGGAAAAAGAGGTACATTAGCTATGGATGGATGGGAAAAAGTATATATACTGAGAGTATGGTATATGGACTTCACAAAGGAATCATAGGATTCATTAAAAAAATAATTTAGAAAGGAATTTTACCTCCTCAAAAACCCCCTTCCCGCACTTTTTGGAAAAAATTTCAGGTGTTAGTTTTAGCCGAACTCCAATTTTGGGAGTAAGAAAAGGGACTATTTAAGAAGCTTCCCATGGATTAGAGCATACATATATGAAGTATTGTGTATGTATTACTTTGGAGAAGAGAAAATCCAAGAAAAATCCAAATTAGGAGTGGATTAGGAGCTTGTTAAAATCTCCCATCTCACTTTTTCAAGGGAGTAAAAATCTTGATTCAGGCCTCTTTTGGGGAGCAAATTATCATGCGCAAAGGGAGGATTTGGGAAAGGTGAAAATAGGTGCAAGCATCTTCATATACCACTCTCTGAGATTATGGAGAGAAATTTAGGATTTTCTTGATGGAATGTGCACAAGCAATCCTATAGGTTATAGGAAGCAATCCTATAGGTTATAGGATTGCTTCCTATAGGAATGTGCACAAGCAATCCTATAGGTTATAGGAAGTTGCATAGAGGTACAGGAGATACAGTTTGATAATCTCCAAGATAGCGAAGATTTATTTATCTTCACAAGAGTCTCATAGTATGATTAGGAGACTATGGGGTATTATCAAGAATACCCAAAGAGTGACAAGTTTCACTCATGCACATCACTTGACCAAGTAGTGAAGAATTTCTGCTATACTACTAAGGAAACCAATTAGATGGGATCATAGAGATGGGTTTCACGAGATAGCATCGACGGGTGCTTATGTGATTCGAGTGATGGTTAAGAAGGCCATAGGCATGGCACTAGCTCTGTGGTATAGAGCATAGATCCCTTAGTCAGGAATAGCTAGGGTACCCAATACATATATAATGTATATCGGGATCTACAAAGAGGTACTTAGACCTAGTCTTTGTACCTAGGAAAAAGTTGGTTTGAAACAAAAAGGGATATCCATTGTCACATACTGACTAGAACCAAACTAACTACTTCGAGGACATGGGACTCATTTGAGTCCACTGACATGATTTTAGGATATGGGATTCATTACAGTCCACCTACATATTCCATTACATGGAATATATGTTCGGTTTAGTGTAGGTATGGTGTCGTGAATTGGAAGAAGTTTTCACTGGTATGGGACGGTGGAAATGACTTCCCTTTGAGCACTCTTCTTCTATGGCCAGGGACAAAAGGACTCATCATTCATGGCATCATGTCTCACTAGATCAAAGGAGAGCTCTTAGTAGACATCTCCTTAGGATTGGGAGTTATCCTTCATAGTTCAAGGAAGATTTATTCTTTCAATAGAGAATGTGATAGGTGATTTTATCACCATTCATATCACATACTCATTTTGAGTTTCTCAGGAAGGATAATTCCATTACTTGATTGGATCGTATAGATCCACTTATAGAAGATGATTGGTAGATATAGTTCTTTAGTATGGATACACATGCGTTATGGTATCATGTCGTATCATTGCTGACCATTTTAGTAGAGGGCTTTGAGCCTTATAAGGAATTTATTTTCTCCACTCTTCACTATGTACACCTTCATTAGTCAAGGGAGATTTGTTCTCCATCTTCATAGGGATGTCTGTAATGAGGGATTATGTATTAGTCATGGAAGAGAGGAGCAGATGAATTCATATGTTTCTCTTTTAAGGAAAGGATGTTGGCAATAGCAGTAGCCAGAGGCATAGAAGACACGGAAGCATGTAAAGACAGAGCAGGGAGCCAACCGAATCAATTTTTCAAAGATTTATGTTTTATAAATATTCTTCAAAACCTCCAACAGTGATTTTCATCACTATTGTAACATATGTAACATAGAAAAACCCTTTTTTGTAATCCATAGCTCCATTTTGTCCAAGCTGAGGAGTCCTCGAGCTTGAGGAGCTTAGGTAGAATGAGCGTATCAATTTTGGTTATTTTTAGACACCGTTTACCCTTTCAAATAGCACTTAGGACCTATTTTTTAACTATGCCAGTCACTAGATGTGAAACCGGTCAAAACTAGTCTAGAATCTATAAAAAGAGCTAGAGAGCTCATTTTTGAGGTTAGCTTGTGTGAGTAGAGAAGAGCTTAGAGCTATTTTGAGCTTGTAAGAGTGTTCTTGAGTAATAGAGTTGATTTCTCACCTTTGATTGTGTCTTGCTTGTCTCTTTGTAGTGTGTGTGTATGTGTGTGTGCATCTCTATGCTTCTCACCTTCACTCTCACTTCATCTCACATTCACGATCTTCATATCACTCCTATCTCTTCCGCGGATTGACATTAAGGAGGTGGAGCTTCTTCACGTGGTTCTCACCATTGTGCTAGAGCAACACCAAATTTGGCGCCGTTGCCGGGGATCGAGTCTAGGACGAATGTGTGATGGTAAGAGTATAGCAAGAAGTGGCGTTGGAAGGTAAAAAATTCAGTTTTCTTTGTTGTTTTTAGTTAGTTTTTAGTGTTTTTCACCTCCCCCACACTCCATCTTCATCACCGCATCATCATCTCCAACTCCAAAAAAGTTAGAAAATTCACCATATCCACCCATTCCCCTCATTTCCCCTCATTTGTGCATGTGCGAGAGAGAGAGAGAGAGCTTTTGTGCTTGTGTGTACTTGTGTGTTTTTGAGTTTTCTTGCAGGTACAGAGCTCCAGTGCATCAGGAAAGCTTAGAAAAGGTAAAATTTCACTTTCTGTCAGAGATCTGCCGAGTGTGTCAGACCATCGCGATGGTCTGCCAAGTTCGGTAATTTTGGTAAGCGACCACACCACGAGGTAGGCGACACAAGCGTATGCACGAATCCACAGACGCATTTCAAAAATTCACACTTTGGTGGACCATCGCGATTGGCTCAGACCATCGCGATTGTATCACACCATCGCGATTGGCTCACGCCATCGCGACGGCTCGGCCGGACCATCGTGACGGTCTCACGCCATCGCGATGGTTCACTTGAACCATCGCGACTGTCTTTGACCATCGTGACAATCCCGTCAACCCCACGCCATCGTGATTGGCCCATGCCATCGCCTCGATAGTGCCACATGGCAAGCTAGGCCATCGCGATTGCTCACTAGCCAAGCCATCGCGACGAGACCCTTACACCATCGCGACAATTCAAAATTTGAACCATCGCGATTGGCTCACGCCATCGCATCTGTGACCATCGCGACGGTTCACTTCGGACCATCGCGACGGTTCACATTGACCGTTGACTGACGCCATCGCGATTGTTCTCTCAGTCGGACCATCGCGACGCCTCACCCCGACCATTGCGATTGCTCACATTTAGACCATTGCGACCATGCACTTCAGACCATCGCGACGGTTCGCGCATCACGCCATCGCGACGGTTCACGTTGACCGTTGACTGACGCCATCGCAATTGTTCTCTCAGTCGGACCATCGTGACGCCTCACCCCGACCATCGCGATTGCTCACATTTAGACCATCGCGACCGTGCACTTCAGACCATCGCGACGGTTCGTGCATCACGCCATCGCGACGGTTCGCCTAGACCATCGCGACGGTCCCAGACCATCGCGATCATCTCAGACCATCACGATTGCGCACCCCAAACGCAAAAAAATTTAGGGTTTCAATTTTTGGCCAATTTTGGGGCTATTTTTGGGAAATTTTTGGGTGATTAGACTCATAGGAGACCCCTTAGCTCATATTTGGAGAAAAACCTGTTGGTCAGTTTTTACCCCCGAGAGCCTGAACGCTCATATCTTTTTCATCCGAAGTCCGTTTTTTGGAGCTTAATAGCTCGTTAGAAAGCTCTTTACGAGTACTACGTGACCTCAACTGTTTTTTTCAAAAAGAATACATTGATTTTTTGAGAGGATATTTTTGAGGTTGACATAGTTGGGACTAGGAAAGAAAGGGGGCTTTGGAAGAAAAGTTGCCAAAGGTTAAGGGACTTTAAAAGTGTATAAATTCAAGTGCTTGATCATCCATTGTGATAGTGGTCTAATATTGGATTTTTCCAGGTCTAGCAAAGGCAATCAAGGGCATTCAAGGCAAGGCAGTAAAGGGCATAAAGCTTGGGAAGCACGGCTTCTTGGGCATCAGAGCAACCAACAAAGCTGACTCGAGGTTGGAAGATTACTCAACCCCCTCAGTCAATTACTAGCTTAGGCTAAACGGTAGCTTTGTGGATTAACGACGATAGGAACACCTCAAGTTCAAGACATTAATTTATCAAGTTCAAGACTAAAGTAGAGGTGTGTGATACGAAAAGCTAAAGGAAAGAACCTACGTCTGACGGAACGAGAACTCAAAGTACCACAGAAAGTCGAATTCCTGACACATACATCAAGAAAAGAATCTAAAGAAAACTAAAAAGAATCAAGTAAAGATCAAAGAATCATTGACGATCTAAGAGTGTACTGAGCATGCAAGGAAGAAAATTAATGAACCTTAGATCGGGCAAACACATAGGTAAGTCAGACCGACGAAGCCTTAGATCATCAGAGGCAAGTGTAGGAACTACTGCACGATCGTGGGCTCAACAATTGAACACTAGTTATCCCTACGAGAACTCAGATACTAGCGAATCAGAAATGGCATTTAGCACAGAAAGACCAGAAGGAGGGTCAAATGTAGCATACTTAGAAAGACCAGAAGGACCCTATAGGACTCAACTAGAGTTTCTCTGAACCAACCGCTTAGGTGCTCGCATCTATGAGGATGGTTTGCGAAGACAAGTAGTGCAAATGCACAACCCTGATCAACCCATTGGATTGGAACGTCTAGTGGTGAAATTTGAGCGAGACGCGTACATAGACAAGGAAGGAACGATGTATATCTTAAGTACGCAGCCAAACAACACCAATGAGTTTGGTGTAATTGAGCTAGAGACGGAAACTAAATCTCAAGGAAAAGAACCATTAGAAGAACCTAGGACACCTAGAGGGAAATCTGTACTGACACGAGTACTAGTTCTAGAGTGGATCCCTCAGGACAACAGAAGCATAGAGTTGTTTGTAAATAAAGAAACTGACGAAGCATTTTGGAGATACAGAACAGAACAACCTAGTGAGGTAGGCTCCATCATAATCTACGAATTTAAGGACCCGGATACACCTGGAAAGGTTGTATACCTGGATGAAACTTCAAAAAGAGTATTTGTGGTGCCAGACCACGCTAGAAATACATACACATGGAGAGGTGATTTGGTCTTCCCTCCATCTAGAACAAACGTAAACGCGAACCAACAAGGGTCAGGAACATCATCAACCCATGCTAATCAAAGAGAGAAAAACAAAGAAAGACCAGAAGTAAGCTTCAATCACCCCATAGGGAGAGATAGAACCATCATAGACACCGATAGAGTGGAAAGACAAAGAATGCCAGGTGGTAGAGATGATTTTCCTCTACCGAGACCACGTGAACACGCAAGAATATTAAGACCCACTCAGTTAGTTAAGTCCATGAAAAATTACTTTGATGGGACAGGAGATCCCTATGACCATGTAGCGGAATTTAAGCAAGTACTAAGAGCAGAGCAAGTCGAAGACATGTTCATGCAATATAATGCATTTGGACTAACGTTAAAGAATACCGCTTTAACTTGGTTCCAACCATTGCAACAAAGGCAATTTAGAGACATCCATCACTTTTTAGAGTCATTCATCACTGAATTCTCTAAAAGTGGGATCAGACATGACACGTCTTTGTTGATTCATAGTTTCAAACAGACCCCTCAAGAAACAGTAAGACTGGCAGGATGTAGGTTTAGACAATATGTTGAAATGAGTAAGAACTACCCACGAGCTGATCTAGAAATTTAGAGAACTAAACTTTGCATGAAGATGGTAGAATTAGCACAAGCTTTGTTCGAAGCCTCTAGATATCTTAATTGGAATAACATGGCAAAACCGGAATTACATTTTCAAGGATTGATGGAGAGGCTTGAATACTTGATAGAAAGCAAAGAGAAAAAGGATCAGCATAGGAACCCTATCCCAGAGACACAGGAAAGGAACGCACCATCCCTGTCTCAAGTATCCAACACAGAAAGTCAAGACAACCTGTCTTCCATACATAGGTATTCACATGAATTTTTGAGAGAAATACAAGAAGAGAAATGGAGAAAAGAACGAGGAACCCATCCTCCTATTCAAGAAATAGATGACTTGCAGGAACAATTTCCCCAAGATATTCCCTCTATTTACGATGATGTAGAGGAGGAGCAACTGAGTGAACACACAAGATTTGAATCCAATTCTTTACAAGAATTACCTTAGTTCAAAGAACCTTGGGAAGCAAAGTCTATAAGTATGAGAGCACCCACGATAATAGTGAGGAATGAAGAATCAGTGATCCCTAGAAACACGGAAGTGATAAAGAACACCAAAGTTCAATGTAATCTCACTCTAGAGGAATTGTTAAAGATAAAACCAGAATTGTGGAAGCACGTAGAAAATCAATTCCCTGAGCTTGCTACTACTCTCTCATAGGTAGAAACACACAAGAAGGTACCAGAAAGATAGGAGATGTAAGTGAAGGAGAGGAAGGTAACACGTATCTTCCAATAACCCATCAGGGCTACACCACGAAAGCCATCTTAGATTCAGGAGCTGGAGTAGCCATCGCTACCACCGCTTTATGGAAACGTTGGGGTAAGCCAGCACTCAGACCTACCAGGATGAAACTACAAATGGCTGATGGATACATAGAAAAACCATTAGGCTTACTAGAAGGCATATCTCTCACCACTTGTGGTGTGGAGTTTGAGCATACCTTTGCCATTTGTGACTTTGCGAAAAATCATGCTTATGAGATGATATTGGGACGACCATTCATGCATCAGTTGCAAATTGTACAAGATTGGGGAACTAATTCTTTGTGCTTGCAACATTTAGGAGTGACTACCAAAGCTAATCTTAAAGACTATTCACATCGAGACGTACCCCCAATACAATGGAATACCATCCATAAGACACAGGTAGAAACGGAATCGGTACACTCATTGGAGTCAGATCCCTCATGGTTACACGAGGACACTCATCTATGGATGTGTAAAGTAGCCAAACAAGAGGAAGAACGATTGGAAGCCAAGACCTTAGGTGCAGAACAACATCCACAAACTCTTCAAGACCCAGCTTACGCACCAGTAGTATTCCAAGATGAAGAGTTTGAACCCCATGGTTGGGCAAAAATCCTAGCAACCATGGACGTAGCCATCAATGAAGAACAATGGACACCCCACTGTGAGGAGGATGGCTACGACATTTCAATTTTCACGATAGAGCCAATCATGTGTGATTAAGTTTTAGAAGAGTGTGAACCGAACACTGATGCATTTGAGGATGCAAGTGACTTTGATTTAGAGTCAATTATTATGGACCCTCCATTTGCATCAGAGGAAGAATATTTTTACGAAGTAGAAACTCATCCTCAGAAACATGAAGAAATAAGGAATGAGGTGAGGTTAGCTACACAAGTGACCAATAAGAGTGAAGGTAAGAAAAGAAAGAAGAAAGAAACCATATCAGAAAAAGAAGAATCCTTGTTTGAGGTTCCCGAGAACTTCAAAAAATATGAAATAGAAGACAGACGAATCATGGTACGAATGCCTAACAGAAAAGCTGACATTGGAGAAGTATATGATAATCGAGAGAAAACCAAGAAAATCATAGTGGCCATAGAAGGAGAAGAAGAAAAATGTACCTACATAGGGCATGATTTGACGAAAGAAGAAGAAGAAGAATTAGTTGCCCTATTGCGCGAATATAGAGATGTGTTCGCATGGAGTTACAAAGATTTGAAAGGAGTAGATCCAGACATATGTTCTCATAGAATCCCTATGACTCCATATGCAAAACCGACAAAACAAAAACCATACACGTACAATGATAACTACGCTGCGAAGATTAAGGAGGAGATAGATCGTTTGATAGAAGCAAGATTTATTTACGAAATTGAGCATACCGAATGGGTATCCCCCATTGTGGTAGTGCCCAAGAAAAATGGAAAATTGCGTGTGTGTATTAACCTTAAAAAAGTTAATGCCGCCACGATTAGAGACAGTTATCCTCTTCCTATAACAGAACACTTATTGGAAAGAGTTGCGGGCAAGGAAATGTACAGCTTCCTTGATGGATTCTCAGGCTATAATCAAGTAGCCATTGCTCCAGAAGACCAACACAAGACGGCTTTTGCCACAGAATAGGGCATATTTGCATTTCGTGTGATGTCATTTGGCTTAACAAATGCACCCGCTACTTTCCAGCGACTCATGTGTCATGTTTTTAAGGAATTCTTACGCAAGAATTTGGAAGTTTATGTCGATGACTTATGTGCATATTCAAATGTAAGACAGACACATATCCCAGAGTTAAAACAAGTATTTGACAAATGTCGAGAATATCAGGTTTGTTTGAACCTAGAAAAATGTGTTTTCATGGTCAGACAAGGCAAAATTTTAGGACACATTGTGTCAAAGAATGGAATCTCTACAGACGAAGAAAAGGTGAAAGTAATTGCAGAATTACCTAGACCAACTAACGTGAAAGAGGTACAGGCATTTATGGGCCATTGCGGTTATTATAGACGATTCATACACATGTATGCAATCATAGCCAAGCCTTTGTACTCTCTTTTGACCCATTTTGAATGGATAGACGAATGCGAGAATTCATTCAACATAGGATGTGTGTTAGCACAACCCACGAATGAAGGTAATATAGATCTCCCCATAGCTTACGCGAGCAGAGAGTTGAACACAGCAGAAAGAAATTACACCACTACGGAACAAGAAGGATTAGGGATGATCTACGCGGTAAAGAAATTCAGACATTATTTGTTGGCAAACAAGTTCAAATTCTTTATAGATCATCAAGCCCTATTGTATTTAGTCAATAAGTCATGTAACATGGGACGATTAATACGTTGGTTTCTATTACTCATGGAGTATGATTTTGAAGTAGTAGTCAGGAAAGGAAAGACACATCTTAGAGCTGACCACCTTTCAAGATTAACCACAGGAGAAGCTCCTCAAGGGATAGCGGATGAATTACCAGATGCATACTTGTTTAACCTTGAGATAGCACCAGAATGGGCTAAGCCTATAGTCCCAATTCTCACGTATGGACCCAAGAATCCTAGGATAAGGATCAAAGAAGGAGAGATTACCAAATCTCAAAGATATCAAATCATAGCAGGAAGCATATATAAACAGGATAATCAAAAGATTCTTGCTTGTTGTGTAGATGAATCAGAACATGCAAATTGGTTGCAATTAGCACATGTAGGTGCATTAAAGCAACATCACTCGAAACATCCTACATTGTAGACTCTGCATAGACTAGGAGTCTATTGGCCTTCAATGGAAGCAGATGTCTACAAGTTGTGTAAAGAATGCCATGTTTGTTGTGAAAGACCACCAGTAGAACATGCTACATTGTATCACGTGTCTCTCACACCAGATTGGAGTGAACCTTTAGTGACATACTTGAGGACGAAAACATTCCCTCAAGGGATGACTTTAGCACGACAACGCAGTCTAGAGCAGGAAGCTCAAGACTATTCACTTATTGGCGATAATCTATACAAAAGAGGAAGAGATGGATACCTAAGACAATGTGTTCATGAAAGCGATTATTTGCGCGTACTAGAGTACTAGAGACTGCACACCAAGGTGTTGCAGGAGGTCATTTTGGACCCGATAGGATAATCAAAGCCATCCTCTTTGCAGGATTATGGTGGCCTACTCTTCACATGGATGCGCATACCTATGTAAAGAGATGTGATGTGTGCCAAAGAACTCAATTTCCTACTCGCAGAGATGAAATGCCATTGAAACCCATGATGGGCGGATGTGCATTTTCTAAGTGGGGTATAGACTTTGTAGGACCCATTAACCCCCCTGCAAAAGGTACAGATTATCTTACCAAATGGGTAGAGGCAAAAGCCACAAAAAAGAATGATGCACACACGACTGCAAAATTCTTATTTGAAAATGTCTTTACAAGATATGGATTGCCTATAGAATTAGTGAGCGATCGAGGAACTCACTTTCTAAACCAAGTCATTGAATATTTGTTAGAGGATTTTATGGTGATTCACAAGAAATCCGCACCATATCATCCTCAGGCCAATGGTCAAGCTGAAAGCACTGACAAGATCCTATGTAATGTACTGACGAAACTCGTGAACAACAAACATTCAGATTGGGACAAACAGTTACATCACGCTGTTTGGGCATATCGAGTGGCCTACAAGACCGTACTCAATGCAACTCCCTTTCAGATGGTTTTTGGTCAGAATGTTGTGCTTCCTTTGGACTTTTTGATATCGACCCTTAAGGTTGCACAAGAACATCAGTGGACCGGCCATGAATTATCAGCAAGAATAACAGACTTGGAACGATTAGGAGAAACCAGGCTAAAAGCAGCAGCAGGAATATACGCGGCAAAGAAGCGACAGAAAGCATTTTTTGATGCACATGTGAAAGATAAAGGCTTGAAAGAAGGAGATTTAGTTCTAGTATACACGCTGAAACAGCACGCACGGAAGTTAGAAAAGTGAGGTTATGGACCTATGATCATTAACAGACTCTCGACAAGTGGAGCAGTACAGTTAGCCGCCTTAGAAGGAGATATAATGCCTAATTACATTAGTGGCTGTAGAGTCAGGTTATACCAAGAACCTCTTACTGAGGATATGCTTAGACGACTCTCGTTGGCAAAGAAGCGTAAGGAGGAAGAAAATAGAATACGAGCTGAAGCTCAGGCAGAAGCTATAGAACGCATTAAGCGCATGAAACTAAGAAGACAAGGACTAGGGAGAGAACATTATAACCATCTGGAAACAACACCCAGATACCCCATGGCCATGTGTCAAGTAAAGTCAACCACTCATCATAGCATAGTGGACAGGAGACCATTCATTACAATCTGGCTAGAGCATGGCTACCCTTGCCAAGAGCTCAGGGATTTAATTGATTCAGGTGCTGCGACTAGTGTGATTAGATGGTCCCACTATAAGGATTCAGGAATAGAAATGCGGCCAATTGAGGCATACCTCATAGGGCTAGGAGGCATGGAAACCCCTTGCATGGGTGAGGTGGATCTTCCTATCCTCATAAACAAAGTGACCTTGATAGTGAAACTACTAGTGTGCCATGATGACGACCTGATAGAACCCCTAATCCTTGGCCAAGATTGGTTATACGATCACTTAGTGGACCTAAATCTTAGACAAGGCTCCTTGCAGATTGAACCTTAGATTAAAAGCGAGTGATACCGCTTGACTTCCCTAATGGCATTCCGACTGAGGTTTGTAGCCCTAGACCCCATGAAATGCATGCGACGGAAGACCGAAAAATCTTTGGTCAGATCAATCACGTTACGTCTACACCAACCCACGCGGGCTTGGCTATAGACAGTTGACAATCAGAAGGACGTCAGGAAAGTTTCCCTTGGGCTTCCTGCAAACTAGAAGGGGTAACCACCCAACAGATGGGTCAAATGGGCACAATCAGCGGACAGATGGGGACGATTGCAGGTCAAGTGGACTTCATCAACGTCCACATGGGCAAAACACCCTGCGGTGCCCATCCTTCCACACTTACTGTGGACTGGCCTAGATTAAAAGTACAAAATGGAGCACTTCCTAATGGGCAGGTTTCGCAAGTGTTGGACCTCCCTTCTTTTCCAAAGCAGAGTGTCCATCCGACCTCTCAATCTCATCTACAAAAGAGTCAACCACGACGAAGGAACCCAGACCGACGACAACATCAGATGACGCAAAGAGGAAAGCAGTGTCAGCAACACAAAGCAAGCGGCACAAGACAATTATGGGTGCCAAAAGGACAAAAATCACCGACTGATTTCAACAACGCAGGCAATGACAAAAAGAAGTCAAGGCAGAACCAGAATCAGTATCCAACATCTCCTCAACCTTCTTCTACAAGTTCGAGCATTCGACAAATTTGGATCGCCAAGAAGTACCTAATGAACCGACCCACACCCACGCAGATTTGGGTACCCAAACCATGTAGTATAGCTCAACCCTCAAGCCATGTAAAATACACCCCTCGGAAATCTTTCCGACCCTCCATACCACCAAATCCGATATCATCTTTTGTCCCTCCGCAGAGACCTATCACCCGATCACAAACTCTTAGGAAGTGGATACCGAAACGTATCCAAAAGTCTTCTCCTAACCCTTTGTCTAACATAACTACCACCCCGACTAATCTACAACCTTATAATAACTCATTCATGACTGAACCTTGTATAAATCCACACACTATAACCCAACATCACCTGTAATAACATCTCATCAAAGAACTGCATGCAATATCTGAAAACATATAGGTGTCTAAAGACCTGCACTAGTTTTGCAAGAAAATTGCATCAATCACATCACAACACTTGGCTACACGGGTTACACATCGGCTATGGAAAGGGATTGCGGTCTCACCTTAATGGGATCATAATTAATTTCCATACTAATGTGCTAATCTTTTGTAGCAGATCTTTTCCATTAGTATGTCAATCATCATGCAAACCGAAGAAGGACCATCTGAAGCTGGAACAAGTATACACAGGGCTACTATTAGTGAATTACTTGCTAAGCCCCATCCGACGGCTCCATTGCCAGAATTCTAAGGCTTCCCATGACCGATGCCTATTGACGATCCTCCTAGAGGGTATACTAAGAAGATTCATCGTAATTCTCACTGGTTTCAAGGGCTAGCAGGACCATTGGCGGATGCTGAGTTTATATTTGAGGCTAATTTGACTTTTGATGACCGTACCTGGGGCAAATATCAGTTTCTCTCAAGAGAGTTCGAAGGGCTACAGAACACACAAGACTTAACACATGTTTGGGCAAGAGCCGGCTTCACAGAGTATTTCAGTGACCCTTTGCCTAAACCTGACTTCTACAGATGCTATTACTTAATCACCACTTTGATAGCTTCAGAGAATAAGGACCTGCCAGGCACCTTCATCCTGCCATCCTTAGTGAACGATCCACCATATAAAAGGTTTTATCTTTCTAAAGATTTGATTCGAGCTGCCATCAAGATTCATGGAACCCACACGCCCATAGAGCAAGAAAGGTTAGTTCCAGACCCTATGAAACGTGGGGATGTTACGAAGTGGGAGGAGATTTCAGCAATCACACCTGAGCTTTCAAAACCACTACGGATATGTATGCAGCATTTTGCTTTCCCCGCTCAGGACAGATTCACTATGCCTCACAAACGAATATGGTTTGGTTTGTATTTATCTTGTATTGGACCCCAGACAGTTGATCTAGCTAGCTGGATCATTGATCAGATGTATTTATCACAACATAGATGGGAAAGAAAGAAAGTCATCAATGGATGTTGCGCACTGACTAGAATCGTATATATGTGCTTAGCTTACGATTTACCTATCGAGCGAGCAATGACAAGTGAGGAGCTGAAAGCCTTCAAGGGAACAACAAAGAAAGCTAGGAAGCCCAGCAAAGGAAGGGCAGGAAAGCGAATGAGAGGAACTATCCCCTGCCTTCAAGTGCCAGAATCACCCTCACCCCAACCATCTCCAGAGCAGTCTCCGACAGAATCCACCCCATCTGTACAACCTATTCGCATAAGGTTATCGAGACCAGTTACAACGGAGGGCACTACCAGCACAGTCACTACTCAAGCAGCCACAGTCCCAGGACCTACCACCACTACGGCAGAAGTTCCCACCACTATCGGTGCGGAAGCTTTCTCTTTTCCGATACCCCATTTAGAAGCAGAACAAGCAAATACCACATTTGATTTTGAAATGCAGGATGTATTTCAAATGAATTTCAGTTTTTAGAAGGCTAGATCTTCTCTCAGGAATATGAAAGGCCCAGCTACCCTACCACACCGCGAGATCAACCACAAGGACAAGTAGTGTCTAGTTCCGAGGAAGAAAGAACAGAAACCGACGAAGATGAAGGTGATGACGAAGCCAGTCACGGAACTCACGAATCCCAAGAGCATGGACAAACAGACGAACAAGGACAACAAACCGACACCCAAGGTGACACGAGCACACACGAAGAAGAAACCCTCGAAGCAGCAGCTTATACATTGGCCATCAAAAAGTTATACCGTACTATGGAAAAGGCTCGGGCGCGCAAGAAGTTGACTGACGAAGAGAGCCAAACACTTATAGAACAGGAGCTTGTCTCGGGTAGGTTCCAAGAAGTCTATATCAGAGGTTTCAGAGAGCTTGTCAAATCAGTTGGACCCACTGAAGCCTTAAGATATTTGCAGAGAAAACCGCTACCGCAGTATGATCCTCGCAGAATCCGTCTACTAACCAAACCTGGTGAATATATTCGGGTACCCACCGACAAACAATCTTCAGAACAGGCCAGGGAAGCATGTCTCGTCTCTGAAAGCTCATTAGCAGAGGACACCATTATTGTCGACTCCCCACCCCATACTACCGCTGTACATACCACCACAGTCGTCGAAGTACCGACCACCCCAACCGCTCCCCCATCACCTCCCATCCATCCAGTCTCCCCCATACACCCCCCTTCTCCCAGAACAACATCCTCTTTCTCCGGTGGAGTAGCAGAAGTTGTCCTTACTCCCATTCAACCCACAATTCCCGCACCCACTCAACCTAGTCTACCCCCTAACACATCCACCTTTCTATCCAACCCATTTCTCCATCCATCTTTTCCATCCTTCCCCACACCTCCAAGACCCCTTTTCCCATTCCCACCTCCATTAACCTTCTCCCCAGTCTCACCTCCTCGACCCACTGTAACCCCTATTTCCCCTTTCCACCAAGCTGTCCAAGACAACCCCTCTGTAAATTACTCCTCAACCTTTGTAAATCCTGTGTTTACACCCACACACTTACCCACGATCACACCACTATTCACGGTCACCGCACTCGACACCACATCCAGCGATATGGATATATCACCCCCCACTACACCTCCACTCACTTCATCTGTGGCACCACAATATTTAAGCACACCACAATTTTCCATAATCACCACAGCATCCACTTTCCCACCCCCATTCCTCGTTCCCTTTGCATCTACACCCACTGCATCTTCACTTAGCACACCATTAATATTATCACCCACCATAGACACAACATTTCGACAGATGTTCACGTGTATGATGCAAGTACACATCTCTTGGAAATAATTATCAACAGCTGCAGAGGACAACCAACGACTTGCAGTCGCAGCTTAATTCATTGTCGATTGAGAATGCCTCACTGAATACCCGGTACCAGGAACTGCGTGAAGCTTACCACAAACTAGAAGTAGAAAGTGAAGAGAAAGCCAAAGAGGCCACTGCTGATCTTGACAATTTGTTAAGGGCCCAGACAATTTGCAATGCGACGCTTACACGGTACATGGGCTTACTCAGAAGACACCTCGCAGCAGCAAAGGAAGAGAACCAGTGGCTACAAGAGCAGAACAGAGAAAATTTAGAAGCTGCTCTCGATCATCCAGACCAACCATTAAGTCCTAGCCAGTTCAAAGCAGTGCCCTCCGAATCAATGAAAATGTTGCTCAATGATCACATCAGATTGCTCGATGAATACGATCGAATGAACGAAGAATATCAGAAGCTAAAAGACGATCATAAGCTACTCCAGCTTAGAGCACCGGCAACACAAGGACTACCAATGCCTGCGGACCCATCTCTTGACATCCTAGAGGAACTCAACGCATTACGGGCCCAGGTATCAACTCTTGAATCAAGGATAGCTACATACGAAGCACCACCAAGGCCGGATTCCCCACCAGAGCTCCCAGCCGATGAAGAAAATGTAACTATTCCAGTGGAGGAAACCTTTGAAGAAGCCTATGAGCCACAACCCATCCTAGGCGGACGCGTCACGACTCAAGGCCAGACGACTTACGAACTTCCTACTCCTGCATGGATGAAGACAATTGAAGAGCTTGGAACCACCCACTCTGCACGAGTAGAGGCGCAGTTGCACGCAATGGCAATGATTGAGGAAAGAATTCTACAGTCGCCCTACTTTGCTCATTTGGCCCCCCGCAGATACATATCAGGGCATGAGCTACAGTACAAACCGTATTTTATGCTAATGGCCGAGTATCAGTTGGCCATAGAGAAAGAAACAGGCAAGAAACCATCTCATGCTACTCAGTTTGAGCCTGATGATTTGCCACTGGATGCGCAGCAGGGCGAGATTTATCAACCAGATTGGCGTAAAGATCTTTTACAAGAATATCCTGAGATGATGAGTACTTGGGTAAAGGCACCACTACATTTGAAATACAACCCATGTTGGGGACCAGTGCCACGTCGCCTTCCTGGAAGGCATTTGCGATTAAGATACAAAACAATAAGCAATGCCAGGATTGGCTAAACTACCCATACTTCAGGCCACCTACAGGACCACCTACAATTGGATACATGATGGCCACGATTTGCCATTGGATCCCTCGCTTGAAACATATGGACGATATAGCAGCGCACATGACTGTCAAAATCTTTGACATGATGAAGATGGTTTTTAAAGTCTTCAGACGCGTCAAGGCACCCCATGTAAACACCCCGGGCTTTGAGCATGGCAATCTAGATCTTGCATACGATATGACTACAACGCCATCGCTACGGGTGTGTTACGCCTGGCATTGCATAATCAAATACTTACCGGCGTGCTAGAAGAAAACCTTCGAAGAAATGTTCACAACCGGATTCTGGGAATACCATTCAGAAGTGTTCATCAGCAGGCCCACCCACTTGCTTCAATTATTCACCTGTGAACAGATGGTTTATTCCACACACTATCGACTCCCACCACCTGATGAACCGCAACCAATTGATTGGGAGAAACTTGAGGCAGATTTGGCCCGAGGCATTCGAATATCAGAACACACCCTCGCTCAAGACCTCCTACAGAACTACATCCGACAGACCGCACAACAAGGTTCTGTCGAGGAGGACAGAAGCGAGAGGGAGGGGGGTGTTGGCAGTAGCAGTAGCCAGAGGCATAGAAGATGCGAAAGCATGTAAAGACAGAGCAGGGAGCCAGCCGAATCAATTTTTCAAAGATTTATGTTTTATAAATATTCTTCAAAACCTCCAGCAGTGATTTTCATCACTATTGTAACATATGTAACATAGAAAAACCCTTTTTTGTAATCCATAGCTCCATTTTGTCCAAGCCGAGGAGTCCTCGAGCTTGAGGAGCTTAGGTAGAATGAGCGTATCAATTTTGGTTATTTTTAGACACCGTTTACCCTTTCAAATAGCACTTAGGACCTATTTTTTAACTATGCCAGTCACTAGATGTGAAACCGGTCAAAACTAGTCTAGAATCTATAAAAAGAGCTATAGAGCTCATTTTTGAGGTTAGCTTGTGTGAGTAGAGAAGAGCTTAGAGCTATTTTGAGCTTGTAAGAGTGTTCTTGAGTAATAGAGTTGATTTCTCACCTTCCATTGTGTCTTGCTTATCTCTTTGTAGTGTGTGTGTATGTGTGTGTGTATCTCTATGCTTCTCACCTTCACTCTCACTTCATCTCACATTCACGATCTTCATATCACTCCTATCTCTTTCGCGGATTGACATTAAGGAGGTGGAGCTTCTTAACGTGGTTCTCACCATTGTGCTAGAGCAATGTTAGAAGATGTATTTTTTGAAGCATTTTGGATGAAAAATAATTGTAAAATGATAAAAACTTGTAAAAATATTTATGCAACTGATGTAAAAATAAGGAAGAGTCTGTTAGTATATGATCAATGTCTACCCCTCATGATTGTATGCACATTTTGTAAGGCCCCCTTTATGAGGAGAAGCCAAGCGTGCATTACCCAATTGATGGGAATCCCAACTTGAATGTTGGATGAAGGTCATATTGGACCATGTAAGATATTATAAGGAAAGGGAGTTACCAGGGTCCCCAATTGTGAGGTCCGGGGCAGCGGTGAGCAGCCCCGGCTGGGGGGTCCAAGGGGGCCAGCGGGCCCCCTGGCTGGGGGGTCCTAGGGGGCCAGCGGGCCCCCTGGTGGGGGTCCGGGGGCAGCGCCCCCGGCGCGACGGTAAAGGGAATATTCCATGGAATATTCCCTGTCGGAGTCAGAAAACATTTATATTTGTTAGGTCGGTTCAACCAGTCTAAGCCGTGTATGGCAATTACGCGGGCGGTGGCCGCCCACGCTCTGCTGCCCATGTATTGCCGTCCATGGCAGGCCACCCATGATCCTATATATACATGACTTCTGCACTACCTAAGACACCGAGTTGAGCCAGCATACCTCTACCTTGTATCTCCCTATCTAGAGTTGTCTAGATCACCATTTAAGCTCTACCTTGAGAGCGCACGGGTGGACAACGCCATCATCTTTGTACTTGCTGCTAGTAGAAAATTGTTGAGATTCTCCTATATCTGTTATCTTCTCTGCTATTGCTCCTGTGTTATATTGCGTAACTATTGTCTTACATGGTATCAGAGCTGTAAGGTTCGAATAGCTTGAGAAGTATCATTATTTTAGCCTACTAGCAGACTAGAATATCAGTAGATTATTCGAGTGATTACATGATGGCTTCATCGTCGAACACTAGTCTTGGTGCTTCTGCTAATGTTAATGCTGCACCTATTCGAATTCGTCCACCTGCATTCACTGAAGGGAAGCTGGATGGAACCAACTATACACTCTGGAAGTTCAAAATTTCTGCAATTTTGGACTCCTATGAATTACTTGACACTGTCATGGGACCGATGGGATTGGATCCAGAGCCTATACCAGTTGAAGATCCAGCAAATTCAAGATTGATGATTCAGCCAGATCCAGATCTTCTACGAGCTTGGAAGAGGCGGAATGCTGATGCATTATGTGCGATTGTCACTAGTGTAAGTGATTCTGTGCTTACTTTAGTTCAACATACTACTAAAGCACATGAGGCTTGGGGCATATTGGCTCGACAATATGAGACCAAGAACCACACTAGGATACAGAATTTAGAAAATCAGTTGGCAAATGAAAAGCATTCTGATTCTGAAAAGGCTGAAGATTTTATCAAACGGATAAAGCATCTTCAAGATCAATTGGCTGCAGTTGGTGTTGTTATAACACCAGAAGAGCTGGCTCGAAGATCTGTACGTGTTCTTCCAGCAAAGTATGATGGATTAGTAACAACCCTTAACACTCAGGTAAGGCCAACTCCTCTTACATTTGAAGAGTTTTGTGCGATGCTTTTAGAAGAAGAGATGCGGCTGAAGAATCGGCAAAGTACAACTGATGCTGCATTCTCAGCAAATGCAAAAGGTAAAGGCTCTTCTGAGGGATCAAAGAAGAAGCCAAAGAAGAAAAAGTTCACAGGAAGTTGCTTCTATTGTGAAAAGAAAGGCCATGCCATCAAGGATTGCAGAAAGAAGCAAGCTGATGAACGGAATGGGACTGTAAAATCATCATGGAAGAACAAAGAGTCTGCAAACAACACAGAGCTGGAACTTTGGGTAGCTATTGAAGAGGTATGTTCATCTGCTCAAGCTCGTGTTGATGAGCCATGGATTTTAGATAGTGGAGCTTCTCGCCATATGACCAGTAAAAAGGATTGGTATAGTTCCCTAGTGCCTCTGCGGGAATCCATCAATGTAGTGGTGGGAAATGACTCCAAGTGTCCAGCCGAAGGAACTGGAACCATCTCTTTTATCACTTCTCCAGGTGTTGAGAAAAAGTTATCCGATGTTCTCTACGTACCTACACTCAAAAGAAATTTGTTGTCAGTTTCTGCAATAACAGATCGTGGACTTGAAGTTCACTTCAATAAGAGTGGTGCAGAAATCATGGATTCATCAGGTAATGTTGTAGGTAAAGGGATACGACGGGATAACTTGTATGAGTTAAGTGCTTTAACTGCTACAGAAGATAAAGATGTAAGCAGGTTATGGCACCAAAGATTTGGGCATCTCGGATTTGCAGTTTTGAAGGAGATGCAAGGAACAGGGATGGTTGCTCATTTGCCTGCATTTTCAGATTTGCAGGAACCTTGTGAAGCTTGTATGATGGGCAAGCAACAACGAAAGGCATTTCCAAGAGAGACCAGCAATCGATCTCAAGCTCCTCTAGAGTTGGTACATGTTGATCTCTGCGGTAAAATGTCTACACCTGCTTTAGGAGGATCTTTCTACTTTTTGCTGTTAGTCGACGATTATAGTAGAAAGATGTGGGTTTATTTCATTCGAGAGAAGGCTGATGCTTTTGAAAAATTTAAAACGTGGCATAAGTATGTAGAAAATGAATCAGGAAGGAAACTGAAGAAATTTAGAACAGATAGAGGAGGTGAATTCTTGTCAACAGAATTCAACAATTACTGTAAGGATCATGGTGTGAAAAGGCAACTTACCACAGCTCATACACCTCAACAAAATGGCGTTGTTGAGCGCAGGAACAGGACAGTAGTTGAAATGGCTCGTTGTATGTTGAAGGCTCAAGACATGCCTGATTCATTCTGGGCAGAAGCAGTCAATACAGCAGTGTACATCCTCAATCGAAGCTACACAAAAGCACTGAAGGGGATGACTCCTCAAGAAGCATATTCTGGTAAAAAGCCTTCAGTTTTGCATTTCAGAATTTTTGGTTGTTTCTGTTATGCACATATTCCTGATTCAACAAGATCAAAGTTGGATTCAAAAAGCAAAAAGTGTGTCTTCCTAGGATATAGTGAAGAGTCTAAAGCATACAGGTTATGGGATCCTGAGGCAAGGAAGATTTTTGTCAGCCGAGATGTGGTGTTTGATGAACGACCACACTTAGTAGAAGATAAAGGTAAATCTACTATCTCATCAAACGGAGAAATATCTCACCTTGTGCCTATCAAAAGAAAGGTTAAAGTTGAGGAGGAGGAAACATCTGATGGAGAAATTTCCTCAATAAAAAGCCAACCAGTTGTAGCTGCACAGCGTAAGCCACTACCAAAGTGGGCACAACAGCTCTTTGATGATCACAATCCACATGTAGATGTACCAGAATCATCATCGGATGGATTACGAAGATCAAAGAGAATAGAGGAGCAAAGAAGAGCCTCAGAACACATTGTTAATATGGCTCTAATGGCAGATATCATGGGTTCGATAAAGGAACCTACCACCATTGAAGAAGCCATTGATGATCCAGATTGGAGAGCGGCAATGCAGTCTGAGTATGATAGTATACTCAAAAATGATACATGGGATCTAGTCGACTTGCCGCCAAAGAAGAAGGTAATAGGTACTAAATGGATTTGGAAAGCTAAGTATAAAGCTGATGGAACATTAGAAAAGTATAAGGCACGATTAGTTGCACAGGGTTTTTCACAGATTGAAGGATTTGATGTTCAAGAAACTTTTGCACCAACAGCACGCATGACAACTATTCGGACGGTACTTGCAGTAGCTGCACAAAAGTCTTGGCCTATTTTCCAGATGGATGTCAAATCTGCATTTTTGAATGGTCACCTCAAGGAGGAGGTATATGTATCTCAACCACCAGGTTTTGAGGTGCCCAATTCAGAAAATAAAGTTTGCAGGTTGAAGAAAGCTTTGTATGGACTTAAGCAAGCTCCACGGGCTTGGTACCAACGAATAGATCATTTTTTCAAAAATATGGGTTTTGAAAGAAGTACTTCTGATGCTAACTTGTATGTAACGAAAAGGGATAGCAAGCTAGTTGTTGTCATTGTATATGTAGATGATTTGATCATTACAGGAGATCATCAAGAACTCATCAATCAAACTCGAATCAGCTTGGGAACTGAGTTTGAAATGACAGACTTAGGTCTACTCCATTTTTGTCTGGGAATTGAAGTATGGCAAAGGAAGGATGGCATTTTCATCTCACAACAAAAATATTCCAAAGAAATTCTCAAGGCATTTGGAATGATGGACTGCAAACCAACTAGCACACCTATGGAGGTAAATCATAAGCTATCTATGGATGATAACATGCCTGATGTAGATGCTAAGAAGTATAGGAAGCTCGTTGGAAGTCTTATTTTTCTGTGCAACACTAGACCAGACATTTGCTATGCTGTTGGAGTGTTAAGCAGGTTTTCCAACAAACCTAAGGAGAGTCACTGGAATGCTGGAATGCGAATTCTAAGGTACATTGCAGGAACCTTGGATTTTGGTATTTTGTATACCACAGGTGATACACTCCAAGGATATTGTGATTCAGATTGGGCTGGAGATTGTGATTCTAGAAAATCAGTTTCTGGATATTGTTTCTCACTTGGTTCAGGAATATTTTCTTGGGTAAGTAGGAAGCAACCAACTCTCGCACTCTCCTCCACTGAAGCAGAGTACAAAGCAGCTTGTTTTGCTTCTTGTGAGGCAGTCTGGTTAAGGAGAATTCTTGCAGATCTAGGCTTTCCATCAAATATGCCAACTGTACTCAAGTGTGATAATCAAAGTTGTATGGCTATTGCAAAGAACCCAGTATTTCATGCTCGCACCAAGCACATAGAAGTACAGTACCATTACATTCGTGAGCTAATTGAAGATGAAATTTTGGAGCTAGAATATTGCCCAACAGAGGCGAATTGTGCTGACATATTCACTAAAGCACTTGGAAGAGAGCAGCTCAACAAGCATCTTCAACAGATGGGCATAGGACCGAGACCTACTTGACTTATCATCGGTAAACATTGAGGGGGGGTGTTAGTATATGATCAATGTCTACCCCTCATGATTGTATGCACATTTTGTAAGGCCCCCTTTATGAGGAGAAGCCAAGCGTGCATTACCCAATTGATGGGAATCCCAACTTGAATGTTGGATGAAGGTCATATTGGACCATGTAAGATATTATAAGGAAAGGGAGTTACCAGGGTCCCCAATTGTGGGGTCCGGGGCAGCGGTGAGCAGCCCCGGCTGGGGGGTCCAAGGGGGCCAGCGGGCCCCCTGGCTGGGGGGTCCTAGGGGGCCAGCGGGCCCCCTGGTGGGGGTCCGGGGGCAGCGCCCCCGGCGCGACGGTAAAGGGAATATTCCATGGAATATTCCCTGTCGGAGTCAGAAAACATTTATATTTGTTAGGTCGGTTCAACCAATCTAAGCCGTGTATGGCAATTACGCGGGCGGTGGCCGCCCACGCTCTGCCGCCCATGTATTGCCGTCCATGGCAGGCCACCCATGATCCTATATATACATGACTTCTGCACTACCTAAGACACCGAGTTGAGCCAGCATACCTCTACCTTGTATCTCCCTATCTAGAGTTGTCTAGATCACCATTTAAGCTCTACCTTGAGAGCGCACGGGTGGACAACGCCATCATCTTTGTACTTGCTGCTAGTAGAAAATTGTTGAGATTCTCCTATATCTGTTATCTTCTCTGCTATTGCTCCTGTGTTATATTGCATAACTATTGTCTTACAGAGTCTTCCTTATGTAGAATAGAATTTTATGTAATTTTTCTAGAATTTTTGGAAACTCCTAGATAGCATAGTTTTAGAATAATAGAGGAAAGGACCAAAATTCAAGTGTGAAAAGGGACACTTGAAAATGTATATAAGACAATTTCCTCTATTATGAGGGGGTTGGTTGATTATTTGTTTACATGCTATCCAAGTGAATAGAGAGAGAGTTTCTTGCTGAAAATCGTGTTTTCTCCTCTTTGTGTGGTTTCATTGATTTGTTGAGTCTATTCTTTGTGTATCCATGGAGATTTGTGAGCTTCTATTGTGTAATTCTGATTGAATGTGTATGAAGAGAGCTGAATATTGATGTGTTGAGTGAGAAATCGATGAAGAATGGTGCTGGAGATGAAAATCGTCTGTTTTCACAGAATCGCGATTGTCTCGTCTGTATGGTACAGGTAATATTTTTTAGTTTTGACTTCATAATTGTGTTCTGCTGAGAAAATAGCATGTAATAGACACCAAGATTGTGGAAAATGGTGGAGATTAGCTCAAGATAATCCAAACCCTAGAAATTCCTCTTCATTTTCATCATTCTCAGAAATCCAGCCATTATTCTCTTATTTCTTGGATTCTATCATCTAGAAGGGTCTTTGGTCTTTTGAATACTTCCATGATTGACAAAATAAAGATGTATTGTTAATTCTTTATGCTAAATGATTGGAGAGGACAACTCCAAAGATCCATAACAAACATTTTTTGGCGCCCTTGTCGGGGAGTTGGTGTCACTCTAGCACAATGGCAAGTACCAACGTGAGGAGCTTCACCTCATAAATGTCAATCCGCGGAAACGTGAGGACCGGTATGAAGACCAAGAGCAAGTGAAGTGCACAAGTGCGTGAGTGAACGCATACAACATGCACACACATACACACACACGCGCACAAGGTAAGAGCAAAGAGTGGAACGATGGAAGGACTTGAATTACAAATGAACTCTCTTACAAAGCTGAAATCTACAACAAGCTAACCTCTCAAATGAGCTTTCCAGCCCTTTTTATAGTTTTTTGAGTAGTTTTGGCCTTATCCAGACCTAGTGTCCGGCCTAGTTAAAAATAGGTTCCAAGGCTTATTTGGGGACTCAAACGGAATCTAAAAATTATGAAAATTTGTAGGATGATATTTCTAATACTCCTCAAGCTCGAGAACTCCTTGGCTTGAACAAAATGGAGTTGTAAAAATGGAAAATGGTATTTACAATGGTTTTTAGTGATAAAAATCACTAGTTTCATAGGGATTTCTTCTGAAAATTTGACAGGTGCTTCCTGGAGCTCCCTACTTGCTCCTCCTTCTCCTCCTTCTTGTGTCTCCACTTCCTTGATGCGCTTTTATGCCTGTGCTTGACCTTGAGCTTCAACACTCCCCCCCCTCTTGAGTCTGTCGTCCCTGACAGACCCTTGTTGTAGTGGTTGTTCCATGTGGTATGTTGAGAGGTAGTGTCCTTTACATTCAACAGGAGCGATCCATCTTCCCAATGTAGCCTGATCGTTTGTTTGCTAGCTCTTGCAGTTTTTAGTCCCCTTGTATGTACTTCTTCCTTGTATTCCATCTTGATGGTGCATTTGTGAGCTTTCCAAAACTGCTAGTTGCTCAAAGGAGGTGGTCAATGTTGATTATGAGCAACTCTCGGTGGTGGATGGCTTCCTTGCTCTTGTAGTGGTCACCCTGATGTCCTCTGATTCTTCCAAACATGGCGTTCATAGTTTTCATGGCAAGTACTTGTAACCCATACTGGATGATGGGTCAGTGCATTAGTGCATGGGTTGGACGAGATATGTGCCTTGTGCATGGCCTTGTAATATAGCCCTATGCATGCGTACTTGGAAAATGCATGGGAAGAAGTATGGTGCAAGAATTTGGGTCTTGAGCGGAGTGCTCAAGGTTATGCCAACGAAGAGGTTTCCTAATCTATCATGGTTATAGTGTTGTTGAAGCATGCATATCTTACCATGTTGAAAGGTATGTCGATCTATATCTCTCCTTGTATTCCATCATTGTGTTTGACCGCTGGCTTGTCGTTTTGTTGATGGATGGCCTTGCTGCTAGATGAGCTTCTTCAAGCGCATGGTCATGTCTCCTCTCTTTGTCTTTCTATTTTTTTCTTTTTTTTTTTTGGAACAATGGCATAAAACAAGAAGAAAGGTGTTAGTATCAATAAAATATTTTAGATGTGTCCGATGTGTCGCATGTGCCTGGCATTCGCAATTGTGTCTATGCACGGCCATGTAAGGTGGCCCTATAGTAATGCATACTTTGGAAATGCATGACCTGAATGGTGCAAAAGACAAGGTTATGCCAAAGGCACATGGTTGTTGTTGGTCGAGGCTTTTTGATGTTAATTCTAGACTTGATGCAATCTTTGTTTGGAGGTGTCGATTGGATCTCGAAATGAGGTAATCCTCCTGATTGGAACCCATCTTAGAATAAGATTTGGCCCTGTAGAGATCACCTCAGACCACTTCATCTTTGGATGCTTTCCAAACTTTAGTATCCAGTGTGGTTGGTTCGTTGGTTCTGTGGATGTTGCTAGTGCTTTTGGCTTCCAAACCCATATCCTTAATGATTGTCTGCTTACTTTGGCAGAAGGGTTGGGTTTATCTTCTTTTGATCTTTGTGCTAGATATCACCTTCTAGTGTGGCCAATTGAACTGCACCGCTAGTGGAAATTCTATTAATGATCATGGGTCCATATCCTCTTTTTTCCAATTTACGAGCATGTTGCTTTAATGTATAAACCAACACTAGGTCTCCCTCTTTCAAGCCTTTATCTTTGATGTGTGCATCGAAGTATGCCTTTTGCCGTTTCTTTGCAGCATAGATGTCTGCCGCTGCTCGTAGCCTTGTCTCACCTAATCGTTCTAAATCAAAGATCCTCGAGGATAACTCGTGTCCATTCCACTCATGCTCTTGTGCTACTTTTAAAGTTGGGATTAGGAAGTCCAATGGTAGCACAACATTTTGTCAGAAGACCATCTGAAATGGGGTGGCATTGAGTACCGTTTTGTAGGCAACTCGATAGGCCCAA
The DNA here is from genome assembly GCA_020310875.1 of Ceratopteris richardii. NCBI lineage: Eukaryota > Viridiplantae > Streptophyta > Polypodiopsida > Polypodiales > Pteridaceae > Ceratopteris > Ceratopteris richardii. The sequence continues at coordinate 13,193,584 of CM035410.1, forward strand.
ATAGCATGATGAAGCTGTTTGTCCCAATCAGAGCGTTTGTTATTTACGAGCTTTGTCAATACGTTACATAGGATCTTATTCGTGCTCTCAGCTTGTCCGTTAGCTTGTGGATGATAGGGGGCATACTTCTTATGTATCACCAAGAATTCTTGGAGAAGATTTTCGATTACTTCATTCAAGAAGTGTGTACCTCTATCACTTACTAACTCTATTGGTAATCCGTATCTCGTGAACACATTCTCAAATAAAAACTTCGCTGTAGTTTGAGCATCGTTCTTTGTTGTGGCTTTGACTTCTACCCACTTTGTGAGGTAATCTGTGGCTACAATAATGTATTCGGCATGGGAGTTTCTAGCTGGAGGGTTGATAGGACCTACAAAGTCTATACCCCATTTTGAAAATGCACACCCTCCCATCATTGGCCTCAAAGGCATCTCATCTTTTCGAATTGGGTACTGGGCACGTTGACATGTGTCACATTTCTTCACATAAGTATGTGCATCCATATGAAGAGTGGGCCACCAAAGTCCTGAGAATAGAATAGTCTTAATTACTCGGTCAAGACCAAAGTGTCCACCTGCGACACTGCTATGGGCAGTTTCTAAGACTTTCAAGTAGTCTGATTCGTGAATGCACAATCTTAAGTAACCATCTTTTCCTCTCCTATATAGGTTGTCTCCTACAAAGGCGTAGTCTTTAGCCTCTTGCTCCATGCTTCGTTTCCTTGCTAGACTAGCCTCCTTGGGTAAGGTTCCTGATCTCATGAATTCTACCAATGGAGCACTCCAATTTGGCATTAATGATATATGATAAAGAGTCGCATGCTCCACCGGGGGTCTCTTTTGGCATACTGGACAATTCTTGATCCACTCATGAATTTCTTTGTCAATACTAGGCCAATACACTCCTAAACGTTTTAGATTTTGCAATGTTCGTTGTTTAGAATAGTGATTCCCTAGAAACCCTTCATGGGCTTGTTGCAACCAACTACAATGCTCATCATCCTCAACACAACAAGCTAGAACACCTTCCGTGTCTTGTTTATACATGCTTCCTGCCAATATTTGATATTTTTGTGATTTTACAATTTCATCTTTTTTGGTTTTTACATTCTTATTTGCAGGTCCGAAGGTTAGGACTGGTACCAACTTATTTGCCCATTTAGGAACAACTTCTAGATTGAACAGATACGGGTCGGGCAATTCATCAGACACTCCTTGTGGTGACTCTCCTGAGGTGATGCGAGAAAGATGATCTGCTCTGAGATGCGTCTTACCTTTCCTAACAACCACTTCAAAGTCATATTCCATTAGTAAGAGGAACCATCTTACTAAGCGTCCCGTATTGCAAGGTTTATTGACCAAGTATAATAAAGCTTGATGATCAGTGAAAAATTTGAACTTGTTGGCCAATAGATAGTGTCTAAACTTCTTTACAGCATATACCATGCCTAGACCTTCTCTTTCGGTTGTGGTGTAGTTTTGTTCAGCAGCATTCAATTGCCTGCTAGCATATGCTATAGGCAAATCTAAATTCCCTTCACCAGTTGGTTGTGACAGCACACATCCTATGGCATAATTGGATGCATCCACGTGTACATGGAATGGCTTATTCCAATCAGGAGTGGTCAGTATTGGTGTTGTGCACAAGCGTCTCTTCAGCTCATTGAAGGACTTTTCGCATTCGTTGTTCCACTCAAAGTTTATCAACAAGGCATAAAGAGGTTTGGCTATAATTGCATACATGTGAATAAACCGACGGTAATATCCACAATGGCCCATAAAGGCTTGTACCTCTTTAACATTCCTTGGCCTCGGCAACTCCGCTATGGCTTTTACCTTGTCCTCATCCGTTGAAATTCCATTCTTAGACACAATATGACCTAAGATTTTACCTTGACGTACCATGAACACGCACTTCTCTGGGTTCAGACACACTCGATATTCTCTACACTTGTTGAAGATCTGTCTGAGCTCAGGGATGTGGTATCTTCGCTCTTGGGAATGAGCACATAAATCATCCACATATACTTTTAAGCTCTTTCACAAGAACTCTTTGAAGACATGACACATGAGCCGTTGAAAGGTTGCAAGTGCATTGGTGAGCCCAAATGGCATCACCCGAAATGCAAAGATTCCCCATTCTGTGGCAAAAGCTGTTTTATGTTGATCTTCTGGGGCAATGGCTACTTGATTGTAACCTGAAAATCCATCAAGAAAGCTATAAACTTCCTTGCCTGCAACACGCTCCAATAAATGTTCAGTAATTGGAAGTGGATAACTATCTCTTATCGTGGTGGCATTAACTTTTTTAAGGTTAATACACACTCGCAATTTTCCATTCTTTTTGGGCACCACTACAATGGGGGACACCCACTCAGTATGCTCAATCTCATAAATGAATCTAGCTTCAATCAATCGGTCAATTTCTTCTTTTATTTTGGCTGCATAAGTGTCATTATATGTGTAGGGCTTATGTTTGGTGGGCTTGGCATCTGCTATCATGGGGATCGTATGAGAACAAATTTTCGGATCTACTCCCTTCAAGTCTCTATAGTGCCATGCAAACACGTCCCTATATTCCCTTAATAAGGCTACCAACTCTGCTTCCTCTTCTTTATTTAGGTCATCTCCTATGTACGTACATCTCTCTTCGTTCTCTTCAATGGTGACTACGACTTTTTTTGTCTTTTCTTTGTTATCATATGCTTCTCCTGTGGTGGCCTCTCTCTTAGGCATTCGTACCAAAATTTTTTGGTCCTCAACTTCGTATTTTTTGAAATTTTCTGGTACTTCAAACAATTGCTCCTCCTCTCCTTGTTTCACTACTTTTCTTTTCTTTTTCTTTTGACTACCTTCACTCCCATCCTTTGAATTTACCGTTTTGATGCTTGTGAGGGGTTCTTCTTCTTTTTGTGTAAATACTCCTATGTCTTCAAGATAGTGCTCCTCTGAAATAAAGCAGCTATCCATCACAATGGACTCTAGATCATCATCGTTCTCTTCTTCTTTTATGAATTCACTAGGGTCACATTCTTCTAGCAAGGGCTGACACATGAACACTGAAATATCATATCCCTCCTCATCACAATGAGGTGTCCATTGTTCTTCATTGACAGCAATGTCCATGGTGGCTAGGATTTCTGCCCAACCATGAGGCTCAAATTCCTCGTCTGGAAATATCATCGGCGTATAGGCTGGGTCTCTAACTGGTCTATCTCCTTGAGAAGTTCCTTTTTCTCTAGCCTTTAAGCGTTTTTCCTCTTCCTTTGGGACCTTGCACATCCACAAATGAGTATCTTCATGCATCCAGGATGTATCAGATGAACTTTTAGAATGCATAGAGATTGAATCTTCTTGCTCCTTGCGGATAGGATTCCACTGTAGGGGTGGTACATCTATGAAGGAGTAGTCCTTCAAATTGACCTTGGTTGTGACCCCTAAGCGTTGCAAGTATAAGGAGTTGGTTCCCCAATCCTGTACAACTTGCAGTTGTCGTAGGAAGGGCCTCCCTAGGATCATCTCGTAGACATTATTTTTCTCAAAGTCACATATAGCAAATGTGTGTTCAAACTCTACACCACAGGTGGTTAGAGTTATCCCTTCGAGCAATCCTAAAGGTCTTTCATAATGATCGTTGGCCATTTGAAGAGTCATTCTAGTTGGTCTTAATGTGGGCTTGCCCCATCGCTTCATGTGTTGCAATAGCAGCACCAGCACCTGAATCTATGATCGCTTTGGTTGTGTAACCTTGGTAGGTGATTGGAAGATAAGTATTACCTTCTTCACCTTCACTCATGTCCCCTATTTTATCAAGAGGTATCTCTAGAACTTTCTCTTTAGAGCCTGCTTTTGGCATTTTGGAATCAAGTTCGGGAACCTGATCCTTCACATGATTCCATAGCTCGGGTTTTGCTTTGAGCAGCTCCTCTACCGTGAGATGACACTGAACCTTAGTGTTCTTCACGACGTCAGTGTTTCTTGGAACCACTGAGTCTTCATTTCTGATCACTATTGTGGGAGCTCTAATCTGGACAGATTCAGATTCCCATGGGCCTGCGAACTGTGGCAACTCTTGTAAAGAATTAGATTCAAAATCTAATCGTTCATCTTCTTGTTGCTCTGTTTTTTCTCCATAAATAGATGGAATGTCTTGTGGAAATTGATCATGAAGGTCATCAATCTCTAGGATAGGAGGAGGATTATCCTTCTCCTTGGCCCATTTCTCTTCTTGTATTTCCCGCAAGAACTTTTGAGAGTGTTGTTGAATTGAAAGAGGCTCTCCATCATCTATGGAGTTAGGAACATAGACTTTCTTTGGTGATGAGCTTCCTCTTTCAATAGTTAGTTGAGCATGTGGAGGTAAAGAAACTTGTGGCTTGTTTACCAACTGCTCTAATCTATCTAGTAAGCCCTGGAAGTGCAAACCCGGTGTAATAGCATTCGTCTGATTGAATGATTGATTGGCCTCGAACATAGCTTGAGCTAGTTCCACCATTTTAATGCACATTTTTGTCCGTTCAATCTCTAAATCTGCTCTAGGGTAGCTCTTGTCTAGGTTTGCAGGTGTTGGCCCTTCTTGAAGTCGAGCCTGGTATGCCTTGAACATCATGTCCAAGTCTTCTGGGGTTGGATCTGCAAGAACAAACCCTGATTGTGGTGGTCTAGTTACAAGGGTTGGTGGGTGGGGATGAGGTGGTGTGGATGGAGTTTTGAGCTCAGAGGGGCTTTGAGAGGCAATATCTTCTAATTTTGTTTTTGCATCTTTAAGGCTTTCTTCTAGTTCGGATAACTTCTTGGTCCACTTACGATTGGCCTTCTCTCTAGTGTCCTTCCATGTTCTTGTTTTTCTCTTACTAGGCTCTCCTGCTTCACTTGGCTATGATTGCTCAGCTGGTTTAGTTTGTTGTAAGTCTTGTGCCCTAGTAACTGCGTGTATAGGAGCCACATTATCACTACTGGATCCTGAATCCCTTGCAAGGCCTACTACATTAACGGGTGTAAGCTTTGGTGCACTAGAAGGATGTCCGGGACAATCTCTCAGGAGTTATTCTTTGCCACACTCAAGACAAACAACTTGTATTGTGATGTTCTGCCCTTGTGTCGGAGATAGTGGGTGGGGTGATTGTTGTCCTGGTATAGGTTGAGGTTGGCCATATCCTTCATGTTCATATGGTCTAGTTGCTCCTCGTGGTTCTGGACATGGGCTATACCTAGGAACTTCTCTTCCTTGTTCTGTAGGAGGGTACCCGTATGGTCTATAGTGGGGTGGTACAAATGGTCGTGGTTGTTTGTTCATTAGATAGTTTTCAGTGTTGTAGTTGGGGTACTTCGGCTCACTATAAGAGTACATGTTAGGCGTTTGAGGTAGTCTTCTATCGTATGGGTAAGGTTGTGATAATCCTAATGCTTCTCGGTTGCAGACATGAGATGGATGATCACCACTGCAAAGTGTGCAACTTCCTAACATTGGCACTCTCAAGGACGAGTTCTGGTTGTTCATTTGTCCTTGTACCCCTAATTTCTTGGCCACTAACTCTGTCACTTCCTCCACATAACTCAAACTAGAAGTTTCATTGCTTATCATATCCTCGGATTTGGTAGGGTCTTGTGTGATTTTGAGGTCCTCTGCTAAGTTGTCTTCCAAATCCATGCACTCCTGAAGACACTCACTCAGAGTTTGCAGCCGTTTTATGTATACTAACATTCTCAATGTTCTATTGGTTAGACCTTCTAAAAATAAAGATATCATTTTTTGCTGAGAAGGTCTCTCAGTTAGAGGGCATCGGGCTACGTATTGCTTAAATCTTCGTGCTTCATTTTTTACTGTCTCATTAGGAGCTTGTTTGAAACTATGTATTAAGGATGATGAATTGTGCTTGATCCCTCGCTTAGTGAATTCCCAAACAAGTTCTTGGAAGAATTGTTCAATATGTTCAAAGCAACTTGGATCCAAGGATTGAAACCAGGTCAAGGCTATTCCTGTGAGGGTTAGCCCAAAGGATTCATATTGCATGAAAACTTCATCCACTTGCTCCGCTTGCAATACCTGCTTGAATTCTGCAATGTGGTCATACGGCTCTCCTCTGCCATCGTAACAATTTCGCATACATTTGGCCAATTGGATTGGTCTCAGTCTTTTGTTGGGCTATGGGGATCGAGTTATGATGGGGACACCTTGGGGCAGTTCTGTCCTAAAGGTGGGTCCATTCATATTTCCCATTCTCTAGCTAAATTGGCAATGGGGATTAATTCCTGGCATGGTGAATTGCTCATGTGGTCTAATGGGTATACTACCTTGGCTCGTTTGTCCTAACATCACATTTTCTGTTCTTTGCTGGGTCTCAAATGGGTTTTGTGAGGTAGTTGCCTGATCTCGAGCTAACTCTCCTCTTTCATTAATCTGGTCTGGGTTTTCAGTTACTACATAGATCTGGCCCATCTTGTCCATGTAGACTCCGTCTTCATACTTGACAGTTGGTCTTGGAACTATTTCTAATTCAGTAGAGTTTCTCATTCTGGCTACTGACCTGTATAGACCATCAAGGTAGATGGGTATTCCTTGCATGTTAGTAGATACATATTGAAGAGACATCCTATATTCCCCTTCCACTGTAGGAATAAGACCTTCCCTTGGTATGGATCTATGAATGTCTTCAGAAGCCAAGAGTCTCTCCCAGTTAAGTGACATTTTTGATTGTCTATGAGCTCAGCACGTAGTGTTAACCCCTGAGTTGTGAGTCCCTGACTTGGTTGTGTAGTTGACCTTAGTTTCAAATGATTTGGTACTTTATCTATCTCTTCCTAAGTGTCAACTTGAGCTTAGTTTCATAAGCCTTGTCTACAAGTCCGAAATTGTTCTTTGAATTGCTCAAAATCTTGTGGAACCCCTTGCTTCCTACTCCAACCTGAGGGTCAACTTATGCTAGTTCAGGGTTCTGGGGGTTAAAACAGGGAAACAGGACCTCTCAGGAAATGCTTCAAATCAGGCGATACACGATACTAATCAAGTATCGCGATACTTGGAAGCAGACGATACTTGATACTTGGAAAACATGATATACGATACCTGGATAGAGACGATACTCGATACTTGTAGGACACGATACTTGATACTTGAGGAACTCGATACACGATATTTGGTGTGTATCGCGATACTTGAAGTAGGCAATACACGATCTTCAACAGGTATCGCGAGCAAACTCCACGATACACGATACTTGAGATGTCACGATACACGATACACAGGAAGTATCACGATCGGGGATGACCACGATACTCGATCTTTGAACCAGACGATACACGATATTTCAAGGAAAACGATACTTGATACTCAAAGAACACGATACTTGATACTTGGTAGGTATCGTGACCGGGATCACACGATACACCAGACACGATACATGACAAGTATCGCGAGGAAATTCAAGACGATACTCGATATTTGCCAGGTATCAAAAATTAGTATCCACGATACATGATATCCAACAAGTATCGCGATCAGAGAATCACGATACACGATACTTGAGCAAACGTGATACTCGATACACGATACTTGGGAAGTATCGCGATCGGGCAAACACGATACACGATCTCTGGCAAGTATCGCGATCGGGCAAACACGATACACGATACTTGTGAAGTATCGCGATACTCAACCACAGGAAATCACAATACTTGTCAGGTATCATGATACCTCAACTGCGGGAGAAACACGATACTTGGATTTTTTGAAGTATCGCGATCGGGGATGACCACGATACTCGATCTTTGAACCAGACGATACACGATATTTCAAGGAAATTGATACTTGATACTCAGAGAACACGATACTTGATACTTGGTAGGTATCGCGACTAGGATCACACGATACACCAGACACGATACATGAAAAGTATCGTGAGGAAATTCAAGACGATACTCGATATTTGCCAGGTATCGGGAAAGTAGTATCCGCGATACACGATATCCAACAAGTATCGCGATCAAAGAATCACGATACACGATACTTGAGCAAACGCGATACTCGATACACGATACCTGGGAAGTATCGCGATCGTGCAAACACGATACACGATCTCTGGCAAGTATCGCGATCGGGCAAACACGATAGACGATACTTGTGAAGTATCGTGATACTCAACCACAGGAAATCACGATACTTGTCAGGTATCACGATACCTCAACCGCGGGAGAAACACAATACTTGGATTTTTTGGAGTCCAAATTCAAAATTTTTTGCAAATATGAGTACCTTGTGTCCTCCTTGTCATTCCTATGTGTCTGTAGATACAAAATCTTCCTTTAAACCCACGATATTGCACTCACGATACTTGGCGCAGGTTTCGTCATGTCCGGGGTTGTTCACTCAGATTTTCAACTATTTTGGTACTACTTCTTTAGCGCCTCTGTTCCGCACTCTCTCTAAGGTTCTTTGTCACATCCACAAGTAAAAAGCGAGGTGAATGTACTCTAGATAATGGAAAAAAAACTGAGAAGATGAAGGTGGTTGGAGATGGTGATGATGATGAAGATGAAGGAGAAGAAAAACTCAAAAGCTGAACTGAAAATGGTGATTTTTTTACCTTCCAACGTCGCTACTCTATGTCTTACCGTCACACGCTCGTCCTCCAAGCTCTCTCCCTGGCAACGGCGCCAAATTTGGTGTCACTCTAGCACAATGGCAAGTACCAACGTGAGGAGCTTCACCTCGTAAATGTCAATCCGCGGAGACGTGAGGACCGGTATGAAGACCAAGAGCAAGTGAAGTGCACAAGTGCGTGAGTGAAATCATACAACATGCACACACATACACACACACGTGCACAAGGTAAGAGCAAAGAGTGGAACGATGGAAGGACTTGAATTACAAATGAACTCTCTTATAAAGCTGAAATCTACAACAAGCTAACCTCTCAAATGAGCTTTCCAGCCCTTTTTATAGTTTTTTGAGTAGTTTTGGTCTTATCCAGACCTAGTGTCCGGCCTAGTTAAAAAATAGGTTCCAAGGCTTATTTGGGGACTCAAACGGAATCTAAAAATTATGAAAATTGGTAGGATGATATTTCTAATACTCCTCAAGCTCGAGGACTCCTCGGCCTGAACAAAATGGAGTTGTAAAAATGGAAAATGGTATTTACAATGGTTTTTAGTGATAAAAATCACTAGTTTCATAGGGATTTCTTCTGAAAATTTGACAGGTGCTTCCTGGAGCTCCCTACTTGCTCCTCCTTCTCCTCCTTCTTGTGTCTCCACTTCCTTGACGTGCTTTTATGCCTGTGCTTGACCTTGAGCTTCAACAGAGTATATCAAAAACTTCATTGAAGTTGTACCTTGCTTGATCTTCTATTGTTGATGGTAATGAACACATGGAAAAGGTAATACTCTTTAATCAAGAAATGTGAACATGAAAAGGTAGATGTCTTTGTTTATCTTTTGGGAAAAGAAAAGCAAAAGATAATCTTTTGAGAATTGGAAGTGTTGAAATTTTTGTAAATTGATAGTTGCTCATCTCATTTTTTGAAGAAAAGTGCAGGAGTGTGGAAAGTTTGAATCAAGAAAGCTGAAGATAAGGTAACATGTATCTATTCTTGTATTTTTAGAGTGCTTTTTGACTAAGTACTAGGCAAAACTGTTGATCTTGGGAAGATAACATGGCATTAAGGAAAAGTCAAATAAAGTAGCTAGATGCAAGTAGATAAGATCCATTTTTTTACCAAGTCAAAGCATTATTCTTGAAAAAAAAGTTGATTTGCATCTTGAAGAAAAAATGTTTGAGTTTATCTTTGCAAAAATTTGATACTTGCATTCCCTAACACATTTTTCTTTGGGAAGTTTTCTCATGAACTATTTTGATAGCCAAAAGCATAAGAAAGTATAACCAATCAAGGAACACAGGATCAATAGATCACCAAACAAGAAACTCTAAGTGAAGTGTTTACCTTAACTTATGGCAAAATACTAAAAAAATTCATAAAATTCACTAAAAACAATCAAACAAATTTCTTTTCTCCTTGGGAAGATGGACTGAAGTTTTTTTGACAAGTGTGGAAGAGACCTGGTGGTAAGAAAGCAAAAAATTTGTCAAAAAACTAGAAAATTGGAAAAAATACGATTCTTTGCACAGGATCGCGATTTTCTGAATAAGGTTGTGATTTTGATGCAAAAGTATAGGTGTTTGTTGAATTGCAATTGGTAAAGGGTATTGAAGGGAAAAACAGAAGAGAATGCTCAAATTTGCACAAAATAAGAAGTACAGAAAAAACACGATTTTCTGCACAAAATTGCAATTTTCTGTAAGAGAAATTTATTGAAATTTTCAGCATATTTGGGTTTTTGGAGAAAGGTAATTGCAAGAGACTTCATCAAGATTGAGTAAGTGAAGGAAAACAAATTCCAAAGATTCAGAAAAAAAAACTGAGTATCAATTGGTAGAAATAGAAAAGTACAAAATCGCGATTGTCATCAGTAGCTAAAGGGTGTGAGTAATCAAGGAAAATTAAGAATTGAGGATTAAAAATCATGAAGTTGTGGAAGGGTGAAGTTGGACAAGTGAAAGAGTGAAGAACAGTGGAATCACGATTTTCTGGACACTATAAAAACCTGGACTTGCAAGAGAAACTCATTTGAGTGAGAGTGAGAGAGAGAGGGAGCAAGCAAAAAATCGCGATTTTCTGCAGCTAACTGATTTGGAGAAGTTTTTGATCAAGCAAGCAAGGTAAAGGGTGTCAGTACAATCTTTTTGCATTATCTTAAATTTTCATGATCATTAAGAACAAATAAGAGGGAAATAATAGGAAAACACAGAATCGTGACTGTGGATTTTTTTTGAAGTTTCAGTAGGAAAATAAAGAGATTTTGAAGAATTCTTTCATTGCATGTTAGAAAAGAGATATGGCGATTCTATAGATGAAATAAAATTTTTAAAAATCAATACTTGAAAATTTACAAAAAAATTGATCAAAATCGCGATTCTGTAGTCAAACACAAAATCGCGATTCTCTGAACTAAGGACAAAATTGTGATTCCCAAAACACGATTTTCATAAGAAAATCGTGTTATTTACAATTGTGAGCAATCACGATTGTTTGGGAACAAAATCGTGAAAAACACGATTTTGAGCACAAAATCGTGAAAAACACGATTTTGAGTAGAAAATCGTGAAAAACACGATTTTGACCAGAAAATCGTGAAAAACACGATTTTGATCAGAAAATCGTGAAAAACACGATTTTGATCAGAAGATCGTGAAGAACACGATTTTGACCAGAAAATCGTGAAGAACACGATTTTGACCAGAAAATCGTGAAAAACACGGTTTTGACCAGAAGATCGTGAAAAACACAATTCTGACTAGAAAATCGTGGAAAACACGATTTTGAGCAAAAAATCGTGAAAAACACGATTTTGAGCGGAAAATCGTGAAAAACACGATTCTGACCATTGAATTGTGAAAATTAATTGAATGATCCTTAGGTCTGGGAACAAATTAAACACACATACTAGGCAAAACTTAGGAAGGAAGGAAATAGAGCCAGTGGAAGGGGAAGTGCAAAAAAGAAATCTAGGGCAAGAAAACAACATGGAAATTTAAACGAAACAAATGAGCCCATTGAAATTGGGGATTATAGAAATATCCTCAAATACATGTATACAAATAGGTTTGAAACCTATGTATATCAGGATGGAATGCATAAGTTTCTCATTAGATTGAGAAACTTAGAAGTTCCCCTGAACATAATACCAGTAGCTCAATTCAAAGATGGTAGGTATGAGGATAGGCAAGGATGTGTATACATCTTCTCCCAGACCCAGAAAATTCAAATGACTTAGGGCAATGTGCTGACAAAGGACCTTGGGAACATAACTTAGGACAATCAGACTTACCAAGACCACATGAAAACTACACTAGTACTGAGCAACAACAAGGGAGGAGAACACATGCTTCCCCAAATCCTTTTGAAAAGGAACCAGAAGGATTTAATGAATTTTCACTAAGAAGAAGACATCATTGGCAACCTCAGGGTAGAATGCTTAGACCATATCAAGTAGCCAAATGCATGAAAAATCAATATGAAGGGTATTCTGATCCTCATGCTCATGCTGCAGAGTTTAGGCAATTAATTAGAGCTGAGGAGGTGGAAGATTACAAAGTCCAATTTGAAGCATTTGGTCTAACCCTAACAGGACCTGCATTATCTTGGTTCATCCCTTTGAGAAAGGAAATGTATCTAGATATTGAATCCTTCCTAGAAGCCTTCATTGGGGAATTCTCAAAGACTGGAATAAAACATAGTACATGCACTCTGATACACAGCTTTAAACAACAAAAGGATGAAAATGTCAGAGAGGCAGCCAGGAGATTTAAGCAATACATTGACAAATGTCCTAAAGAAGAAGTACCTTCCATGGCAAGACAAGTATCCCTATTCATAGAAGGATTAAGAAGTGCTCAATTAAGGACCCTAGTGTACTATAGGAGATGCCTTGATCTAGGAGCTTGTGTAAAAGAAGCAATAGATTTGGAAGATAACAGAGGCCAAGATCTGTTAGCATTTGATCAACCTAGATCAAATGAAGATAAAATCCCACCAGCAGAAGAATTGGCTCAGGCCATTGCTAAAGCCCTAGAGGTAAGCACCAAAATCAATTTGATAAACTCTAGGATAAACACAAATAAAAAATGCTACAATTGTCGAGAAAGTCATTTGGTACAACAATGCCCATATCAAAAGCCTCCACATTTGCAAGATAGGAAAACACTTAAATACTGTACACTAGAGAGGAAATGGACAAATCATACCAGGGAGGAATGCTTCTATAATAAACAACCCATAAAGGAGAGAGATTATGGGAGCCAAAGAGAATCAGGGTATATTGAGCAACCAAGACCTGTGCTTGGGCAACAACCTCCTATACCAACAAATGTGGTACCAATCAAATACACACCAATAGAGGAGGGAAACTCAAGAACAAAGTCACCATACAAGGAAGATTATCAATGGAATGAAGGATATCAAGAAGAATGGGAAGGTTATGAATTAAGAGAACCAGAATTACAAGCCCTAGACTTGGGAAATGGGAGGATTGAGATGGACATTGCCACTTTCATGTATATAACCAATAATTATATGTCCAATCAAAAACCTCAATTCAAAGGGGGACCAAAGATAACTTGTTATAGGTGTGGGGGAGAACATTTCATTAGAGACTGTCCACAACCTCCTAAGTTAAGAATAGAGGGAGCTTATTGCAAGGATTGTGGCAGGGAACATTTGATAAAGGATTTTCCAAAAAATCCTCAAAAACAACAAAACACACCTAATAACATACCACTAAAAGCATTCAATATCATGGAACAAGAAGAATTGAGTGACATTGACCAAGTGAATGTAAATGCTATAACAAGGTCACAAACTAAACAACAAAGAACAACTAAGGAACAAAATGAAGGTTCAATCTCAAAGGTGAAGAAAAATAGACAAAAAGGGAAATGGGAAAGGAAACAAAGAATGGGTAAAAATTTGGAAGAAGAAAATAGGGAACAATCAAACAGTACTCCTCCTCAGAAGACACAAACCCAGTTGGAGATAGGAAATTCACAAAGTCTAGACACTCTAATAAAAGCATACAAGGGAAGAATTCAAGAGGGACCAAGCCCTACTGATCATACAATGGCTTATCCTATGCCAGACTTAGAACATGAAAGGATGCAGAAGTGTAAACAAATCATACGCGAAGTGCAACTCAAAATGGGGGAAGTAGACAATTCTCAAAAAACAGTTGAGGAATCTGAGACAACAAAAATAAGAGGAAATAGTAACAAGGAAGAAAACCCACAAGTAACATTCCAGGTGAATATAGATAAACAATGCACAATTCTATATCACACCACATGGGAAGATTTAATGAAACAAAATCCTCACTTACAAAACCAAATGAAAAAATGGGAAACAACACCAGAAAATCTTCACCCACAACTACAGGAAATGGAGGAATTATGGTATATTCCTATTGATAAGATAGGAGGATATTTTGAAGAAGAAGAAGGAAACTCAACCTTAAAAATACAATTTGGTAAAAACTAGGCCAAAGCTATTCTGGATAGTGGATCAGGAGTGGCCATCATGACTAAACAAACTTGGGAGAAATGGGGAAAAAATGAATTATTACCCACCAAAATGAGATTGCAACTTGCAGATGGACACATAGAAAAACCCCTAGGAATATGGGAAAAAGTGATTGTGGACATATGTGAAATAGAGATAGAACATACCTTTGCTATAATTGAATTACCACAATCCACTTCATATGAAATTATCCTAGGAAGACCATTTATGAGAAAAATGCAAATTGTGCAAGATTGGGGTAATGATTGCTTATACCTTCAGAGCAAAGGAAGAATAACCAAACTAAATCTAAGAAATGGGCACTATTGTGACATATCTCCTCAAGAATGGTATAAAATACATCAGAATCAAGAGTTAAGTGAGGAATCAGAAATGGAAGACCGGGATGAAATTGAATCATCAATATGGAAGTGCAATATGATAAGAAATCTTACCAATAGGAAAAGGAGATTGAGAAGAGAAGATTGTGTGGAAGGAAGGAAGTTACAAGATGAGAACTATGTACCACAACAATTCAAAGATGAGGAGTTTGAGCCCTATGGGTGGAATCAAATTTTGGCTACCATGGATCTAGCCAGTGATGAATATGTAGGAGTGGAATTTCAAAATGAAAAAGGATATGATGTCTTTCACATTGGAATACAAATGATAAAGGTATCCAGAACAGAAGAGGACAAAGAAGAAGAAATGATATTAGAAAAAGAGAAGACACAATTTTTGGAAGAAGTAAAAGCTGAAGATGCTATTAAAGATGAAATCTCAGGCAAGTATAAGAAAAACAAACACAAGGAAATAAAAGAAAATGAGGAGGATGAGAAGAAGACAAGGGAAACAAACAAAGATCAACAGTTTGATGTACCAGCAAATTTCAAGACTTATGAAGTAGAAAATAGACTACTTCTCAAGAGGAAATCAAAGAGGGAAAAGAAGAAAGGGGAGGCTTATGATAATGAGGAACAAACTAAAAAGATCATGATCACTCACGAAGAGGGAGAAGAAAGACATATTGTAGTGGCTGATGACATGACAACTCAAGAAGAGGAGGCACTAAGAAACTTGGCAGGAAACTATAGGGATGTGTTTGCTTATAGCTATAAGGATTTGAAAGGTATTGATCCTAAAATCTGTGAGCATAAGATTCCTATTACACCTGAGGCAAAACCTAGCAAACAGAGAAATTACACATTCAATGATAAATACTCTGCTAAAATAAAGGAAGAAATTGACAAGCTATTAGCTGCCAATTTCATCTATGAAATTGAGTATACAGAATGGATATCTCCTATAGTTGTGGTACCAAAGAAGAATGGGAAACTTAGGGTATGCATTAACTTGAAAAAGGTAAATGCAGCAACTATAAGAGATAATTATCCACTGCCTATAACAGATCATCTTCTAGAAAGAGTTGAAGGGAAGGAGGTTTATAGTTTTTTATATGGTTTTTCAGGATACAATCAGGTACCTATAGCATTGGAAGACCAACATAAAACTACCTTTTCCACAGAATGGGGAATCTATGCTTTTAGGGTTATGCCCTTTGGGTTAACCAATGCTCCAGCAACTTTTTAGAGGTTGATGTGTCATATCTTCAAAGAGTTCTTGAGGAATGTAATGGAAATTTATGTAGATGATCTTTGTACTTTTTCGTTAAAAAGACAAGATCACTTGCAGGATTTAGAAAATATATTCAGGAAATGCAGAACCTACAGAGTATGTTTAAATCCAGAAAAGTGTGTATTCTTTGTAAGACAAGGAAGAATGTTAGGTCACATAGTCTCTAAAAATGGAATTTCAACTGATGAGAAGAAAATAAAGGCCATAATAGAGCTTCCAAGACCAACAAGTGTAAAGGAACTTCAAACTTTCATGGGACATTGTGGGTACTATAGGAAATTTGTACACAAATTTGCTGACATAGCCAAACCCTTATATGCCCTAATTACAAAGTTTGAGTGGACCAAGGAGTGTGACCAAGCCTTTGAAACTTTAAAAACTTGTTTGGTAACAGCCCCAATTCTGAAAACACCTTAATGGGATAAAATTTTTCATGTCCATGTGGATGCTTCAAATTATGCTTTAGGATGTGTGTTAGCACAACCAATAGAAGGAAGCAAGTTAGATTTTCCAGTGGCTTATGCTAGTAGGCAATTGAATCTAGCAGAAAAAAATTACACAACCACTGAGAGAGAGGGATTGGGCATGATATTTGCTGTAAAGAAATATAGACATTACCTTTTGGCCAACAAGTTTAAGTTCTTTGTAGACAATCAAGCTTTATTATATTTGGTAAATAAACCTTGTCGCACTGGTAGAATAGTTAGATGGTTTCTTTTACTAATGGAATTTGAGTTTGAAGTGGTGGTCAGACAAGGGAAAACACACTTGAGAGTAGATCATTTATCTCGAATTCAGTCTAAAGAACCCAGTTCACCTTTAGATGACAACCTGCCAGACACTTATTTGTTCAAAGTAGAGAGTGTTCCTGAGTGGGCCATGACTTTAGTACCTTATTAACCATGGGACCTTGCAGAACAGTTGGGAACAATGCACACTTCATATTACAAAGCAGGAACTTTATGTAACTAGCTGGGCATTTGTATCATCTCAACCGCACAGGCATATTGGAATATTTTACTCCTGAGGAAGAGCAACAAGATTATCTAAGGAGAGCTCATTGTTGGAACCCTTGCACTCATGCTTCTAGGGTAGTCACCCTAAGTAATCTCAATAGGATGGGGGTACATTGGCCTAATAAGATTCAAGATGTAACAAAATACATTGCTAATTGCAGGAAGTGCCAATTATTGCAAGATTCAGAATTCATAACTCTATATTGGTTCCAGAAAAATCCAGATTGAAAAGGAAGAAGAAAGGAAAACAAGTGATAGCTGGTGCAGATTCCAAAAATCTACAAGTAATCTCTGAAGAATATCAATTGATAGGAGAACAGTTGTATAAGAGAGGAATGGATGGATACTTAAGAATTTGTGTTCCTGAGAATAAATATCTGGAAATGTTGGAACTGGCACATTCTGGAGTAGCAAGAGGACACTTCTCAAGTGACAGAACTGCTAAACTCATTTTATATTCTCGCTTTTGGTGGCCAACCCTATTTCCTGATGCAAGAACCTATGTAAAAAGATGTGATGTCTGTCAGAGGGTGAGTCAACCAAATAAAAGAGATGATATGCCATTAGTTCCATTAATTTCAGCAAGAGCCTTTAGTAAATGGGGGTTGGATTTAATTGGACCTATACATCCTCCAGCAAAACAATCCCATGTTGAATACATCATAGTGGCTACAGACTACCTGACAAAGTGGGCTGAGGCCAAAGCCACAAGAAGGAATGATGCTCATACTACTGCCAGATTCCTATATGAAAATATTATCACCAGATTTGGACTTCCAATTGAATTGGTAAGTGATAGGGGGACCCATTTTGTAAACCAAATCCTAGAAAACATCACTGAATATTTCCTGATCAGTCATAGAAATTCAGCCCCATATCACCCACAAGCCAATGGGTTAGCAGAAAGTACTAATAAAGTACTTTGTACTGTACTATCAAAATTAGTAAACACAAACAGGAATGATTGGCATTTACAACTTAATCATGTCCTATGGGCT
Organism: Ceratopteris richardii; assembly: GCA_020310875.1. Taxonomy (NCBI): domain Eukaryota; kingdom Viridiplantae; phylum Streptophyta; class Polypodiopsida; order Polypodiales; family Pteridaceae; genus Ceratopteris; species Ceratopteris richardii. Next base: position 13,211,340 of record CM035410.1, read on the forward strand.
TATAGAGTGGCTTATAAAACTGCAATAGGAAACACACCATTCAATCTAGTATATGGACAAAATGCAGCTCTACCTATGGAATTCCTTATTCCAACATTAAAAGTAGGTAGTCACTACAATTGGACTGGACATGAACTATCAGAGAGAGTAATAGAATTGGAAAAAGTGGGAGCATCTAGACTCCAAGCCATTATGAGTATATATGTGGACAAGAAAAGGCAAAAAGATTATCATGATGTTCACATAAAAGAAAAAGATCTACAGGAGGGAGATCTAGTTTTGGCTTACACAGTCAGAGAACATCAGAAAAAGTTCCAGAAAAAAGGACATGGACCATATATTATACATCAGATAAGCAACAGTGGAGCCATTCAACTAGCTAACATAGATGGAGAAATCATGCCAAACTTCATAAGTGGATGTAGAGTCAAGAGGTATGACTGCCCATTAACTGTTGATGAATGGAGAAGGTTGCAGCGAGCTCAAAATAGGAAAAAAGAAGAGGAAGACATTAGAAAAGAGGCTCAACAAGAAGCAAAGGAAAGGATAAGAAAAATCAAAGATCTTAGGGAAGTCTGTTTGTGTGAAACTCCTCTAAAACCAAAAGAACATGTGCCTGTGTTGACAATGGATTTTCAAAATGAAAGCATTAGGGTTTTGATAGATTCTGGAGCACAAGTGAATCTGATTAGTTCAGCTTTGGTAAGTAAATTTAACATAAAAAGAACTAAAAGCAGAACCTTAATCAAAACTTTGGAAGGTCAAATAGTACAAAGCATTTCTTCACTGTCTATTGAAGTTAAGTTCAATGAAGAATATATGAAAATAGACTGTGAAGAATGGCCATATCATTTGATGTCTGAAAAAGTGATTTTAGGTCAACCATGGCTCCAACAGGGTAAAGTGATTTTGGATTTTGAAAAAATGAAGCTTAAATTGAACATAAATGACAAAAGGTTTTTAATATTTTTATTGAGTAATGAAGAACAGGAAATTCAATCAGATGTTCATGATATACACTTGGAAGGATTCACTTTTGCATTTGAAGATACACAGACATTACCAATACAAATGTTAAATGATCAAGCTTCATGTAATCAAAATCAGCAAAAGATTGGAAGAACAAAGAAGGGTGGAGAGATAAGAAGAAGGTGGCAATCATGGCATTGTCCAAAGAATCAAAACATCAGAACAAGAAGCACATGGAAGCATAGTCTACAGGAGGTCCGCTCATCAAAACAGAAATCCAGGACAAAATGGATATGGAGACCAAAAAATCCTACAAAATGCTTATCCGAAGGAAATGGATGTTTGCCTGAAACTAGGACAATTAGAGTTAGGAAGTATTGGGTCAAAAAATCAGAGTTGTTTCAATGGAAAAAAGATCATCCATATTTGATCTGTATTTAGAAAATCATAACATATTGAAAATTATGACAAAAATATTTGACCTTATCCTTTTTCTAAAAAGAGAATTAGGAGGGGAAGAAAAGAAATAGAAAAAATTATTATTATTAAAAAAAAAAGAGAAAAAGAAAAAAGGAAAAAAAAAAGAGAAAAAAAAGAGAGAAAAAAATAAAAGAAAACAATAACAAGAAAGAACAGAAGGAATCATTGTTATTATTAAAAAAAAAAAAGAGAAAAAGAGAGAAAGAAAAGTTGAGAAAAATATTGTTTATTTTCCCTTCTTTTGGACAAAAATTATATAGCACAAAGCAAGATCTAGGTAGAAGGGTAGTAGAGTTCTATTTATTTTGTATTAATTTTTCTATCATTGATAAATGTTTTGTTTTTCTCCAAAAGAGTTGTTGGGAAAAGGGAGTGCACTAGACATCTTGCTACACCTGTAATGATCACTTTTATTGAGTCTTTTTGAAGAAACAGAATTTATTTTGGATTTTATTTTCATTCTTATGTCATGACATCTCAAAATAAATATTACTCTTTGATTTCTTGTGACTCATGTGGGTGGAGTTTTTCTTTGTGTATTTTATTTTCCTCAGAATGGTGAATGCAAAGGAGTTATCAATTCATGACTTCAAAGCAGAATCAGTCACTCTATCAAGAGGACATTGGTTCCTAGACAGTGAAGCTGTGGAAGAACAGGTGAGCCTGGAATCTAATGAGGAACTAGAGATTCCAGAGGTAGAGAAGGTGGTGAAGGAGCTCAAAGAAACCCTAAGCATTATTGGACAGCATATATTCACAGTGGGAGTAGGTGGATACAAATATACCATGCTGTGTCAAGAATTTTACAGATTTCAAAGGGTTGCTGTCAATCAAAAAAGATGGAAGGCAGTTGGTATACACAAATTATTGGAAGAACCCATCTTCTTCATTGATTTTGAAAGAGTGGCACAAGTAATGAGTAGTCTGCTAGAAATAGGAAAAGGGAATGATGCTTATTTTCGGTGCAAAGTCAAGAACAAGGATAATCAGGAGGTGGGTATCACTATAAAAGCAGAACATATCAGAGAAGCTTTACAATTCTACCCTATGGGAACCAAGCTTGACCCCAGCTTTGTAAAGAAGAATAAGGAAACTTATACAGGGTATGCAAAATTCACTGACTTCAAAGGAAGAGAGAATGAAGAATATGCCACAAGGATGTTCTTACAATATTTCTGCTTCCCAAAGCTACCAAGGTATACCATGCCACATAAATCTGTTACACTGTTGATGTTTAACAACAAGGATAGGACTAAGCCCTTTGGAGTAATGGATGTGACACCATACATCCATGAACAGCTGAAAGAAGCAGCAAAACACTGGGAATAGAAAAAAATCATGAATGGAGCCCAGTTTTTAACCAGGATCATTTATCATGTCTTAGGAATGGAAGATCAGTTGAAACTGGCTCTAGAGGCACAATATTTTAGAAGTCTTATGTCAGGAATCAAGAGTCCTCCAAGGAAAATGGCTGTGAGAGAAATAGAAGGACAAACCAACATGAGGGGAGCAGGGATGAAAAGAAAGGTAATATCCAAGGAAGTGGTTCCTGTAAAGAAAAGGAGGTTGGACCCAAGAAAGGTTGAATTAGAGCCGGATGAAGCTACAAAAGAAGAACATGAAGATGCGCAAAAGCAGGTCCAATTCTCTAGTGATCCTCATCCACCCCAAACAAGCAAAGAACAGTTATACACTTATCTAACTCAAGGAAATAACAAAAGAGCAATGTATGAGGCACAATATCAAAAGATGCTAGAAGATTATTCATGCAAGGCTACAGATTGGGTCCAAGAGGAGGTAGAGCATTATGAAGCACTTCATGATCAGATGATGGCAGCTCAAACAGAAGAGGTATTTGTTAAAAAGGAAGTAGAGCTATTAGCATACTTCAAGAACTGCAAGGACCTCCAGAAACCAGAACCACAATTGTAGTAAAAAAGAAGGTTCAAAAGAAACCAGTGCAAAGAAAGAAGTTGACCAAGAAGGAGAAGGGAAAATCAGTAGTTGAAGCTGTAACTATAAAGGAGGCAGAAGAAGTAATAGTAAGAGATCAGCAGAAGGAATTTACTGCTAAAGAAGAGTCAAAAGTGGAAAAACCAGGACTTGGAGGATCTTCACATTTTTCCTCAGATTCTGAAAGTGACATTGAAAGTTTCTTATTAAAGATTCTGAATTTTTCAGTTCCAAGTACTCCTAATGTGGTTACACAGGCCACTAAGAAACAGAAAACACCTGAAGATTTGAGAAAGAAGGCTCAGGAGAAGTAGGTTCAAGAAGAAGAAGTTAAGCAAATCAATCCTGAAGAAGAAAGAAGGATGATGAAAGGTAAAGCAGTAATGACAGAAGAGGAAAGTAAAGTAAGAGAGGAATTCAGTTGTGGGCTGGTGCCTGCAGGAATAAAACCAATATGGACAAAACCCTCACAAACTTATTTTAAATTAGATGAGAGCATAGCAGAAATAGTAAGAGAAGCACAGAAAAGCAGTCCAGCCATAAAACAGAAAGGTGCAGATCAAGTTCAGGAAGCATAAGAAATAGAAGTGAAAAAGAATGTTCAAGAAGTTACAGAGGGGGTGGTAGAAAAGGAGATTATCCAAAGTATAAAAGATGTGCTTCATGATTTAAAGAGGAATGAAGAATTTGCAACCAGCAAAAATGAAGGACAAGAAGAAGAAATGGATCTTATGGACATTGATGAGCAGGAAGAAGGGCAGAAACAGCAGACAAGCCATGATAAGATAAAATTCAGTGAGACAACTGAGTCAATTTTAATTCAGGAAACCTCAATCCAGGTAAAAGAAGCACAGCTTTCTGCAAGAGAACAACCAGAATTGGAGAATAACAAAGTAGAAGAAGTAAAGGCAGATGAAGATAGATCAAGACAAGAGAACCAGGATACTCAGACTTTGGAACATGAAGAAGATATGGTAGATCAAGAAACACTGGAAACTCATCAAAGCAATGAAGGACACCAGGCTAAGGTTATGGAATATGAAGAAGAAGAGGAAGAGGAGAATGAGTGCAAAGAAGACAAACAAATAGAAGCTAAACAAATGGAAATGGAAGGGTGGTTGGAAAGAATACCTGGCAAGAATATAAGATCTGCTTGCCAGATTATTATGAGCAACATTGAGCAGTTTAGACCTTCAAGCAGGAATATGATCATTTCAGGAATGGTAGCAGAGTCTGAATTTGAGAAAGGAAGTATGATCATTAAAGAGCACAAAAGGGAGAAGGAACAAATGTCAGAACAATTGAGGAAGGTGCAGGAGAAAAATGAGGTATTTACAAATAGAATAATTGCTTTGGAAGAGTTAGAAGTACAGAAACAAAATAGAATTCAATATCTAGAAGAAAAGAGTGTAAAACTAACAGAGCAGAATAATAAATTGGAAATAGAGCTGAGAAAAATTGAAGGAAGATATAGAACCTTGCAGACTTCTTATCAAATTTTGACTAAAGCAAATGAGGAAATCAACAAGCTATTATTGGAGGAAGGTGAGTTAAAGGATGAAAGTCAGATAGCTCAGATGACAGAGGAAGAAAAGGAAGAATTACACAAAGAGATTAAGAGATTACAAATAGAATTGAAAGAAGCCAAGGAACTAGAGAAGCAGGCTAGTATACATGCTACTACATCAATGAGAGGATATAAAAAGTTGCACATGGATATGGAAAAAGAAAGGAGTGATTGGCAGTCAAGGATGGAAAAGGAAAAAAATGAATGGATAAAAGAAAGAGAGTTATGGGCAATACAGAACGGAAGTCTGATGGTGACAATAGAAGAATTACAGAAAAAGCTGGACAAGCCACAAGTTCCGGAAGAAACACATGTAGAGACTACATATATAGAAGAATATGAGGTAGGGAATGATGATGGAATACAACATGGCAGTGAACCAGCAAATAAAAGACCAAAGGACGAATATTCAGAAGAATTTGTCAAAAAATTGCTGACAAATAGAGAATCTAGAATGGATTTTATCAGAAAAATGCATGATGAATATGAAGATCAAATTGTCACATTTTCTTTGAATAAGGGGATTAATCCAGACCAGCATCATTGGGCTGCACACAGACTGGGCATACCTTTATGTATGATCATGGAGAGTATCAAGAACTATCAAATAGCAAGAGTTGGATTACCTCCAAATAAATATCTAGAATATGAAGAAGACATTAACGTGACCAAAGAATTATTTGAGAAAGCCAATCCAAAGTGGAGGAACAAATGGTTGGATGCAAATAAAGAATGCAAGAAAATTTGGAAGGAAGCACCTCTTCAATTGAAAATTAATCCAGCTTAGTGCCCAGTAGCAAGAAGAAGAGAATGGATAGTTTTTTGGGAAAGACGGAGAGAAGGTCAAATCCCACCTAAATGGTTGAATTTCCCAAAAATAGCCGGTCCAAAGGCAGGAACATGGCCTACAAAAAACTACATGGTGGATACAGCTGAGTCTGTTATAGCTACATACAAAGATGTAAACGACCCTACATGCATTTTACTGATCCGAGTAATGAGATTAATTCTGGCATGTATAGAAACATACACAGATACAGATGTCAGAACATTAAATTACATTGGCTTCAATTCTCCAACTGATGCATTATTGTTTGATCTTAGTGAAACACCCGATAGAATCTGTTTAATGGCATACTACAGTAGAGTAATATTTTTGGGCAGTCACTATTTACAAATTTTTGAAGATGCATTCGATTATGGGTTTTTTGAGAGAGAGTCAAAAATATTCAGAAACTTGTCAGTAGTCACCAAGTCTCGCCTTATTGCATATGAAGCTGCTTACACATAATATTTGAAAAAGGATGTAATTGATAAACGAGAAGCCGCAGTACAGTGGAGGAAAGAATTGTTTGAAATGGTAAATAACCTGAACATTACAGAAAGGAAAAGTCATGACTTACTGTCACACGTCTATCAAAGAAAGAAAAAGTGAAGAAAGCAATCAGGACATAAGAGCAGGAAAGTCTTTTGTCAAGAGCCAAAAGGTTTAGGAGGGGAAGGATGTTATAAGATGTATTTTTTGAAGCATTTTGGATGAAAAATAATTGTAAAATGATAAAAACTTGTAAAAATATTTATGCAACTGAGGTAAAAATAAGGAAGAGTCTTCCTTATGTAGAATAGAATTTTATGTAATTTTTCTAGAATTTTTGGAAACTCCTAGATAGCATATTTTTAGAATAAAAGAGGAAAGGACCAAAATTCAAGTGTGAAAAGGGACACTTGAAAATGTATATAAGACAATTTCCTCTATTATGAGGGGGTTGGTTGATTATTTGTTTACATGCTATCCAAGTGAATAGAGAGAGAGTTTCCTACTGAAAATCGTGTTTTCTCCTCTTTGTGTGGTTTCATTGATTTGTTGAGTCTATTCTTTGTGTATCCATGGAGATTTGTGAGCTTCTATTGTGTAATTCTGATTGAATGTGTATGAAGAGAGCTGAATATTGATGTGTTGAGTGAGAAATTGATGAAGAATGGTGCTCGAGATGAAAATCGTCTGTTTTCACAGAATCACGATTGTCTCATCTGTATGGTACATGTAATATTTTTGAGTTTTGACTTCATAATTGTGTTCTGCTGAGAAAATAGCATGTAATAGACACCAAGATTGTGGAAAATGGTGGAGATTAGCTCAAGATAATCCAAATCCTAGAAATTCCTCTTCATTTTCATCATTCTCAGAAATCTAGCCATTATTCTCTTATTCCTTGGATTCTATCATCTAGAAGGGGCTGTGGTCTTTTGAATACTTCCAGGATTGACAAAATAAAGATGTATTGTTAATTCTTTATGCTAAATGATTGGAGAGGACAACTCCAAAGATCAATAACAAACAAGCAACAAAGGAGAAAGAGGGAATTACCTTAGAGATCTGGGAGTGATCTCACTCTAGCTTAGAGATTCCACTTTAGCTCATCTTCCTTGAAGGGAAAAAGGAAAGGAAAATATTATTTCTTCTTTGAAGAAGAATAGAGTATGTTTTCCTTTAGACAGAAGAGGTGTTTAGAAAACATCTCTTAGTTTATATTTCAGAAGGAATTCATTTAATCTACTTTTCAAAGTAATTTTCCTTCACATGGGAGTATGATTCTCCACTATTTTGGGAGGAATAAGTATGGAGAGCTTATATATGTGTTCTTAGTTATGGATGAGTAGAGCAAATGGATTCAAAGGAGTCTCTTCCAAAGGGAAAGGGAAAGTGGAATAGATTCCACTACTTAAGCTCTTTTCCTTAGAGGAGATTATACAGAGAGAGGCATGGAGAGAGTTTCACTTTCTCATTTTGGTTGTCTAGATAGAAGTGGCACTCTTCTATCAAAGACAAAAGGGAGATCAGTTAATCATGATGGTTAGATTGAGTCTCACCTATAGACTCTAGAGAGAAGAATTTATGCTACTTTTAGTGATGGTCCTTGACTAGATGAGATAATCTAGTTATTGACATTAGTTAGACTGGGAGTAGATTGATGATACCTCTTTTTAGAGTTTCTAGGAGATAGGGATATATCTAACTTACTGGGTTACCAAACTCTTAGTTGATGCTTCATCATGAGGATGATGTGTGAGCATCAATTAGGAGGATGGGTACTTAGGATTATCTAAATCTCAAAGGGAATGCTTTTGCATTCATACGGCAAACTAAAGGGGAGAGAAAATTTTAGAGTTTGCACTAGTGCCAATAGACACTCTTCCAATAGAAATTAGTCCAATGGTAAAGGATGACAAACCAGAGACTTCTTGGTTAGTGAAATATATAGATTACATTTTACTACCAAGAAATTCTTATATATTAGATGATGGAATTACATAATCACAAGGTAGTTTAGATTAAAATATTACTTGTGAGTACACTCAAGGTTAGGGAGACCTAGAGTGGTATGAGGGCAATCTATCATTCAGTCTTACATGGGTTTGGATTCATTTGTTATGGGACTTTGTTCTATACTTCAAAGGATTCTACGGTTTATTATCTCCATTATTATATGGTCTAGCCTATAATCTTGACACGTTGCACTTGATTTTCATATTATTACTCCATAGAGGATACATCATATGGACTTAGGTCATTTGGATGATGTTGTATGTTATGGGAGTGATATTTTGGAAGTAGAGTGTACATGGGAGATAGTAGGCACCACTCAGACGGTTTCCCACCTTTGAGATGATCTCATATGAGATCTCTTAAGGGGAAGGATATGGGGAAACAACACACAAAGATGAACATGTACATAGAGTACATGGGGTTCAGGGGAGTCCGAGCACTTTCATCTACCATGAGGGACATTTTATTTACATTTTCGAGGATAAAAATGCTTTCAAGGGGAAGGAAATGTCATATTATGGATGCACACTCTTGAGTGAAGTGGCATAGATGCCATATGGCATCACTAAGGGCATTATGCCCATTTGGTAGAAGGGGGAGAGAGCAATCTCTATGATTAGAGAGATTATTAACACTACACTTAGTTGTTTTGAGGGCTCTCTCTCTATCTCTCACGAGAACATAAGAAAGTCGTCGGGCATGGCTGGGAGGAGAACCAGATGATCTCTGTGTGACCTCTTGTGAGCATGGAATAGCTGTGGCAGCAAAAGAAAGAATGCAAGAGGCAGGCTCGAGTGAAGAGAAGAAACTATGCTACGAGGTAATATGTTTGGTCGCCCCACTTTCAAAGTACCAAACATCTGAGTCTAGTGCAGACATGCACTGCTCATGAGAAGATGGGTCAAAACTGCAAACAGTAGTAAACGCCCATTCTTCTTCCTGCACAAGATTAGTAGACTCTATTTTTGGTCTAGAGGCCTCTGCAACAACCATTCCAGCCTCTTTAGCAGCCAATTTTGGACAATGCCTCTTTAGCAGCTAGTTTTGGACAGTTCTTTATGATATGATCATTTCCTTTACAGTACTTGCAAAACAATTTCTGCTTTTTTATTTCTTTTCATCTTTGTCTTCCCTCTTCGATTGTGCAGAATTAGCAGATTTCTGTTTATTAGTTGAAGAGCTCCATTTTCCTTTGCCCTTCTGACTAGCCAGGAAAGATTGATCTGCAACATGCATAATGGACCTATTCTGCCTGGACTGATCTTCCTACAACAGAACAAAGACTAACTCCTCAAATGATAAGGCATTTGGATTGCCTTTTATCATCAACCGAAGAGTAGAAGCAAAACTCTGATATGAATCAGGAAGTCCATTCGAATGGTCTACACAAGTGAGCTATCTGGTATAACCTCATCAACTGTTCCTTCAAGTCTTTGATCTTTGTTAGAAAACCGTCCATAGAATCACCTTCATTCATGTGCTCACTCTCCAACTGTTTTCAGAGGTAAGCAACACGAGCCTCATTCCTAGCTTGGTACAATGTGGTAAGTGTATCCCAAATATCTTTAGTTGTTCTGCAAGAACGAATGTGAGGAATAATGGCACGTTTGATAGACAAAGCTATCAATGCATGTGCCTGGGCATCTCTGCCATCCCAATGAATTTGCTATGCAGTAGAAACCGTAGCACGAACAGGAATATGTAGAATATCATCGTCTTTAACACCATCTGCATTAGCTTCGGTACATGTAGTTGTAACAGATAGACAGATAGAAATAGCCTGCACAAGTGGTCCAGAGGCCGAAACGAACTTAGATCATGATTTCGACACCACAGAACGAAGCTGTTTTGATGTTGAAAACACTCTGACTATGCTCACCAAAATTCGTGTGATTCTGAGACTGCAACTGGAGAGGTGTCGACGATGCCCTAGATGAAGCGGCAACCTACTCTAATACCAATTGTTGGAGTTAGATGTTTGTGCAAGCACGCGAACAGCACAATGAAGAAGAAGAAGCTTGGAGCACAACACACAATATTGAATATATTACCACTAGAATGTACAAAGATAAGTAGCCCATTAGGGCAATAGGCGTATATACAAACCGGGGGAAAAAAACCTCCTAAAGAGGGAAAAAAGTGCCCCGGTGGTCCTAGAGTGTTCACACACATCACTACCTAAATATATCAACACGATCCCCATCAAAATTTTTTGGCATGCAAATCTTCGGCTCCTTCATGAAGGATGTGCTAGGCCATTGATTCACTTGAATACTCACTTGATTTTCTTGAAGACTCCCGATTCATTCGTGTAATTCTTGGAGGAGTGCACCTACATACACCAAATGTCCCATCTCAACTTGTGTCTATCGATGACTTAGGTCCTCCACTTGTTCTTGGAGACTCTGAAGTGATGCTACAATCTGTTCATAAGTGTTCTCCATGATGCTTGGTCTTGGATAGAAGCTAGTTGTGTTGACCTAAGTACCAACTTAGGGACTTGTGGAGAAAGAGACTATACCTCAATCCCCTTCAAGTGCTTATAGTGGGGATTCACGCTTTTAAATATCAATCCGATGAGTATACAAACCTAGCCCAGTGTATGAGGACATGCAATCAAGTGATGATCAATGCAAATGAACTACTCAAAGAGTGCAATCAAGGCAATGACTAATCCAAACAAGCTTCAACTGTTGGTCATGGTGCCACGATACTTGGTGCAGCAGCCGTCAGTATTTTGGACTTTTCTCCCAGCTCAGAACTCCAAATATAGCAAATAGCATATGCGTTTCGAAGCTCTCGAGAAGACGCATCCAATGGCATTGGTCTCACTCAATTCTGACACTCTTACTTCAAGTTATGAGCAAAATACTGAGTCATGGGAAATATCTTCCTACACTTCAGCACTTCCTACACTTCGCACACACCTTAACTATAGCAAACAAACACTTTCATGGATAGACACCACTTCCTAGCACTCTTTCCAAGCAATACACATGCATACAAGCTCACAGAGAAGAAGATACAGAGTGAAGAAGACACAAATTCGAATTTCAGTGCTCTCTATTCTCACAATGGCAAAAAGTCCTTACAAAGAGTCACAAATTGACTTATATACTTGTGCCCTAAAAATGGTCCTTTCACACAAGAGACCGGCACTTTATTCACTAAAAGACTAATTTCCTACTATTTTACATGGGTAAGTCTCCAATCTTCTGTGGGGATGCATCTAGAGGACTCCTCTAGTGCCTTTACATCGGAAAATATATACAAGAATGGTTATGATACAAAAATATGATGTCCAAATCGGAACGTCTTTTCCTCTGCTTTGTGCTCTCTTTAGCTCTGCAACACTCTCCCCCTCTTCGTCTCTGTCGTCCCTTGACAGGCTTTACTTCTTGTCTTCAGTTTGTTGTCTTGATCAGCACATGCATCCTTTGGTCCGTTCTGCCTGATTCTTGATCTTGCATTACGTTTTAGAGGCGCTCTGATTTGTCTTGGTTTCACATATCGGACCTTGTTGTATTACTCAAAGCCTGTTAATTTGGTTTGCCACGCACGCCATCAGTGCACATATGAGGATGTAGCTCGTAAGCCTTGATATGAATCCTCTTTAACTCAAGAGGCTGACGCACCCTCATATGGAATACTTGTTGGCCCTGATTCCTCCCTGTACATTCTCTGTGCTTGATGCACTGGTTTTGCTTGTTCTTTTCTTTTGTACACCCGCAACCCTTGGAGTTTGATTGACTACCTGATATTCGTAGTCTAATTCACCTATAGGCTCATTAATTATGGGTTGCTGTGGTAAGTCGGGTTACCACGCACACCACCAGTGGAAGGTATGAAGGCAAGGTGCTACAGTCTTCGATCTGGACCTGCCAAAGATCAAGAGGTTGTAACACCCTTTTGGGGTGCGTCCTTTCCTTGGTGTGTGCGCCCCTGCGGGGCTCTGTGCAGAGATGGGTGTTGCGCCCCTGCGGGGCTTCTTGCAGAGATATATCTTCAGATATTTCTTTTTAGTGAAGCTGCTTCTTTCGTTGTCTTCTTCTTTTCTTTCTTTTACTTGATTCTCCCTCAACACTGCCCCCCTCCTGGACTCTGTCGTCCCCGACAGGCTTTGATGAACGACGGGCATATGTTCTATATATTTTTTGCTCTGTATCATTTAGCAGATTGGCTTCACGTATCATTAGTTGTCTCCATTGTTCTGCCTTCACACAGTCATTGGGTGGCTGTCTATGATCTGCGAAGAAGCTAAGTTCGTATGCCACTAATCTGGCATTTAAATTTGACGACATCTTCAAAAAGATTTCTGAATCGATTTCAAAAAATCTTGTGAAGAATGCTTCTTTAAAAGTTTGCATATATACACTTGGAAAGAACATTAATCTGGAATAATACGCCATTATCGTTGGTCGGCTAGGCATAACCGATAGATCAAAAATGAGGATTTTCGTGCCCTGATTAATGCTGATGAAATTCAAAAAAGTGTATGCCGCATGCTTGAATACCTTCAAAACTGTAAGTATCATGCTAAGTATTTTATTGGTCATTTTGACAGTTAAGTCGGGTACTGTCGCATAATTTTGCAGCCAAAATTTGATGGTTTTAATCATATACTCTTCCGTTGGCAAGTAGTTATGTGACGGGCTCGGAAGCATAGGATAATTCTATGAAGAGATGGATAGGTATGTGCTTGAAGATGAAGAGGTGTTGCAAAATCCTTGATCTACACCAGTCAAATGAACTCCAGGAGTATATGGTGGGCCCTTTTAGCTTTCCAATGGATGTATTAGACACCCTATGTACCTTGGAAGATCACTCTCAAAAAGATAGATCAAAACAGATAAGTTGGAGTTAGCTCAGAGGTGAAAACTTGCTATTCTTGGTTCATACACCTGTCCAGTGTTTTACATAATTCTCTGACCACAGCAGCAATTAGCTTAATTCCTCTTGGGGAAGTCTAGGTAGCTTAAAGAGCTAACTTTCAAGAGTAATCTCATCAAAAATAACAAAGCACACACTGAGAATGAGTTTTAACAAGTGATGACATCATCCCGATTTTCACGGGCTGCTACAGAAATAGACCAGTGAGCAGCAAAATCACCATAACTCAAAATGTAGAAATCCAATGATTATGAAAATTTGTATGGTTATACTAGACAGTAAGCTAAATCCCAGAAGCTTTAAATCATTGAATTTGGATAAGTAACCACTGAGAAACAGCTCTGACAAGATGAGTGAAAAAGTCGGGTACCTGACAGAGAAGTGAAGATGAACAGACCCTGTTGACTTCAAATGCACATAACTGAAGATTGCAACATCCAAATGACATGAAAATCTGTGAGCATATAGTAGACTTATAGATCTAACTTTACCAAGTTAAATCACTGAAAATGATGCACCAAGCTCAGAGAAAACATCTCTGCAAGCTGACTGAGAAAACTGAGAGTAATGGCAGTGAGTAGTACACTTCACAAGAACATGGAAAGATGAACTCAAATAATCATGAAAATGAAAGTATATTGCTTGTACAATACAATGACTTACTGATACATATGTGTGCCTTGTAATCACACCTTGATATGGCATAAAGCTCAGCTCTTGGAGGTCTTCACATAGGTCTCTCTAACCACGACTAAAATTGCCATCTATTTATAGTTGAGTTTGGGAGGCTAACTTCCCTCAATCACTCTCCAATCAATCAATGATTGATTTGATTCTCTACCTACCACAAATCACGAATTCGTGGCTCCTCTTTCCATTCTTGATCAAGTGGACTCAACCACTTAAGATTCTTTCACTTTTACATTAAGTAAACTCTTCAAAAGTTACAAGAGGTAGTTCACAAAGTGAACTTTACATAGTCTTCTTTTTAAAGCTTCTTCTAAGACTTTGTGAGACTCAAGCCAATACTTAGGCTTGTCATAGACTTGATCCAACAGCTCCCCCTCAAGCCAAGTATGCTTGAGGTCTTCAATCTTCCAAGATTACCTGCAAACCTATCATAGCCTTGAATTTGCAAAGCTTTGTACCATCCAATGCTTTGGTTAGAATATCTGCACATTGTTGATGAGTGGACACATATGATATTTGAATCTCTTTGCTTAGAACCTTCTCTCGTACATAGTGATAATGAACTTCAATATGTTTAGTCCTTGCATGAAAAATAGGATTAGCAGCCAAATGAATAGAACTCATATTGTCACCAAAAATAGTTGGAGTTCCAAACTCCAATCCAAGATCTTTGAACAATGTCTTCATCCACATAGCTTCTTGTGTAGCTATGGCAAGACCTCTATATTCAGCTTCAATAGAAGAGAGAGCAACTGTGGGTTGCTTCTTGGATGACCATGAAATAAGCTTTGAACCTGCAAAGGTAAGATAACCTGAAGTGCTCCTTCTATCTTCCTTGGAGCCAGCCCAATCTGCATCAGAAAATAGCTTCAAACCTAAATCAGATACATAAGGATAATAAAGTCCTTCATTTATGGTTCCTTTGAGATACTTGAGAATCCTTTTGGCAGCATCCATATGTGGTTTCCTTGGTGTGTGCATAAATTGGCTTAGCACACTCACACTGTAACATATATCTACTCTTGTCAATGTGGCATAGTTGAGACTACCCACTAGACTTTGAAATGATGTGATGTCCTCTATGAGTTCACCTTCATGTGAGCTCAATTTGTGATTGACCTCCATTGGAGTACCTGCAATCTTACAATCTTGCATCTTGAATTTTGCCAACATGTCCTTAATGTACTTTCTTTGAGTGAGAAACAAACCATGATCTTTGTAGACAACTTCCAAACCTAGGAAGTAGGTAAGTGAACCCAAATCACTTATCTTGAACTCTTCTCTCATCTGATCTTTGATCTTCTTCATACCATCTGCATCATTTCCTGTCAATATAATATCATCTACATATACACATAGGTAGATGACCTCGGAATTACTCTTTTTAATAAAGAGTGAAGGATCTGCCTTGCTTGGTTGAAAGCCTTTGTCCTGCAAGAATGAAACAAGCCTGAAATTCCAAGCTCTTGGAGCTTGCTTGAGACCATACAATGCTTTGTTAAAATTACACACATAATCAGGATAAACTTGATTCTCAAAACCAGGTGGTTGTGCCATATATACCTCTTCTGTTATCCAACCATTCAAGAATGCATTCTTTACATCTAGTTGAAGTATCTTCCAATTCTTGGAAGAGGCAGTACTAAGCAAAACCCTAATAGTAGGCATCTTTGCCACAGGAGAGAAAGTCTCCTCATAATCAATTCCCTGAGTTTGTGCAAAGCCTTTTGCCACAAGCCTTGCCTTATACCTGTTAATTGAACCATCAGAATTCTTCTTGAGTTTATAGACCCATCTTGAGCCTATTACCTTCATGGATGAAGTCTTGGGCACCAAATCCCAAGTGTTGTTTTCCTCAAGTGCTTCAATCTCTTCCTTCATTGCATGCTTCCATTCTGTTTTTGCTTTGGCCTCTTCAAATGATGATGGCTCCTCTTGGTTTATGTCCTGTGCTATGTAGATAGAATGTTTAGTTACTAATGAGGTGTCAAACCCATACCTTTCTTGTTTTTTCTTTTCCCTCATAGATCTTCTTAGGCCATGATGTGATGATTCGGCCTCATGTCCAAGTTCCTGCAATTTTGCTTTACCTTTAGACTTCCATGCTTTGATCTTTTCCATCTGAGATTCTTCATCATCCTCTGAGGTGTCTTGTTCTTCAATCTTCGGTTGTTCTCTACCAAGCTTTGGAAAATCTTCTTCAAGATTATATGGTAAATTGACCTTTCTGCATGAATCTTCATACCATGAATTGTTCTCATCAAAAACGACATCTCTGCTTACCAAGAATCCTTTGTTGGTAGGGTTGTATAACCTGTAGCCCTTTTGATTGTTGTCATATCCAATAAATACACACCTTTCTGCCTTTGGATCCATCTTGCCTCTAACCTGTGAAGGAACATGAGCAAAAGCAATACATCCAAAAATTTTACAATGATCTAAGCTTGGTCTTCTTCCATTCCAAGCCTCATATGGAGTCATCCCATCAAGGGATTTTGAAGGCAACCTGTTAATCAAGTAAGTGGCTGTAGATACAGCCTCAGCCCATAAGTAATTAGGTAAATGCTTTTCATTTAACATAGACCTTGCAGCTTCAACAATTGTCCTATTCCTCCTTTCTGCCACTCCATTTTGCTCATGTTGGAAGCAGCCAGAGGCACAGACAACGCGGAAGCATGTAACAACGGAGCAGGGAGCCAGTCAAATCTTTTTTCAAAGAATCATGTTCTAAAAATACTTTTCAAAAACCTCCAACAGTGATTTTTATCACTATTGTAACATATGTAACATAGAAAACCCCATTTTGTAATCCATAGCTCCATTTTGTGCAAGTCGAGGAGTCCTCGAGCTTGAGGAGCTTAGGTAGAACAAGTGTATCAATTTTCGTTATTTTTAGACACCGTTTACCCTTCCAAATAGCCTCTAGGACCTAATTTTTAACTATGCCGGTCACTAGATGTGAAATCGGTCAAAACTAGTCTAGAAACTATAAAAAGAGCTAGAGAGCTCATTTTTGAGGTTGGTTAGTGTTGGTTAGCTTGTTGGAGTTTAGAGTTCTTTTGAGCTTGTAATAGTGTTCTTGAGTAATAGAGTTGATTTCTCACCTTCCATTGTGTCTTGCTTGTCTCTTCGTAGTGTGTGTGTATGTGTGTGTGCATTTCTATGCTTCTCACCTTCACTCTCACTTCATCTCACATTCACGATCTTCATATCACTCCTATCTCTTCCGCGGATTGACATTAAGGAGGTGGAGCTTCTTAACGTGGTTCTCACCATTGTGCTAGAGCAACACCAAATTTGGCGCCGTTGCCGGGGATCGAGTCTAGGACAAATGTGTGATGGTAAGAGTATAGCAAGAAGTGGCGTTGGAAGGTAAAAATTTCAGTTTTGTTGTTGTTTTTACTTAGCTTTTAGTGTTTTTCACCTCCCCCACACTCCATCTTCATCACCGCATCATCATCTTCATCTCCAAAAAAATCAAAAAATTCACCATATCCACCCATTCTCCTCATTTCCCCTCATTTGTGCATGCGAGAGAGTGAGAGAGAGCTTTTGTGCTTGTGTGTGCTTTGGCTTTCGTGAGTTTTCTTGCAGGTACAGAGCTCCAGTGCATCAGGAAAGCTTGGAAAAGGTAAAATTCTCAGTTTCTGTCAGAAATTTCCGACTGTGTCAGACCATCGCGATGGTCTGCAAAGTTCGGAATTTGAAGAAGGCGACCACACCAGCGTGTAGGCGACACCAGCGCCTCTAGGAATCCACACTTGCATTTGGAAAAATCATATTTTGGTGGACCATCGCGACGGTCTCAGACCATCGCGACGGTCTCAGACCATCGCGATTGTGTCACACCATCGCGATAGGCTCACGCCATCGCGACGGCTCCGCGGGACCATCGCGACGGTCTCACGCCATCGCGACGGTTCATTTGGACCATCGCGACGGTTCGCGGACCATCGCGACTGTTCGGTTGACCCCACACCATCGCGATTGGCTCATGCCATCGCGCCGACGGTGCCACGTGGCAAGTTGGACCATCGCGACGGCTCGCACCTCGCACCATCGCGACGGCTCGCACCTCGCACCATCGCGACAACCCAAAATTTTGGACCATCGCGATTGGCTCACGCCATCGCGCCCAGACCATCGCGATTGGCTCAAGCCCTCGCAGCTGTGACCATTGTGACGGTTCACTTTGGACCATCGCAATTGTTCACGTTGACCGTTGACTGACGCCATTGCGATTGTCCACTTTCACACCATCACGATTGTCCACTTGATCGAGCCATCGCGATTGTCCACTTTCACGCCATCGCAATTGTCCACTTTCACGCCATCATGACGGTTCACCCTCATGCCATCGCGATTGTCCACTTTCACGCCATCGCGATTGTCCACTTTCACGCCATCGCGACGGTTCACCCTCACGCCATCGCGACGGTCCCAGACCATCGCGATTGTCTCACACCATCGCGATTGTCTCACACCATCGCGATTATGCACCCCCATGGCAAATTTTAGGGTTTCATTTTTTGGCCAATTTTGAAGCTATTTTTGGGAAATTTTTGGGTGATTAGACTCATAGGAGACCCCTTAGCTCATATTTGGAGAAAAACCTGTTTGTCAGTTTTTACCCCCCAGGGCCTGAACGGTCATAACTTTTTCATCCGAAGTCCGTTTTTTGAGCTTAATAGCTCATTAGAAAGCTCTTGACGAGTACTACGTGACCTCAACTGTTTTTTCTTAAAGGATACGTCTATTTTTAGATAAGCTATTTTGAGGTTGACCTAGTTTGGGACTAGAAAGCCAGGGGGCAAGCATTAAAAAGTTGGGCAAAAGGGAAGGGACTTAAAAGGTGTATATACTCAAGTGCTTGATCATCCAACTGTGAATTGGTCTAATATTGGATTATTCCAGGTCTAGCAAGGGCAATCAAAGGCAACCAAGGCAAGGTAGTGAAGGGCATAAAGCTTGGGAAGCGCGGCTTCTTGGGCATCAGAGCAACCAGAAAAGCTGACTCGAGATTGGAAGATTACTCAACCCCCTCAGTCAATTCTTAGCTTAGGCTAAACGGTAGTATTGTGGATTAAAGACGATAGGAACGCCTCAAGTTCAAGAGAGTTAAATTTATCAAGTTCAAGACTAAAGTAAAGGTGTGTGACACGAAAACCTAAAGGAAAGAACATAAGTCTGACGGAACGAGAACTCAAAGTACCACAGAAAGTCGAATTCCTGACGCATACATTAAGACAAGAATCTAAAGAAATTTAAAAGGAATCAAGACAGTAATAACAAAGAATCATTGACGATCTGAGCGTGTACTGAGTGTGCAAGGAAGAAAATTAATGAACCTTAGATCGGGCAAACATATAGGCAAGTCAGACTGGCCAAGCCTTAGATCATCAGAGGCAAGTGTAAGAACTACTGCACGATCGTGGGCTCAACAATTGAACACTAGTTATCCCTACGAGAGCTCAGATACTAGTGATTCAGAAATGGCATTTAGCGCAGAAAGACGAGAAGTAGGGTCAAATGTAGCATACTTAGAAAAACCAGAAGGACCCTATAGGACTCAACTAGAGTTTCTCCGAACCAACCGATTAGGTGCTCGCATCTATGAGGATGGTTTGCGAAGGCAAGTGGTGCAAATGCACAACCCCGATCAACCCATTGGATTGGAACGTCCAGTGGTGAAATTCGAGAGAGACGCATACATAGACAAGGAAGGAACGATGTACATCTTAAGTACGCAGCCAAACAATACCAACGAGTTTGGCGTGATTCAGCCAGAGACGGAAACTAAATCTCAAGGAAAAGAACCATTAGAAGAGCCTAGAACACCTAGAGGGAAATCTGTACTGACACGAGTACTAATCCCGGATTGGATCCCTCAGGACAACAGAAGCATAGAGTTGTTTGTAAATAAAGAAACTGATGAAGCCTTTTGGAGATACAAGACAGAACTACTTAGTGAGGTAGGTATCATCACTATATACGAGTTCAAGGACCCGGATACACCTGGAAAGGTTGTATACTTGGATGAGACTTCAGAAAGAGTCTTTGTGGTACCTGACCGCGCTAAAAACACATACACATGGAGAGGTGAATTGGTATTCCCTCCATCTAGGACGAACATGAATACAAGTCAACAAGGGGCAGGAACATCCTCAGCCCATGGAAATCAAAGAGAGGGAAATAAAGAGAGACCGGAAGTAAGCTTCACTCATCCCATAGGGAGAGATAGAACAACCACGGACACTAATAGAGTAGATAGACAAAGAGATCATGGAATACTAGGTGGTAGAGATGATTTTCCTCCACCTAGACCACTCGAACACGCAAGAATATTGAGACCCACACAGTTAGTAAAATCAATGAAGAATTACTTTGATGGGACAGAAGATCCCTATGACCACGTCGCAGAATTCAAGCAAGTACTAAGAGTAGAACAAGTCGAATACATGTTCACGCAATACAACGCATTTGGACTAACGTTAAAGAATACAGCTTTAACTTGGTTCCAACCTCTGCAACAAAGGCAATTTAGAGACATCCATCACTTTTTAGAGTCATTCATCACCGAATTCTCTAAAAGTGGGATTAGACATGACACGTCTTCGTTGATTCATAGCTTTAAACAGACCCCTCAGGAAACCGTAAGACTGGCAGGACGTAGGTTTAGACAATATGTTGAATGATGTCCAATGCAAGAGCTACCCTCACAAGCCAAGCAAGTGTCATTGTTTCTAGATGGCTTGTTGAGCTCTAAACTACGCTCCTATGTGTACCTAAAAGAACCCAGAACGCTAGAGCAATGTGTAAGAATTTGTATAGACATTGAGGACAACTTAGGAGACGAGTTGGAACTCTCAAAAGTCTATAAGGACTCAGACTGTTCATCTCTAGCATCCACAAAATTGTCTAACTCGATAGAAGACCTAGCAGAAAAAGTGGCCCAGAAACTAGGAGTTTCTAGTAAACCTAGGGTACTAATGAACAAGCGTTGTTACACCTGTGGTGGTGACCATATGGCAAATGTGTGTCCCAATGCACCACAACCACAAGCCAACCCTAGTGGCCAATACTGTACAATCGAGAGAAGATACACGAATCATACGGCTCAGGACTGCCCATACAACAAACAAACCGTGAGACAGAACTACCCGCAAGCATACCCGCAGCCAGGTAGGTATCAAAGCCATTTCAATGCTCAGCCTTATTACTATAGGCCTCCTCAGAACTACCCATACCAGGCTCAACAGAGACCTCAACCTGTCTTAGCTCAGCAGCCACCCCCACCAGCGAATGTCATCTCAGTCAAATACGCTGCTGCAGAAGAGAATCTAAGTAGGGCCTTAGTGCCTTCTTCACCTTTGATCACAGAGGGTGACCCGAATTCGAACAGTTTTGACTCTACGCATGTAGATAGTCCACCCGCATATTACACAGAGTCACCAGAACACGTGGAGACATATCATTACGATAGTCCACCAGTGGAACCTAGTTGGGAGCCCGACTATGCTAATGTGATGTACACAAACCCAAATCCACGGCCCCAAATAAGACAACAAAGACCACAGGGCCCTAGAGGACCATGCTTTAGGTGCCAAGGAGATCACTTCATAAAGGATTGTCCACATCCTCCGATAACAGGACAATCACAGTACTATAACATCCAAGGCTTTTGTGCCGATTGTGGCAAAGAGCACATCATCAAAGATTGTCCTAAGAACCCTGTTAATGCTTCAAATGTGACACCGATCAACGTGATAGGTATTGTAAACAACGCAGATGGATCCAACCCTACATACGTGCCTATCCAAGCTATAACAAGAGCCCAGGCGCTCTTACAGAAACAACAGCTTAATCAAGAGAAAGTAGCCAGAAGTAGTGAAGTTGCAGAATCTAGTAGTAAAAAGACGAAATCTTGGAAAGATTCTAGAGAAAGAATTAAGAGAAAATGGAGTAAAAAGATAACTGAGTTGGAAGGAAGTTTAAAGGAATCTAGAGCCAAAATCCTAGAATTGACTTCACAGGAATTGAATCAAGAGAATCCAGCTCAGAAATCAGGATCAGTTTTAGCGGAACCCATACCAGAAAATCTAGACATGATGTTTCGTGCATATCAGGCTAGATTAAAAGAGGGACCTCAGGTAGCTGAAATGAGCAAAAACTACCCTCGAGCTGATCTAGAAATTGAGAGAACTAAACTTTGCATGAAGATGGTAGAACTAGCACAAGCTTTGTTTGAAGCCTCTAGATATCTCAATTGGAATAACATGGCAAAACCGGAAGTACATTTTCAAGGACTAATGGAGAGGCTAGAATATTTGATTGAAAGCAAAGAGAAAAAGGATCAGCCTAGGAACCCTATTGTCCCAGAGACACAGGAAAGGAATGCACCATCCCTGTCTCAAGTACCCAACACAAAAAGTCAAGACAATTTGTCTTCCATACATAAATATTCACATGAATTTTTGAGAGAAATCCAAGAAGAGAAATGGAGAAAGGAACAAGGAACTCATCCTCCTATTCAAGAAATAAACGACTTGCAGGAGCAATTTCCCCAAGACATCCCCTCTATTTATGATGATGTAGAGGAAGAGCAACTGAGCAAACACACAGGCTTTGAATCTAATTCGTTACAAGAATTACCTCAGTTCACAGGACCTTGGGAAGCAAAGTCTATTAGTATGAGAGCACCCACGATAATAGTGAGGAATGAAGAATCAGTAATCCCTAGAAACACGGAAGTGATCAAGAACACTAAAGTACAATGTAATCTCACTCTAGAGGAGTTGTTAAAGGTAAAACCAGAATTGTGGAAACATGTAGCAAATCAATTCCCCGAGCTTGCTACTACTCCCTCACAAATAGGTTCACATAAGAAGGTACCAGAGATACCCGTAGAAAAGATTGGAGATGTAAGTGAAGGAGAGGAAGGTAACACTTATCTTTCGATAACCCATCAGGGCTACAGCACGAAAGCCATCTTAGATTCAGGAGCCGGAGTAGCCATCGCTACCACCGCTTTATGGAAACGTTGGGGTAAGCCAGCATTAAGACCCACCAGGATGAAGCTACAAATGGCTGACGGACACATAGAAAAACCATTAGGCTTACTAGAAGGCATATCTCTCACCACTTGTGGTGTAGAATTTGAGCATACCTTTGCCGTTTGTGACTTTGCAAAAAATCATGCATATGAGATGATATTGGGACGACCATTCATGCGTCACTTGCAAATTGTACAAGATTGGGGAACTAATTCTTTGTACTTGCAACATTTAGGAGTGACTACCAAAGTCAATCTTAAAGACTATTCACATAGAGACGTACCCCCAATACAATGGAATACCATCCATAAGACACCAGTAGAGACCGAATCCGTGCACTCATTAGAATCAGATCCTTCTTGGTTGCATGAGGATACTCATTTATGGATGTGTAAAGTGGCCAAACAAGAGGAAGAAAGATTAGAAGCAAGGACCTTAGGTGCAGAACAACATCCACGAACCCTTCAAGATTCAGCTTACGCACCTGTAGTATTTCCAGATGAAGAGTTTGAACCCCATGGTTGGGCAGAAATCCTAGCAACCATGGATGTAGCCATCAATGAAGAACAATGGACACCCCACTGTGAGGAGGATGGCTATGAAATTTCAGTTTTCACGATAAAGCCAATCATGTGCGATGCAATTTTAGAAGAATGTGAACCTAGCACTGATGCTTTTGAGGATGCAAGCGATTTTGATTTAGAATCGATTATCATGGACCCACCCTTTGCATCAGAGGAAGAATATTTTTTCGAAGTAGAGACTCACACTCAGAGACACGAGGAAATTACGAATGAGGTGAGGTTAGCCACGGAAGTGACTACCAAGAGTGAAGGCAAGAAAAGAAAGAAGAAAGAAACCATGTCAGAAAAAGAAGAATCTTTATTTGAAGTACCCGAGAACTTCAAGAAATATGAAATCGAAGATAGAAGAATCATGGTACGAATGCCTAATAGAAAAGCGAATGACGGACAAGTATATGATAACCAAGAGAAAACCAAGAAAATAATAGTTGCTATAGAAGGAGAAGAAGAAAAATGTACATACATAGGGCATGATTTGACAACTGAAGAAGAAGAAGAGCTAGTTGCCCTATTGCGCGAATATAGAGATGTTTTTGCTTGGAGTTACAAAGATTTGAAAGGAGTAGATCCAGATATATGTTCTCATAGAATCCCTATGACTCCAGATGCAAAACCGACAAAACAGAAACCGTACACATACAATGATAACTACGCTACGAAGATTAAAGAGGAGATAGATCGCTTGATAGAAGCAGGATTCATTTACGAAATTGAGCATACCGAATGGGTATCTCCCATTGTGGTTGTGCCCAAGAAGAATGGAAAATTGCGAGTGTGTATTAACCTTAAAAAAGTTAATGCCGCCACGATTAGAGATAGTTATCCTCTTCCTATCACAGAACATCTATTGGAAAGAGTTGCGGGCAAGGAAGTTTACAGCTTCCTTGATGGTTTTTCAGGCTATAATCAAGTAGCCATTGCTCCAGAGGACCAACACAAGACGGCATTTGCCACTGAATGGGGCATATTTGCATTTCGTGTAATGCCTTTTGGGCTCACAAATGCACCCGCCACTTTCCAACGACTCATGTGTCATGTTTTTAAGGAATTCTTACGCAAGAGTTTGGAAGTTTATGTTGATGACTTATGTGCTCATTCAAATGTAAGACAGACGCATATCCCAGAGTTAAGGCAAATATTTGACAAATGTCGAGAATATCAGGTTTGTTTGAACCTAGAAAAATGTGTTTTCATGGTCAGACAAGGCAAAATTCTAGGACACATTGTGTCAAAAAATGGAATCTCTACGGATGAAGAAAAGGTGAAGGTAATTGCAGATTTACCTAGACCAACTAATGTGAAAGAGGTACAGGCATTTATGGGCCATTGCGGTTATTATAGGAGATTCATACACATGTATGCAATCATAGCCAAGCCTTTGTACTCTCTTTTAACCGATTTCGAATGGACAAATGAATGTGAAAATTCATTCAATGAACTTAAACGACGCTTGTGCTCAGCACCTATATTGACTACCCCAGATTGGAGTAAGCCATTCCATGTACATGTGGATGCATCCAATTACGCCATAGGATGTGTGTTAGCACAACCCACGAATGAAGGTAACATAAATCTCCCCATAGCTTACGCGAGCAGACAATTGAACGCAGCAGAAAGAAATTACACCACAACGGAACGAGAAGGATTAGGGATGATCTATGCAGTGAAGAAGTTTAGGCACTATTTGTTGGCAAACAAATTCAAGTTCTTCACAGATCATCAAGCCCTATTGTACTTAGTCAACAAGCCATGTAACACAGGACGACTAATACGTTGGTTTCTATTACTCATGGAGTATGATTTTGAAGTAGTAGTCAGGAAAGGAAAGACACATCTTAGAGCTGACCACCTTTCGAGATTAACCTCAGGAGAAGCTCCTCAAGGAGTAGCGGATGATCTACCAGATGCATATTTGTTTAATCTTGAGATAGCACCAGAATGGGCTAAGCCTATAGTCCCTATTCTCACATATGGACCCAAGAATCCTAGGATAAAGATCAAAGAGGAGAGATTACCAAGTCTCAGAGATACCAAATAATGGCAGGAAGCATATATAAACAGGATAATCAAAAGATTCTTGCTTGTTGTGTAGATGAATCAGAACATGGGGATTGGTTGCAATTAGCACACCTAAGTGCATTAAAGCAACATCATTCAAAACATCGAACATTACAGACTCTGCATAGACTAGGAGTATATTGGCCTACGATGGAAGCAGATGTCTACAAGTTGTGTAAAGAATGCCATGTTTGTTGTGAAAGACCACCAGTAGAGCATGCTACATTATATCACGTGTCTCTCACACCAGACTGGAGTGAACAATTAGTGACATACTTGAGGACGAAGACATTCCCTCAAGGCATGACCTTAGCTCGACAACGTAGTCTAGAGCAGGAAGCTCAAGACTATTCACTTATTGGCGATAATCTATACAAAAGAGGACGAGATGGATATCTAAGACAATGTGTTCATGAAAGCGATTATCTGAGCATACTAGAGACTGCACACCAAGGTGTTGCAGGAGGTCATTTTGGACCAGATAGGATAATCAAAGCCATCCTCTTTGCAGGATTATGGTGGCCCACTCTTCACATGGATGCTCATACCTATGTAAAGAGATGTGATGTGTGCCAAAGAACTCAGTTTCCTACTCGCAGAGATGAAATGCCATTGAAACCCATGATGGGCGGACGTGCATTTTCTCAGTGGGGTATAGACTTTGTAGGACCCATTAACCCCCCTGAAAAAGGTACACATGCGGAATACATTATTGTTGCCACAGATTATCTTACGAAATGGGCAGAGGCAAAAGCCACGAAAAAGAATGATGCACACACAACTGCAAAATTCTTATTTGAGAATGTCTTTACAAGAGATAGACTGCCTATAGAATTAGTGAGCGATCGAGGCACTCACTTTTTAAACCAAGTCATTGAATATTTGTTACAGGATTTTATGGTGATTCACAAGAAATCCGCACCATATCATCCTCAGGCCAATGGTCAGGCTGAAAGCACTAATAAGATCCTTTGTAACGTACTGACGAAACTCGTGAACAACAAACGTTCAGATTGGGACAAACAGTTACACCACGCTGTTTGGGCATATCGAGTGGCCTACAAGACCGTACTCAATACAACTCCCTTTCAGATGGTTTTTGGTCAGAATGCAGTGCTTCCTTTGGACTTCTTGATACCGACCCTTAAGGTTGCACAAGAACATCAGTGGACCGGCCATGAATTATCAGCGAGAATAATGGACTTGGAACGATTAGGAGAAACCAGGCTAAAGGCGGCAGCAGGAATATATGCAGCGAAGAAGCGACAGAAAGCATATTTTGATGCACATGTGAAAGATAAAGGCCTAAAAGAAGGACATTTAGTTCTAGTATATACGTTGAAACAACACACACGGAAGTTAGAAAAGCGAGGTTATGGACCTATGATCATTAACAGACTCTCAACAAGTGGAGCAGTACAATTAGCCACTTTAGAAGGAGATATAATGCCTAATTATATTAGTGGTTGTAGAGTCAAGCTATATCAGGAACCTCTTACTGAGGATATGCTTAGACGACTCACGTTGGCAAAGAAGCATAAGGAGGAAGAAAATAGAATACGAGCGGAAGCTCAGCCAGAAGCAATAGAACGCATTAAACGCATGAAGTTAAGAAGACAAGGACTAGGGAGAGAACATTATAACCATCTGGAAACTACACCCAGATATCCCATGGCCATGTGTCAAGTAAAGTCAACCACTCATCCTAGTATAGTGGACAGGAGACCATTCATTACAGTCAGGCTAGAGCACGACAACCCGTGCCAAGAGCTCAGAGCTTTAATTGACTCAGGTGCTGCGACTAGTGCGATTAGATGGTCCCACTATAAGGATTCAGGAATAGAAATGCGGCCAATTGAGGCATACCTCATAGGGCTAGGAGGCATGGAAACCCCTTGCATGGGTGAGGTGGACCTTCCTATCCTCATTAAGGAAGTGACCATGACAACGAAGCTACTAGTGTGCCATGATGACGACCTGATAGAACCCCTAATCCTTGGCCAAGATTGGCTATACGATCACTCAGTGGACCTAAATCTTAGACAAGGCTCCTTACAGATTGGAACCTTAGAACAGAAGCGAGTGATACCGCTTGACTTCCCTAACGGCATTCCAACTGAGGTTTGTAACCCTAGACCCTATGAAACGCATGCGACGGAAGACCGGAAGATCTTGGGTCAGACCAGTCACGTTACGTCTACACCAACCCACTCGGGCTTGGCTATGGACAGTTATCAATCAGAAGACGACAGGAGATCTTCCATGGGGCTTCCTGCAAACTAGAAGGGGCAGCTACCCAACCGCTAGGGCAGATGAACACAATCAGCGGTCAGGTGGGTTGCATCAGCGGCCAAATGAGCACAACACACTGTGGTGCTCATCCTTCCAAACTTGCTGCGGACTGGCCTAGATTAAAGATAAGGAACCAATCACTTCCTAATGGGCAGGTCACGCAAGTGTTGGATCTCCCTTCTTTTCCAAAGCAGAGCGTCCAATGGACCTCTCAAACCCAACCACGAAGGAGTCAACCACAACAAAGGAACCCAGACCGACGACACCACCAGACAAGGCAAGGAAAGCAGCAGTATCAACATCACAGAACAAGTGGCACGAAACAAATATGGGTGCCAAAAGGACAGCAACCACAGGCTATCGGTAACACTGCAGACGAGAACAGGACGAAGTTTCAACAGAAGCAGAGTCAGCATCCAAAGTCCCCTCGATCTTCTTTCCCAAGTACAAATACTCGACAGATTTGGATCGCCAAGAAATACCTTATCCATAGACCCACACCCATGCAGATTTGGGTACCCAAACAATGTATTATAGCCCAACCCTCTAGCCATGTAATATATACCCCTCCGAAATCTTTTCATCCTTCAATACCACCAAACCCGATACCACTTTTTGTCCCTCAGCAGAAACATACCACACACTCAAAGACTCTTAGGAAATGGATACCGAAACGTATCCAGACATCTTCTTGTACCATCGTATCTAACAATTCTCCCACCCCGTTTAAACTCCACCCTTGTACTAATTCACCTTCAACCAAACCTTGTATAAATTCATACACCCAAACCCCACATCATGCATAATAAAAGCTCATCAAGAATTGCAGGCATAACCTGACCATGTAGGCGTCTAGAGACCTGCATTAGTTTTGCAAATAATCATTGCATCAATCACTTCACGACACTTGGCTACACGGGTTACACATCGGTTATGGAAAGGGATTGCGGTCTCACCTTAATGGGATCATAATTAATTTCCATACTAATGTGTTAATCTTTTGTAGCAGATCTTTTCCATTAGCTCATCAGTCATCATGCAAGCCGAAGCAAGACCATCAGAAGCTGGCCCCAGTGCACCGATGGCCACGATTGGAGAATTACTCGCGGAATCTTATCCTACTATGCAACCACCAGAGTTTCAAGGTTTTCCAGGACCCATGCCAATCGATGATCCTCCTAGAGGATATACGGAGAAGATCCATCGTAATTCTCATTGGTTTCAAGGCTTAGCAGGACCATTAGCAGACGCTGATTTCATATTTGAGGCCAATTTGGCATTTGATCTTCGCACATGGACCAAGTACCAGTTCTTGTCAAGAGAATTTGAAGGACTACAGAATACACCAGATCTAACGCACGTTTGGGCAAGAGCGGGATTTACAGAATATTTTAGTGACCCTCTGCCTAAACCCGATTTTTACAGATGTTTTTACTTGGTAACCACCTTAACGGCTTCAGAGAACAAGGATCTACCCGGCACATTCATGTTACCATCCTTGGTAAATGATCCTCCATTTAGAAGGTTTTATTTGTCTAAAGATTTAATTCGCGCAGCTCTGAAAATACATGGAACACACACTTCGACGGAGAGAGAACGGCTAGTCCCAGAGCAGATGAAACGTGGTGACATAACTAAATGGGAGGATATTTCTGCTATGACACCTGAGCTCTCCAAGCCATTACGGATATGCATGCAGCACTTTGCTTTCCCAGCTCAGGATCGTTTTACCATGCCTCACAAGAGAATCTGGTTTGGATTGTACTTAGCATGTACTGGACCTCAAACTGTTGATCTAGCCAGCTGGATAATTGATCAGCTCTATTTGGCACAACATAGGTGGGAGCGAAAGAAGGTAATCAATGGGTGCTGCGCCCTCACCAGGATCATATATATGTGCTTGGCGTATGACTTACCAATTGAGCGTGCCATGACCAGTGAGGAACTGAAAGCATTTAAAGGCACCACTAGGAAGGCTAGAAAGTCTAGCAAAGGCAGAGCCGGAAAGCGGATAAGAGGTACTATCCCGTGCCTACAAGTCCCAGAATCACCCTCGCCACAACCATCTCCAGAGAAGTCACCAACAGCAGCCACTCCCACGGTACCACCAATTCGTATACGGTTATCAAGACCAGTTATGCTTGAGGGCACCACCAGTACTGTTGCACCCCAAGCAGCCACAACCACAGAACCTATCACCACAGCAGCTGAACTTCCCACCACTATTGGTGCGGAAGCTTTCTCTTTTCCAATACCCCATTTAGAACCAGGACAAGCAGAGCCACTGGACCAAACTTTTGATTTTGAGATGCCCGATGCATTCTCCAATGAGTTCCAGTTTTCAGAAGGACAATTGTTTTCTCAAGAATTTGAAAGGCCTAGCTACCCTACCACACCCAGGGATCAGCCACAAGGACAGATCGTGTCCAGCTCTGATGACGAAAGAACAGCAACCAATGACGACGAAGGAGACGACGAAGCTAGCCAGGGAACACAGGAATCCCAAGAGCATGAACAGACAGATGGCCAAGGCCAACAAACAGACACACATGGTGATACAAGTACCCATGAAGATGAAACTTACGAAGCAGCAGCTTACACACTAGCTATCAAGAAGCTGTATAGAACTATGGAAAAAGTTTGGGCACGCAAAAAGCTGACAAAGGAAGAGAGTCAAACAATAATAGAACAAGAACTTGTCACAGGCGGATTCGAAGACGCATACATCAAAGGATTCCGCGAGTTAGTCAAATCAGTAGGCTCCAACGAAGCGCTCAGGTACTTGCAACGAAAGCCACTACCACAGTTTGACCCCCGCAGAGTACGACTACTTTCAAAGCCCGGCGAATACATTCGTGTACCAACAGGAGCACAGTCTTCTGAACAAGCCAGGGAGGCACGCCTCGTCCCCGAAAGTTCGTCGGCTGTAGAAACCATCTTTGTAGATTCCCCACCCAGCACTACAGCTGTACAAACCTCAGTAGTCACTGAAGTACCGACCACCCCAACCGCTCCTCTCTCACCGCCAGTCCATCCACCCTCCCCTCTTCACCCTCCTTCCCCCAGACCAACATCTTCATTCGCCAGTGGCGTTGCAGAAATTGTCTTTACGACCACTAACCCCACAATTCCCGCACCCATTAGCCCTAGTCTACCCCCTCCCACACCCACCTTTCTATCCAACCCATTCCTTCATCAATCTTTTCCATCTTTCCCCACAACTCCAAGACCCCTTTTCCCATTCCCACCACCATTAACCTTCTCCCCCGTCTCACCTCCCCGACCCACTGTAACCCCTCTTTCCCCTTTCTACCAAGCTGCTCCAGCCATCCCCCCTGTAAATTACCCCTCAACCTTTGTAAATCCTGTATTTACACCAGCACGAGTACCCACGATCACACCCATATTCACGGTCACCGCACTAGACACGTCCACTGACATGGACATCTCACCACCCACTGCACCATCACTCACTTCACTTACGGCACAAACATTTTTAGGCACATCACAATTTTCAACAATCACTACATCATCCACCTTCCCACCCCCATTCCCCATTCCCGTTGCATCTACACCAACTGCATCTTCATTTAGCACCCCATTAATACTATCACCCACTGTAGATAATGCATTTCGACAGATGTTCATGTGTATGACGCAAGTAAGAGATGAGTTCACATCTCTTGGTGATAATTATCAGCAGCTGCAGAGGACAACCAATGACTTACAGTCGCAGCTTAATTTATTGTCTATTGAGAATGCCTCTCTGAACACCCGATACCAGGAATTACGCGAGGCTTATCACAAATTGGAACTAGAAAGCGAAGAAAAGACCAAGGAAGCAACTGCTGACCTGGATAACTTATTAAGAGCCCAGACAGTCCGCAATGCAACGCTAACACGAAACATGGGCTTAATACGAAGACACCTAGCAGCCGCCAAGGAAGAAAACCAGCGCTTACAGGATCAGAACCGAGAAAACTTAGAAGCAGCGCTCGACCACCCAGACCAACCACTCCGTCCTAGCAGGTTCAAAGCCATTCCTTCAGACTTGATGAAAATGCTGCTAGACGATCATGTAAGATTACTAGATGAATACGACCGCATGAACGAGGAGTTACAGAAACTCAAAGAAGATCACAAATTACTCCAGTTACGAGAACCGGCACACCAAGACATACCAGCACCTGTGGACCCCTCTCCTGACCTCCTAGAGGAACTCAACTCATTACGGGCCCAGGTATCACACCTTGAATCAAGGATCGCAGTATATGAAGCACCACCAAGGCCAGATTCCCCACCTGAGCTACCAGCTGAGGAAGAAACTGTCACCATCCCGGTGGAGGAAACGTTTGAAGAAGCGTACGAGCCACAACCCATCCCAGGTGGATGCGTCACGGCCGAGGGCCAGATGACTTACGAACTCCCGACCCCCGCGTGGATGAAGACTATTGAGGAACTTGGAACAACGCACTCAGCGAGAGTAGAGGCACAATTACATGCCATGGCGATGATAGAAGAAAGAATATTACAGTCTCCATTCTTTGCTCATTTGGCCCCGCGACGATACATATATGGGCATGAGCTACAGTATAAACCGTATTTCATGTTAATGGCCGAATACCAGTTAGCCATTGAGAAAGAGACAGGTAAGAAACCATCGCATGCGACTCAATTCGAGGAGGTTGATTTGCCACTAGATGCACAGCAAGGAAGGATCTATCAACCAGAGTGGCGAAAAGATTTACTACAGCAGTATCCAGAGATGATGAGTACATGGGTAAAGGCACCTTTGCATTTGAAGTACAATCCGTGTTGGGGACCAGTGCCATGACGCCGCTCCTGGACTGCCTTTGCTATTAAGGTACAAAACAATAAGCAGTGCCAAGACTGGTTGAATTACCCCTATTTTAAGCCACCCATTGAGTTACCAACTGTTGGCTACATGATGGCTACAATTCGCCACTGGCTCCCTAGATTAAAGCATATGGACGATATAGCGGCGCATATGACTGTCAAAATCTTTGACATGATGCAAATGATTTTTAAAGTCTTCCGACGCGTCAAGGCACCCCATGTCAACACCCCGGGCTTTGAGCATGGCAATTTTGACCTGGTATATGATATGAGTACAACGCCATCGCTACGAGTGTGTTATGCCTGGCATTGCAGAATAAAATATCTACCGGCGTGCTACAAGCAGACGTTCTAAGAGATGTTCACAACCGGCTTCTGGGAATACCATTCAGAGGTATTCATAAGCAGGCCTACACATTTATTACAGTTATTTGCCTGTGAACGAATGGTTTATTCCACACACTATCAGCTCCCGCCATCGGAAGAACCACAACCAATAGACTGGGAGAAACTCGAGGCCGACCTGGCCCGAGGCATTCGTATCTCCGAGCACACCCTCGCTCAAGACCTCCTACAGAACTATATCCGGCAGACCTCGCAACAAGGTTCTGTCAGGGATGACAGAAGCGAGAGGGAGGGGGGTGTTGGAAGCAGCCAGAGGCACAGACGACGCGGAAGCATGTAACAACGGAGCAGGGAGCCAGTCAAATATGTTTTCAAAGAATCATGTTCTAAAAATACTTTTCAAAAACCTCCAACAGTGATTTTTATCACTATTGTAGCATATGTAACAAAGAAAACCCCATTTTGTAATCCATAGCTCCATTTTGTGCAAGCCGAGGAGTCCTCGAGCTTGAGGAGCTTAGGTAGAACAAGCGTATCAAGTTTCATTATTTTTAGACACCGTTTACCCTTCCAAATAGCCTATAGGACCTAATTTTTAACTATGCCGGTCACTAGATGTGAAATCGGTCAAAACTAATCTAGAAACTATAAAAAGAGCTAGAGAGCTCATTTTTGAGGTTGGTTAGTGTTGGTTAGCTTGTTGGAGTTTAGAGTTCTTTTGAGCTTGTAATAGTGTTCTTGAGTAATAGAGTTGATTTCTCACCTTCCATTGTGTCTTGCTTGTCTCTTCGTAGTGTGTGTGTATGTGTGTGTGCATTTCTATGCTTCTCACCTTCACTCTCACTTCATCTCACATTCACGATCTTCATATCACTCCTATCTCTTCCGCGGATTGACATTAAGGAGGTGGAGCTTCTTAACGTGGTTCTCACCATTGTGCTAGAGCAACAGCTCAGGAGTGTACCTTGTAGTTACCTCTCTTTTGATTCCTCTTTCTTGAAGAAAAGAATCAAAATCATGGGAGAAGTATTCTCCCCCTCCATCTGACCTTAGCCTTTTTAGTGATTTACCTGTTTGATTCTCCACAAGAGCCAAATATCTTTTGAAACATGAAAAAACTTCATCTTTGTGTTTCATAAAGAATAGGATAGTCCATCTGCTGCAATCATCAATAAAGGAAACATAATACCTTGATCCAGATATTGAAGCTTCCTTGCTAGGTCCCCATACATCTGTATGAACCAGCTCCAAGAGATCTCCATGCATATAACCTTTCTTCATGAATGGTAACCTGTGAGACTTTCCAAATTGACATGCACTACACTTATAAATCATATGTTGTTTTGACAAATTAGGAAGTCCAAGTACACTTTGGTCCCTGCAGATTTGCTTTAATGACCTTTCACCAATATGTGCTAACCTTTTGTGCCATACTTCCAATTCTGTGAGTGTCTGACTACCATAATTAAAGAGAGCAATGTTTCTAGTGTCCTGTAATTCAAATGTGAACAATCTACCTGTCTTTTCACCTTTTGCAATTCTTCTGAATCCTTGACTTGGATCTTCAACAAATGCTCCTGCTTTTGTGAACCTGACTTGCAACCCTTTCTCTACTATCTGCCCAACACTTATCAAATTCTTTGTAATGGTAGGGACATAGAGTACCTTACTGAGTAGGTTGATGTTTCCATCGGGTGCTTTGACATTACCTATTTTCTCCACAGGATGTTTTGTATCATCTCCTGTTTGTACCTCATGCTTATTCCTTGGATCTTCTAAATCCGATAGGAGTGCCACATTTCCTGCCACATGATTTGAACAACCTGAATCTATGTAGAAAACATGCTCATCAGATTTACCTTGTGGCATAGCCATGTTCATGATCAATAATGAATCCTCTTTGTTTGAGTCTTCTGTGTAGTTATTGTAGTCTCTCCTTCCTTTGTAGCCTCCTTGATAGTTTGAATGATTGTAGTTGTTGTAGTTGCCATGGTAGTTGTTGAACCTTCCTCTTGAGTAGCCATAACTTCCTCTATTGTATCCTCTGCCTCTTTGATTCCTGGAATTCCTAAAGCAATTTTCAGTTGTATGATTAGTTAATCCACAAATAGAACATGAGTTGGAGTCTTGGGATCTCCCCCTGCCTTGTCTACCTCCTCTTCCTCTACCTCTGCCATGTCTTCCTCTACCTGCATAGTTAGCTTGATATGTACCTGCTTCATCATCCACTTTCTTTGCCTTTCCTTTGTTATCTTTAGACTTGCTTTTATCCGTGTATAAAGCTGAAGATTGATTACCTTTAGAGCTTTCTCCATTTTTGATAAGCTTTGCCTCTTGAGTAAGTAGTTGTCCAATGAGTGTGTTGAAATCAGGTACATGCATGTCCATGTACAAATCCATAGCTGTGGTGAATGCTTCTCACTTGTCATCTGCCTTCAAGCCATTGATCACCTGCCTTACAATTTGCTCTTCATCTATTACCTCTCCAATGCTTCCCAACTGATCCGCTATGTCCTTGAGCTTTGTGACAAAATCAGTCACATTTTGTTTGGGAGCCTTCTTGAGAGTTGTGAACTCCTGCCATAGTTGATGCTTCCTAGCTTTGGTACTTGAAGAAAAGAAAGCTTCAAGTGCATCTCACACTTCCTGAGATGTCTTACAACTTCTAATGTGAGGCAACAAAAAATCTGAGATAGAGTTGAGGAGATAAGACCTTGCAAGTGCATCCTTGGAGCACCATGTGCTCAATCTTTCTTGCTCTTCTTGTGTTGGTTGACTTTTGTTCCTCAAACTTGGCATAACTTCATCTCCAGCCACATAACCATATAAACTTCTACCTTGGAGATAAGCTTCCATCCTTAATGACCAAGCTGAGTAGTTACCTCTGTCCAATTTGTCAATTGATGAAGGAAATCCAACTGCCATGTTGTCCAACCTTGCTCTGATACCACTGTGAAGAGATGGATAGGTATGTGCTTGAAGATGAAGAGGTGTTGCAAAATCCTTGATCTACACCACCCAAATGAACTCCAGGAGTATATGGTGGGCCCTTTTAGCTTGCCAATGGATGTATTAGACACCCTATGTACCTTGGAAGATCACTCTCAAAAAGATAGATCAAAACAGATAAGTTGGAGTTAGCTCAGAGGTGAAAACTTTCTATTCTTGGTTCATACACCTGTCCAGTGTTTTACATAATTCTCTGAGCACAGCAGCAATTAGCTTAATTCCTCTTGGGGAAGTCTAGGTAGCTTAAAGAGCTAACTTTCAAGAGTAATCTCATCAAAAATAACAAAGCACACACTGAGAATGAGTTTTAACAAGTGATGACATCATCCCGATTTTCACGGGCTGCTACAGAAATAGACTAGTGAGCAGAAAAATCACCATAACTCAAAATGTAGAAATCCAATGATTTTGAAAATTTGTATGGTTATACTAGACAGTAGGCTGAATCCAACAAGCTTTAAATCACTGAATTTGGATAAGTAACCACTGAGAAACAGCTCTGACATGATGAGTGAAAAAGTCGGGTACCTGACAGAGAAGTGAAGATGAACAGACCCTGTTGACTTCAAATGCACATAACTGAAGATTGCAACATCCAAATGACATGAAAATTTGTGAGAATATATTAGACTTATAGAGCTAACTTTACCAAGTTAAATCACTGAAAATGATGCACCAAGCTTAGAGAAAACATCTCTGCAAGATGACTGAGAAAACTGAGAGTAATGGCAGTGAGTAGTACACTTCACAAGAACATGGAAAGATGAACTCAAATAATCATGAAAATGAAAGTATATGGCTTGTACAATACAATGACTTACTGATACATATGTGTGCCTTGTAATCACACCTTGATATGGCATAAAGCTCAGCTCTTGGAGGTCTTCACATAGGTCTCTCTAACCATGACTAAAACTGCCATCTATTTATAGTTGAGTTTGGGAGGCTAACTTCCCTCAATCACTCTCCAATCAATCAATGATTGATTTGATTCTCTACCTACCACAAATCACGAATTCGTGGCTCCTCTTTCCATTCTTGATCAAGTGGACTCAACCACTTAAGATTCTTTCACTTTTACATTAAGTAAACTCTTCAAAAGTTACAAGAGGTAGTTCACAAGTGAACTTTACATAGTCTTCTTTTTAAAGCTTCTTCTAAGACTTTGTGAGACTCAAGCCAATACTTAGGCTTGTCATAGACTTGCTCCAACAAATTCAGCCACTGTTTATTTATAGCTCCGCTTTTTTGCAAGTCCAAAAATTCTCTAATCTCCCTTCTGCGTGGTATAGGACAAAATGAAGGGTTTACTTGGAATAAATATGGTGCTGCTTGCCAATGCACCCGTAGTGTGGGATGTTTCTCCAAAAACTTTCTTCGCCAGATAGGTTGCGCAGCTTCGAATTCTTTCTAACTGTACGCGAATGTGTCTTGGTTAAAATTTAGCTGCTCATCTAGACTTTTCTATGTAATCTTCTTTATATATCGTCTCGTTTTCTCTTTCAATAGTTCGTACGGAATATTGAAAGGCTTCATGATCTTGTCCAAGTCTTTACCTTTGATCTTGGCCTCTTTCATTACCTTAATGACTTCATTTTCAAAATTCTCCGTCAATCGGGACACCACTAGTGCCCGTTCCTTCTGACTTATTTCTGCAGTGTATGGCATTGGATGATCATCATGTATATCTGCCATCTACTCATGTATTGGAGAATTATAGATCGGGTGAGATAGAGGACTTACCTCTACCTCGTCAGTAGGATTTTCCTTAGCTGGCACCATTGGTGTCCCGATCACTGCGTTCTGATTGATTTGAAATTCTAATTTTTCTATGCGTTCAGTCTTTTCTTTATTTTCCTGTATGGCTGCTCTGAGTGCTTCTTTTGCTGCAAGTAATTCATTTTCGATTTCAGCCACATTGTCCATGTTTTCACTGTAGCTGGCTGCAATTCTCCCATGTGCTGTATTCAACTATTTTTGCAGTTCATTTATTTCGTGACTGTACTTCTGTTCCGATTCTTCTCTCATTGCGCGCTCTTGTCTCAACAATTCTGCATGTTATGCTAGCTGATCTCTTAATTCTTTTTCTTTGGTTTCGGATGATTCCTGTTGCTCAATTGGTTGATCATACAATAATGATTTCATCAATTCTTTATTTCTGCTTCGTAACGTGTCATTCTCTTCCATGTATAATTTTAGTTTTGTCTCAAGTAATGTGCTTCTAGCTTTCAATCTTTCTTTGTCGGCTTCGCTTGCATCATGTAATCGCTGTAAATTTGCGAGCTGTGTTTGCAGTTGGTGATGCTGAGTGATTAATGTGTCATATTGCACTTTGACCTCCAGCATCTCCGTGTTTTTTATTGCTATTTCCTTTTGAGCCTGAATTAATTGCGATGACAGTTGTTCGCTCATGATCTAGAATTGATTTTTTTCTCGCATGGCTCTATCATAGTTTGCATCTATGTCCATCATTTGTTGTTGCGTATCCATGGCCGTTTGAATCATTTGTTTTACTACAGGCTTCAGCTGAGTAACATCCACATTGAGCCATGTTTTCGGTATACTCGGTTCTTCGCCGGTTGTGACATCTTTGCCCTGTGCCACATGTAATGTAGTGTCATGGGGCTGCCTAATCTGAAGCTGGATCCTTGGCTCAGCCACCATGTTTTCTTTATTTCCTTGAGGTGTATCATCTGGTACCTCAATCACAATTTGTTCTTTATTTTGTAGTACCTCCGAATCCATGTTCACTGGAGTTTGGATTTCCTCTTTGATAGGTGGTTTTACATATGTAACACTGGTTGGAGCTTCCTTGATGCTTATTTTTGTATTATCATTCAATTGAATGACATGCTCCGATTTACTAGAATCTTCCACGCTCTTTTTCTTTTCTTCATGGTTGTCCGGCGTCACTTCAACTTGATTGATTTCATTCCAGTCTTCTTCTTGAGTTTCTGTTCTTATATCAATGTCCAGAGTATCTTTTTCAGGACTGGATTCTGTGTTGGAACTAGAATCATCTATGCCCAATTCTTTGTATCTCCCTGATTGTTTTGGTGTCTTCTTTGTACTCCGTTGTTGTTTCTCTTGACTTGCCTGTCTATAATGATGACCTTGAATATTTAGATTTACCTGCCCTTGCATGTACTGGTGTGTCTCTTCGAGGGCAGCGGAGAGATCTCTCTTTGTAATAGGCATTTGAGCCGTCGTGATCTTAGGTAATAGATGTATCCTCTTTGATTGAGGTGTAGCTTGAGCTTCTTCCTCTCGTAGATGCTTCGTACCCCTCATGGGTTTTTGTGAGCTGGTTCCGACCTCTTCCATAACCATAACAACTGCTTTCTTTTTCTTAGGGACCGTAGCAGATTTGGCATATTTTGCTAGCCCTTCTGAGGTTGGCATTTCACGTAAGCAGTTTTTCATGTCGAGAGCCTCATATATGAGTAATGTCAAGGCAGAACTGCCATTTAAAAACTTCTTCTGGGTCCATTTCTTTTGGGCTTCGAATAGTCTTTCTTGGACATAACCAGTCAGGTTCACTTTGTTTCCAATTTGTCTCATGGCATGTGATAGTAGTTGTACTACGATCCTTTGTGGTGCAGTGTATCTGTGCATACTTGCGAAACAGAAATGTTGATGCACCAGGCGAACTGCCTCTTCAATATCAGTCCTGTTTATATCTAAAAATGACCTCTTTTTAGGATCATGGCATTCTTCTTTAACATTTGTAATTCCATCTTGATTCCATCCAAAGGCTTTGTTGATTAGTTCATGTGTAAATTGAACCGTTTTCCAAGTCCCTACTTTATCCAACACTCGTGCTTCTGGAACTGATATTTTTGTTGCTGCAGGCTGCAGGGTGTTCATCACTTATGTACACCTTTGAAAATCTGGTAAATGAATTGGCAATTTGAGGAATGCTTCTAGGCCTGCCTGTGTCCATACTTCTTCAATGTGCGGTAATCCCTGTATTATTGTTTTGAACTCTTGCGACATGATAGGGAAGTAGTGATCCACATCCATGATCTTGATAGTGGCCATGAAAATGAGGCCTGACACTGGTTGGTCCTCCTGAAACCAATGTCCTCTTGCTTTAGTGATTGATTCTAGTGGAAGAAGTTGTACCTCTTCTTCTTGCGTAGCTTCGGAATTAGTAGATGCCATCTGCACCCAATATAGAGTATGAATTAGTGGCCATATATTATCAGGAATCCTTCTTCATTTGTTTGTCATAAGCTTGATATTGCTCTGAGTGAGTAATGTCGTCCCTTTCCCGTGGGTGTGAGAAAGGTAATACCTGGATTTTTCACATTTTTAGATATTTTTATATTTTCACCTGAAAGGAAAACAGAAAAGTTAGATTATAGCCGAAGCGGTTATTATTTTTTGAGTAATTTTCTTAAGGTATGTACAAGTGCTCTCCTATTTCCCAAAATGAAAATGTGCTCGACTATCCTGAAATAGAAGAAAGATGTGCCGAATTCTTGGCCTTGTAATGTGGCCCTATCATGCATACTTTGGGTACTGATAACTCCACATGTGTGCAACTCAAAGTAGTTAGATGATGTATGAAGTTTGTTTTGTCTTTCGGCACCCAAATCTGCTTCATTCTGTTGGGATGTACTGTATTCTCCACCTTTTTTATGAATGTGGTTCTTCTCTTGTTGTATGTCTGCTCTCTCTGATTTTTGAATCTCAGATTGGCTTGTGTAGCGATTGCAGACTCCTTTATTTTCCTGTAGCTATTCTTTTGTGGCTGTTTTGCTCGTAGACCATGTTGGTTCTTCTTATGCTGAGGTTCATCGTTTCGGTTTAGCTTCTTTGGAGCACATGATTTAGGAATCCATATTTGCGATCGGTTCGGTTGAGCGGCTACTACTTTCTTTGGGATCCATATTGTAGCACTTCGTTGTTGACTTTGGTGCTCATAATGATTTGCTTTGTTATTTGATTGGTTGCTCCGATGTCAATAGTGCTTCTATCGTCGAAGATATTCCTTCGCTTGATCCTTCCTTATCCAAGCTTGTTTAGTGTACGGAATAGGGTATATTTTAATAGGTACAGATTTTAAATTACTCAGAGGACTGGACTCTCTTGTGCATGGTGCTTCACTGAGGTTGGCTTCAGATTGATTGACACTCTTGTGACTTGCTAGACTAGAAGATGGTATGCAAGCAGAATTCAATGTGTCCGCACAGATAGTACTTGACGAAGAGGTTTCTATAGTGCTAGTGAACATACACTCATGACTTTGTTCTTTGGAATGAACTTTTGGCTCTATACTAGCGGCTTTGATTGGTCGTTCGTCTAGCAAACTAAATACCTCACGATGTCCTATCCTGGCTGAGATGTATCCTAAAGCCAATTGAATGGTCACCTCATATTCGTAAATCCAATCTTGACCTAACACTACCTCTTCGAGTAAATCCTGATCACGACACACTAATAGCTTCTGTTCCATAGTGTTGTTGCCAAGATGCAGAGGTAAGGTGATCTCACCTATGCATTGAGTAATCGTTCCTCCTATTCCTATCAACTGTGCCATCGATGGACGTAATTCCTCTTTGAGTTTCTGTGTCAAAGAAAGTTTGATACAGCTTATGGCAGCTCATGTGTCAATGAGAGCATCCACCAAGTGGTACTCCGTTTTACCTGCTCCCAAATTTAAATATGGTTGCGTTATCTGTGAACCTAGGTTTTTAGTGGCTCTAAAATTAGCCATTGGGATGAGTTCTTCTCCTAGTCGATATCTCTCATCTCACTCTCTCATCCACTCCTTCCGTTTCTTAATTCGTTCTAGGGCTTCCTGTCTCGCTTCTTCTCGTATCCTTTCCTCCTCAATACGTCGATTCTTGCCTTTGATTAATCGAGACATTGTTTCTTCGGTCAATGGTTCTAGATATTTTTTTACTCGACATCCACTAATGTAGTTTGGTAATACTTCCCCATCTATGGTTGCTAAGCTGATGGCTCCACTTGTCGATATGCAGTTGATGATAAATGGGCCATGTCCTCTCTTCTGCAACTTCTTAGCGTGTTGTTTCAAGGTATATACCAAAACTAAATCTCCTTCCTTCAAATTTTTGTCCTTAATGTGAGCATCATAGTAGGCTTTCTGTCGCCGTTTAGCAGCATAAATGCCTGCTACTGCTTGTAACCTAGTTTCGTGAAGCTTTTCTATTTGATCCAATTGAGCTGATAGTTCATGTCCCGTCCACTCGTAAGTAGTTGCTACTCTGAGAGTGGGAATTAAGAAATCAATTGGAAAAATGGCATTTTGTCCATATACTAAGTTAAAAGGAGTAGTGCCTATGGCAATTTTATAGGCTACTCAAAATGCCCATAAAGCATGATGTAATTGTTTATCCCAATCCGATCGACCATTGTTAACAATTTTTGTGAGAACTGTACACAAGATTTTATTCGAACTTTCAACTTGTCCATTGGCTTGTGGGTGATAAGGAGCTGATTTCTTATGAATTACCAGGAATTCATTCAGCAAGGCTTCTATAACTTCATTCACAAAGTGCGTACCTCTATCACTCACAATTTCTATCGGTAGTCCAAATCTAGTGAAAACGTTCTCAAAGAGAAACTTGGTTGTAGTTCTTGCGTCATTTTTCTTGGTCGCTTTGGCTTCTACCCATTTGGTCAGATAGTCTGTGGATACAATTATATATTCGGCATGGGATCCTTTCGCTGGTGGGCTAATAGGTCCTATGAAGTATATTCCCCATTTCGTGAAAGCTCTGGCACTCATCATGGGTCTAAGTGGCATCTCATCTCTTCTAATTGGATATTTTGTTCGTTGACAAGTATCACAACGTTGCACATATGTTACCGCATCTTGATGTAGAGTTGGCCACCACATTCCAGCAAAGAGGATCATTTTTGCTGTTTTATCTGCAGAGAAGTGCCCTCTCGCAGCTCCTGTATGTGCCATCTCTAAGACAGAAAGATATTCATCTTCATGAATGCACAATCGTAATTGATTATCTCTCGCTCGCTTGAAAAGTTGTTTTCCTATAATGGCATAATCCTTACTTTGTTCTACGAGTGCACGTTTCCTAGCTGAAGTGGCTCCTTCTGGGTATTCTTGAGTCTTTAAGAATTTTACCAGAGGCATGCTCCATCTTGGTGCTACTGTGGAATAGCATAGAGTGGAGTTCTCATCTGGATTCTGTTCTTGACAGGTTTGGCATGCTGATACATAGTTATGTGCATCTCTCTGCATGGTTGGCCAATATATGCCTAACCTCCTCAGGGTTTGCCATGTTCCGTTTGCATCCACATGAGTTTTCCATTGATTCACATGTGCTTTCTGAAGCCACATCTCCTGTTCCTCTTCTTCTACACATCTCATTAGTAATCCACTTGAATCTTGGTGATACAAACTACCTGCAATGATATGAAGGTTTTTAGTCTTCCAGAGGTCCTGAGTTCGGTTTGGTGTGATCCCATCTTTAGGTCCATGTGTAAGTATAGGGATCAACTTTTCTGCCCATTGGGGACATATTTCCAAGTTAAAAAGGTACGTATCTGGCAGATCATCTGGTACACCTATGGGTGGTTCTCCATGGGTCATTCTTGATAAGTGATCTGCTCTTATGTGGGTATTTCCTTTCTTGACTACTACCTCAAAATCAAATTCCATTAGCAATAAAAACCATCGTACTAGTCTTCCTGTATTGCAAAGTTTATTGACTAAGTACAGAAGGGCTTGATGATCAATGAAGAATTTGAATTTGTTTGCCAACAGGTAATGTCTGAACTTTTTGACTGCGTACACGATCCCTAGGCCTTCTCTCTCCGTGGTGGTATAATTGCGTTCTGCTTGATTGAGTTGTCTACTGGCATAGGCTATAGGGTGGTCTAGCTTCCCTGTATCTGCAGGTTGAGCTAAGATGCAACCAATGGCAAACTTGGAAGCATCCACATGAATGTGAAATGGCTTATTCCAGTTAGGTACTCGAACGATTGGTGCTGAACTCAATCGATTCTTTAACTCATTGAAGGCTCTCTCACATTCCTCGGTCCAGTTAAATTGAGTCAAGAGTGCATAGAGAGGTCTAGCAATTATGGCATACATATGTATACATCTTCGATAGTATCCATAGTGTCCCATAAATGCTTGAACTTCTTTAGCAGTCTTTGGTCTTGGTAAATCCAGAATTACTTTGATTTTGTCTTCATCAGTTGAGATTCCATTTTTAGGGACAATATGTCCTAATATTTTTCCTTGTCTAACCATGAAGACACATTTTTCTGGGTTGAGGCATACTCGATATTGTCGACATTTGGCAAAGATCTTCTCTAGTTCAATGACGTGCTCTGATCGTATAGCTGAATAAGTACATAGATCGTCCACGTATACCTCCATACTTTTTCTCAAGAACTCTT
Source organism: Ceratopteris richardii (assembly GCA_020310875.1). NCBI lineage: Eukaryota > Viridiplantae > Streptophyta > Polypodiopsida > Polypodiales > Pteridaceae > Ceratopteris > Ceratopteris richardii. The sequence goes on from CM035410.1 coordinate 13,255,815, forward strand.
TGAACACGTGGCACATCAATCTTTGGAAAGTGGCTGGGGCATTAGTTAGACCAAAAGGCATGACTCTAAAGGCATATACTCCCCATTCAGTTGCGAATGTTGTTTTATGTTGGTCCTCAGGAGCAATGGCTACCTGATTATACCCTGAAAAGCCATCCAAAAAGCTATAAACTTCCTTCCCTGCCACTCTTTCCAACAGATGATCCGTAATTGGTAATGGGTAACTGTCCCTGATGGTTGCAGCATTTACTTTCTTCAAATTGATGCATACTCTTAACTTTCCATTCTTTTTCGGTACAACCACCAAAGGTGACACCCATTCCGTGTGTTCAATCTTGTATATGAATCCAGCATCTAACAACTTGTCTATCTTTTCCTTTATCTTTGCTGAATACACATCATTGTATGTATATGGTCTTTGTTTAGACGGTTTGGCTTCTGATGTCATGGGAATTCTATGGGCACATATAGATGGATCTACCCCCTTCAAGTCCTTATAGGTCTAGGCAAAGACATCCCGATATTCCCTTATGAGACGTATTAACTCTTGTTCTTCCTCTATTGAGACATCCTGTCCTATGAAAGTATATCGTTTTTCTCCTTCTTCTAACGTTACTACTATCTTCTTGGTTTGTTCTTTATTGTCATAAGCTATTCCTGGCTGTGCCTCTCTTTTAGGCATCTGAATAGCAATTTTTCTCTCTTCTACTTCATATTTCTTGAAGTGAGCTGGCACTTCAAACTGATCTTGTGGCTTGTTTTCTTCATTCTCTGGTTCTTTATCTAACTCCAACTCTTCTTCCTGTGTAGGCTCTTGGGTGTTTTCGTTAACTGTGGTACCTATTTTTTTATTTTCCTCCTCAGGTTCCATTGGTTCTGGCTCCATCTCAATGCTCTCATAGTCCTCCTTCCATTCTTTCTCTATCACTTCTCCTTCTTCAGCCTCTTGAAGGACTACTACATAGAGACTAACGTCATATCCTTCTTCGTCAATACATTCATTCATAGTTATTACTTCTTCGTTCACACATACATCGAGGGTCGCTAAAATCTCCATCCAACCATGGGTTTCAAACTCTTCATCTAAAAAGACTTGAGGCATGTAAGCTGGATCTTGCACAGACCTAGCTACACCTTGCCCTTGCTGCCATCCCTTTCTCCTATCCTCTTCCTTTTTGGCAGTTTGACATATCCATAGATGAGTGTCCTCGTTCATCCAAGATTGGTCACTAGAACCTATGTTGTGAACTGACTAATCATCTTCTTCCTTGTGAATTTGATTCCATTGTAAGGGAGGAACATCTTGATAAGTATAAGTGTGGAGATTTATTCTCGTGGTGGTTCCTTCATGTTGTAGATATACAGCATCTTTTCCCCAATCTTGCACAACCTTTAGCTGTCTCATGAAAGGTCTTCCAAGTATCATTTCATAGTTTCTCGCCCTTTCAAATTGACATATTGCTATGGTGTGTTCAAATTCAACTCCGCATGTGGTGAAAACTACTCGTTCCAATAATCCCAAGGGTCTTTCTGTATGTCCGTCAGCCATTTGTATTTTCATATGCGTTGGTCTTAAAGCTGGTTTTCCCCATTTCTCCCAGATTTCTCTAGTAGCAATGCCTACTCCAGCTCCTGAATCTAAGATGGCTTTGGTGGTTGTAGCTCAATGATGAGTAGCACCTCCTTTAATGTCAATCCGGGAAGACGTGAGGATGGTATGAAGACCTCGAGCAAGTGGCGGCACAAGTGCGTGAGTGAGAAGCACACAAGCATGCACACACATACACACACACGCGCACACACGGCAAGACAAAGAGAGAATCAATGGAGTTCTTTAGATTACTTTCAAAATGCTCTTACAAGTTCGTTTCAATTACAATCTAACCTCAAAAATGAGCTCTCTAGCTCTTTTTATAGTTTTTGACTAGCTTTGGCCCTGTCCAGACCTAGTGTCCGGCCTAGTTAAAAATTAGGTTCCAGGGCTTATTTGAGGGCTCAAACGAAGTCTAAAAATTATGAAATTTGGTACGATGGTACTTCTAATACTCCTCAAGCTCGAGGACTCCTCGGCTTGCACAAAATGGAGTCTATTCTACCAAAAACGGGATTTACAATGTTTGTGTAGTGATTAAAATCACTTGAGTTGTACATAACCCATGGGGAAAAATGATCTGGCCTTGTTGCCGTATTGTGCATGATTCCTCTGTTGCTTTGTGTGCCAACACTCCCCCCTTCCTAGCGTCTGTCGCCCCTGACAGACCTTTGTTCTCGCGGGTGGTCGATGTAATATTGGATGACATTGGTGGCCAGTTCATGTTCTCCTATCCTTAAGCCTCTTGCTAGATCGGCTTCCAATGCCTCCCAATTTATTGCACCGGGGGTCTCTGGTTGCGGGGTGGTGTAGTACTCTGAATACATTGCTTGTTCACAAGCAAACAGTTGAAGCAGATGTGTCGGCTTTGGTGCGAAAATCTCCGAGTGATACTCCCAGAAACCTGATCTGAACATTTCTTCGAAGGTCTGTTTGTAGCAGGCGGGGAGGTATTTGATGTGCGCATGCCAAGCGTAAGCCACACGGATACTGGGGGTGGTGCTCATGTCATACACCAAGTCGTAATTTCCATTGCTAAACCCCGGAAGACGTACCTGTGGTGCGGCTGCATTTCTAAAGGTCTTCAACACTACTTGCATCATATCTAAGATTTTAAGCATCATTTGCGCTGCTACATCTGGCATGGGCTTCAAGCGCGGCATCCAGTGGCGAATGGTTCCCATCATATATGCTACCGATGGTGGTCCTTGTGGTGGCGCGATGTACGGGTAGTTCAGCCATTCCTTGCATTGCGCATTGTTCTGTACCTTGATATTGAATGCCTTCCACGACCTGCGGCGGGGGACTGGACCGTAGCATGGGTTGTACAGGAGGTGCAACGGCGCGTTGTTCCATGTGCGTAGCATTTCTGGATAGGTCTCTAAAAGTTTCTGCCGCCATGTTGGTTGACGAATCTTGCCTTTTCGCACCTCTGGAGGAAGGTCTTCGGGTTGAAATTGGGTCGCAAAAGTAGGAATCTGACCCGTGACTCTTTGTATTTCTGCATTATAATCAGCCAGGATAATAAAATACGGCCTGTATTGGAGTTCCGATGAGAGAATCAGGCGTCTCGATGACAAGTTCTTGAAGTAAGCTGATTGTAACACAGTCTCCTCTATGACCCTCATGGCCTGATTTTGCACTACGGTGCGCTCTTCATGTGAAGTCCCTATTTCCTCCACTTGTCGTAACCATGGCGGCCGTGGTGCCTCGAACGTGTCCTGCGCTTCTTCTGTTTGTTGGCCTCCTGGGAATGGTTGCGGATCATATTCTTCATCAAACGTTTGTTCCACAGGAATTTGCACAACTTCTTCGTCCGTGGGAGCCTCCGGAGGGGAAGATGGTCTCTCATATTGCAGTAGGCGTGTTTGCAATTCAGTTACCTGTTCCTGGAGATCTTTTATGGCCTCTGCGTTGAGAAGCGAAGCCGCAGAGGGGGTGGTTGGAGGGACAGCTGTTGGTCCTTGTTGGTGTTCCTGCTTCAGTTGTCCTAGCTCCTCCGATAGCTTATCATGTGCTTCGAGCAGCATGGCATAATCTTCCAATATAATCTTGATATTATCGAGGGTCACTGCTTGAAACTTGGATGGGCTGATAGGTGCCCCCGGTGTGCTCTCAATAGCTGCCTCCAGGTTCTCTTGATTTTGTAGTTGCAGACGTCTGTTCTCTTCCTGAGCAGCCGCAAGATGGCGTTTAAGTAGCGCCATATTTCGCTGAAGTTTTGAGTTGCGTTCCAGCTGTGTCCGTAGGTGACCTTCTACCACCTGCACTGCTTCCTGATCTACGTTCTGTAGCTGTACCTCCAATCTATTATGGGCTTCTTGGAGGGTTTGGAACTGTGTGTGGAGACGAGCGTTCTCCTCTTCTAGTGCCGCAAGGCGGTGCTGTAGTGTCGCTGAGTGCTCTTGCAGGCGTTCGTTTTGTTGCTGGAGCTGAATGTAATCTGTTCTTAAATTTGATATACAAGCCAACATGGTGTCCAATGCACTTCCTATAGATGAGTGTGGGTTGTTTATCGTGGGAGATGCATGGGATGGGAATTGGGGAAGGGAGACAGTGAATGATGTGTCTACGGAAGTTGTGTGTGTGGGTGAAATTGGTGGAGGGGGAACGGGAAGAGGTGGAACCGTGGGTGGGGGTGCCGTGGGTGGTGAAATGTCCATACCTTCAGGAGTGGGTGTTAGTGTGGGGCCTGCCATATACATTGGTATGGTAGGTGGTGTGTGTGTGGAAGTGGTGAATAGATGTGAAGTGGGGTGGGGAGCTGAAAAGACAGGGAATGGTTGAGAGCCTGGTTGAAAAGCCCTAGCAAAGAGGTCATGGAGGGATTGTAGGAATGGAGAGAGGGATGTCGGGGGTTGAGGTCGTAAATTTGAGGAGGGCTGAAAGGGTTGCGTGGTAGCAGGGAAGCCCATGAATGTGGATCTAGGGTCAGGATGACCCGTGGCTGAGGGCGTTGGGGATGGTTGCCCTAGGGCAGGCTCTAGGAGGGGTTCAGCGGATTGTGTAGTGTTGGGGTTTGCTTCGAAGATTGGATTATCAGTGGTAGAGAATAGGGTGGCACTAGAGATGGGAGTACGGAAGATGAAGGTTGGGTCAGTGGGTTGAGTGGTCGATGGGATTTCCACTGTCTCTGTTCTAGGAGGTGATGGTGGGGGAGTAGGCGGTAGTGGTTCGGTGGACTCCTCATGGGTGGCGGGGTGCTGTTGACTAGCTGTTTGGGAGGTTGGTGTAGTAGTTGGCTCTTCTGCAACTATAACGGGGATTTGGATATTTTTACCTGAGCGAGGTCGTGTCTGGAACCTTCGTGGGTCATATTGAACTGAAGGCCTCTGAATGGCAGTGCGCACAGCTTCTACAACTCCATATGTTTCTGCCATCAATAAGAGACCTTCCCTGTACTCTGAGTCAATTCCCGCTTCTTCCAACAACTGAGTCATAAGTACTCTGCTGCTCTGTTCAGTGAGTAATTGCTGCGATCGCACTCTTTCCATAATCTGATACAGCCTTCGGAGTTCTGCTGTATATGCTGGGGCTTCAGTGGTCTCTTCTTCATACGCTTCTTCTTCTTCCGGGTGTCCGTGTTGTTGACTTTGTTGAGCGTCACTCCAATGGACATGTCTACCGTCTGTAGACTTTCTTCTTCTTCGTGAGGATGTGCCCTGCTCCTCTGCCTCTGAATAAAACTCCACATCAGAGAATTGTGTGCTTTGTAGGAATGCTTCGAAATCCTGGGGGTCCAGTCCTTCAGCCTCTCCAGTGGCAGCAAATTCGAATTCAGGTGTAACAGGAGGAGCCGATGGGGTAGGTTGTGTCGTAGTGTCAGATTCCGACCTGGGTATCCTAATGGTAAAGGGAGGTACAGTGCCCTCTCTTAGTGGTGATGCCTCAGGAGTAGTCAGGACTTCCCTTGTCTGGACACAAGGGATCGCGCCCCTCATGCGCTTGGACTGATGTGTGGACGTCTTGAGCCTTTTAAACATTTGTAATTGTGCCCAAGTTAAGGCACGTTCAATGGGGACATCATATGCTAGGCATCGGTAAATAATGCGTGTGATCGCACAGCATCCGTTCACCACTAATTTCCTAGAAGCCCGTTTGTTTGCTTCATACAACTGATCTATAATCCACATTGGTAGCTTAATAGGTAACGCACCTGCTTCCGCCAAGTAGAGAGCAAACCAGATCTTCTTGTGTGGTTGCGTGAATCGGTCTTGGCCGGGGAAGGCGAAATGTTGCATGCACATGCGGAGAGGGATGGACACATTTGGGGTGAGTGCTGCCATGTCTTTCAGCTTCACTAGTTTCCTGTCCTTCATGTTGGTGGGGACGAGAGCATCCTTTTCTGAGGGCACATGCGTGCCATGCATATTTAAAGCGTCGCTTACCAACTCCACAGTAAGTTCAAACCTCTTCAACTCGTTGTTGCCCAGCAATGAGGGGAGAACAAATGATCCGGGTTGGTCCTTATCTTCATTAGCTTGTAATGTGGAGACCAAATAGTAACATCGGAGGAGATCGGGTTTAGGTAGTGGGGCTTCAAAATATTCCGCCAACCCTGCTCGTTGCCATATGGTCTGGAGATCTTCGGTGTTCTGTAAAGTCTCGAACTCTTTGGAGAAAAATTGGAATCGCACCCATGATCTGTCATACTCGCATTTAGACTCCCAGATATACTTGGCCTCTCCTAATGGACCAGGCATGCCATTGAACCAATGAGAATTGGCATGGACTCTTTCCGTGATCCCTGTAGGTGGGTCTGGCACCGGGATTTGCTGAAGGTGTTGCATCTCCACTGGTCGTTCAGTCGGGGGCACGTCCACAGGTAGGCCATCCACATCTATTCCTGCAGTGAGTATCCCTACCTGTGAGCCCGAACCTGTCGCTTCTGCCATTTTTCTTCTTGCCTTCTGATTCTGTGAGAATATAGAATCATGTGTTAACATCGTAATGGACAGAATAAATCCGTTGTTGTCCCCGTTACAACATTAACATGAGGTAGATGGTGAGTTAGTGGTTAGTAAGTGCACGAAGACCGTGAGTGTAGTTAATGTTTGTGTATTCCTAGGAGACTACTGCAGTTAGTAAGTGGGTATGAATTTACAAATTGGGGTCGGGGGGTTTATTACAGGCCCTAGGCTGCCAAATGCAGTGAATGGGCTTTGCCTTCGGTTTCGGAGAGGCTCTAGAGAGCTTTCTCGGTGTCGTGGTTTGAAAACGAGGCCTTTGTGGGACCCATTTACAATTAATTACATGCACGCTCTTGGGTCTTGGTGTGTTCATGAGCGTTGAGAACGAGTGAATGCTGGCAGTATGCGTAGCTGCGTTATGCTGTTTAGGCTGTGGCCTCAGCGTAGCTACTTGTGCCATCAAGCAAGCCTTAGGCACCCAAATTTGTCTTGATTGTGGGCTAGCCTTCATCGACTTTTTGGGCACCCAAATATATTTCACGTTAGTAGAAGAATTTCCGAAAGACTTCTTATTAGTGTCGTGTTGTTTGTTACTAATAAGAGGCTTTGCTCGTGTGGTTGGCTTGAGTGCAACCGGGTGTTCGCCTTTCCGCATCCACACTTGTTTCACTTGCTGGGACATTTTGCTGCGCAGGTACTTTGGATCCCCGACATAGGTAGTACTCTGCTTCTTCGGCCTGTGATCCACCTTGGGTTGTTGCATTCTTCTGGCCTTTGGAAAAGAAGGGAATTCCTTTGCATCCCAGACTCCTTTTTTGCGAATACCCTTCCTCTGCAACACATAGTTTTGGACAAGAACAGCATGGTCCACTTCATGTTTACCCCTGGAAGGACCAGGAGTCTGTGCCTTTCCTAGTTCCTTGAGTGCTCCATTGTCTAATTCTACTGTAACTCGACTATGATTGACCCATACCTGAAGAAGCCCACTTCTTAGGTTTAAGTTGACTGCTTGGTCATAGATCCAATCTTGACCCAAGACAAGAGGTTCAGTGAGATCCTCATCTTGACACACTAGTGCTTTAACTGTCATTGCCTCATCATGAATGTAGAGGGGAAGTTCCACCTCGCCCATGCAAGGGGTTTCCACGCCTCCCAATCCCATAAGATATGCTTCCACAGGATTGACAGTCAATTGTAATTCTTGGCAGTAAGACAATTTAACAGCACTAGTGGCTGCACCTGAGTCAATCAAGGCTCTTACGGTCCTTGCACTCTTTCCTTGTCCTATATCTAAGGTTACGAAAGGACGTCTATCAATTATCCTATGCGAGCTTGTTCTTGCAACTTTACACATGGCCATGGGAAATCCTTGGTCTGCATAGTCATGCGCTCCAGGCTGATCTCTGCCTTGCCTTCGTAATTTCATCCTTCTGATGCGTTCTAAAGCTTCAGCTTGAGCTTCTTCTCGAACTCGCTTTTCTTCCTCTTTGCGTTTCTTAGCAGTGTTGAGTCGGCTGAGCATTTCCTCCGTGAGGGGTTCTTGATACAACTTGACTCTGCAACCGCTAATATAATTTGGGAGAACATCACCTTCTAATGTGGCCAATTGTACTGCTCCGCTCGTGGAGATCCTATTGATGATCATAGGTCCGTAGCCTCTCTTTTCTAGCTTCCTCGCGTGTTGTTTTAGTGTATAGACTAAGACTAGATCTCCTGCTTTCAAGCCTTTATCCTTCACGTGGGCATCAAAGTAAGCCTTCTGTCTCTTCTTGGCTGCATATATCCCTGCAGCGGCTCTCAGTCTTGTTTCTCCTAATCGTTCAAGGTCAAAGATCCTAGAGGAGAGCTCATGACCTGTCCATTCGTGCTCTTGTGCTACTCTCAATGTAGGGATCAGGAAGTCCAAGGGTAGCACAGCATTTTGGCCAAATACCATCTGAAAGGGAGTGGCTTGGAGTACCGTTTTGTAGGCCACTCGGTATGCCCAAACAGCATGGTGTAGCTGTTTGTCCCAATCAGAGCGTTTAGTGTTCACTAATTTCGTCAGTACATTGCATAAAATCTTATTAGTGCTCTCAGCTTGTCCATTAGCTTGAGGGTGATAAGGGGCAGACTTCTTGTGTATTACCAAGAATTCTTGGAGTAGATTTTCAATCACTTCGTTCAAGAAATGAGTGCCTCTATCGCTTACAAGCTCTATAGGTAGCCCGTATCTTGTGAATACATTCTCAAACAAGAATTTGGCAGTTGTTTGAGCATCGTTCTTGGTTGTAGCTTTTACCTCAACCCACTTGGTGAGATAATCTGTTGCAACAATGATGTATTCCGCATGAGAACCTTTAGCTGGGGGATTAATAGGACCTACGAAGTCTATTCCCCACTTAGAGAATGCACGTCCACCCATCATAGGTTTCAGTGGCATCTCATCTTTGCGTATGGGATACTGAGTCCTTTGACAGACATCACACCGTTTCACATAGGTATGTGCATCCATGTGAAGGGTAGGCCACCAGAAGCCCGCAAATAGTATCGCCTTGATCACCCGATTTGGTCCAAAGTGTCCTCCTGCTACACCTTGGTGAGCAGTTTGCAAGATCTTAAGATATTCACTCTCATGGACACACAGTCTCAGGTAACCATCCTTACCGCGTTTGTATAGATTATCACCAATGAGTGAGTAATCCAAGGCTTCCTGTTCTAAACTTCTTTTCCTAGCCAGAGTCATGTCTGGAGGGAATGTGTTTGTCCTTAGGAATGATACTAGTGGTTCGCTCCAATCTGGCACAATGGATACTTGATAAAGAGTGGCGTATTCCACTGGTGGTTTAGTGCAAGAGATTGGGCATTCCTTGCACAACTTTTGGACATCCGCTTCCATAGTTGGCCAATGCACTCCGAATCTCTTTAGAGTCTGTAAAGTTCGTTGCTTTGAATGGTGTTGCTCTAACGCACCTACATGTGCTAATTGCAACCATTTAGCGTACTCATCCTCTTCTACGCAACAAGCCAAGATCCCTTGATCTGTGTGCTTGTACATGCTTCCTGCCATGATGTGGTATTTTTGGGCCTTTACAACCTCTCTATTCCGTGTGTTTACCACTGGATGGTTAGGCCCGTATGTCAATACTGGTACTATTGGCTTGGCCCACTGCGGTATAACTTCCAAATTAAACAAGTAAGCATCAGGAAGGTCATCTGACACTCCTTGTGGGGCTTCTCCCGATGTGAGCCTAGAGAGATGATCTGCTCTCAAGTGAGTCCTACCTTTTCTTACCACAACCTCAAAGTCATATTCCATTAGCAAGAGAAACCATCTTACTAATCTTCCTGTATTGCATGGTTTGTTTACGAGATATAACAATGCCTGATGATCAGTAAAAAATTTAAACTTATTTGCAAGCAAATAGTGCCTAAATTTCTTGACTGCATATACCATGCCTAATCCTTCGCGCTCTGTAGTGGTGTAATTCCGTTCAGCCGCATTCAATTGTCTACTGGCATAGGCAATTGGAAGATCCATATTACCTTCACCGGTAGGTTGTGCAAGCACACATCCAATAGCATAATTGGATGCATCCACATGAACATGGAATGGCTTATTCCAATCTGGTGTGGTCAAGATTGGTGCTGAACATAATCTTTGTTTAAGCTCTTGGAAGGAATTCTCACATTCATCCGTCCACTCAAAGTTTGTCAGAAGTCCGTACATGGGCTTTGCAATGACAGCATACATGTGTATAAATCGTCGATAATAACCACAATGCCCCATGAAAGCTTGTACTTCCTTGACATTCTTTGGCCTAGGTAGCTCTGCTATGGCTCTCACTTTTTCTTCGTCGGTAGATATGCCATTCTTTGACACTATGTGTCCTAGAATCTTACCTTGCCTTACCATAAACACACACTTTTCTGGGTTCAGGCAGACTTGATACTCTCTACATTTGTCAAAGATTTGTCTGAGTTCAGGAATATGAGTTTGTCTAACATTGGAATGAGCACAAAGATCATCAACATAGACTTCTAAACTCTTCCTCAGGAACTCCTTAAACACATGGCACATCAGCCTCTGGAAGGTAGCTGGTGCATTGGTAAGCCCAAATGGCATTACTCTAAAAGCAAAAATGCCCCATTCTGTGGTGTTGCTCTAGCACAATGGTGAGAACCACGTTAAGAAGCTTCACCTCCTTAATGTCAATCCGAGGGAGAGGTAGGAGTGATATGAAGATCGTGAATGTGAGATGAAGTGAGAGTGAAGGTGAGAAGCACAAAGGTGCACACACACATACACACACACAATGAAGAGACAAGCAAGACACAATGGAAGGTGGGAAATTAGCTCTATTACTCAAGAATACTCTTACAAGCTCAAACTAGCTCTACTCTCTTCTTTGCTCCAACAAGCTAACCTCAAAAATGAGCTCTCTAGCTCTTTTTATAGTTTCTAGACTAGTTTTGACCGGTTTCACATCTAATGACCGGCCTAGTTAAAAAATAGGTCCTAGAGGCTATTTGGAAGGGTAAACGATGTCTAAAAATAACGAAATTTGGTACGAGTATCCTACCTAAGCTCCTCAAGCTCGAGGACTCCTCGGCTTGCACAAAATGGAGCTATGGATTACAAAATGGGGTTTTCTATGATACATATGTTACAATTAGTGATAATAATCACTGTTGAATGTTTTGGAAAAATTAATAAGACATGTATTTGTTTAAAAGATTGATCCGCCTGGCTCCCTGCTTTGTCCTCACATGCTTCCGTGGCGTCTGTGCCTCTGACTGCTTCCAACACCCCCCTCCCTCTCGCTTCTGTCGTCCCTGACAGAACCTTGTTGTGAGGTCTGCCGGATGTAATTCTGTAGGAGGTCTTGAGCGAGGGTGTGCTCTGATACACGAATACCTCGGGCTAGATCAGCCTCGAGTTTCTCCCAGTCGATAGGTTGCGGCTCGTCTGGTGGTGGGAGCTGATAGTGTGTGGAGTACACCATTCGTTCACAGGCGAATAATTGCAATAAGTGTGTGGGCCTGCTTATGAATACTTCGGAATGGTACTCCCAAAAACCGGTGGTGAACATTTCTTCGAATGTTTGCTTGTAACATGACGGTAAATATTTGATCCTGCAGTGCCAGGCGTAACACACCCGTAGCGATGGCGTTGTGCTCATATCATAGACTAAATCCAAGTTGCCATGCTCAAAGCCCGGGGTGTTGACATGGGGAGCCTTGATGCGCCGGAAGACTTTAAAGACCATCTGCATCATGTCAAAGATTTTGACAGTCATGTGCGCGGCAATATCATCCATAGGTTTTAATCGAGGGAGCCAGTGGCGGATCGTCGCCATCATGTAGCCTACTGTGGGTAACGTGACTGGTGGCTTGAAGTAGGGGTAGTTCAACCAGTCTTGGCACTGCTTATTGTTTTGTAGCTTTATAGCGAAGGCAGTCCAAGAGCGGCGTCGTGGTACTGGTCCCCAGCACGGATTAAATTTTAAGTGAAGAGGCGCTTTTACCCACGTGCTCATCATCTCTGGATAATTTTGCAGTAAATCTTTGCGCCAGTCTGGTTGAAGGATTTCACCTCTCTGCGCCCTTGGTGGCAAGTCCTCTGGCTCGAATTGAGTGGCATGCGTTGGTTTCATGCCGGTTTCTTTCTCTATGGTTAACTGATATTCTGCCATTAACATGAAGTATGGTTTATACTGAAGCTCATGCCCGGATATGTATCGTCGCGGGGCCATTTGAGCAAAGAATGGTGATTGTAAAATTTTCTCTTCAATTATGGCCATGGCATGTAGCTGTGCCTCTACTCTGGCCGAGTGTGTTGTTCCGAGTTCTTCTACTGTCTTCATCCACGCGGGGGTAGGTAATTCGTAGGTCATCTGGCCTTCGGCCGTGACACGTCCGCCTGGGATGGGTATCGGTTCATAAGCCTCTTCGAAGGTCTCCTCCACCGGGATAGTGACGGTTTCTTCCTCAGCTGGTAGCTCAGGTGGGGAGTCTGGCCTTGGTGGTGCTTCATAGATGGCAATCCTAGATTCAAGATTTGTTACCTGGGCCCGGAGTGCGTTGAGTTCCTCTAAAACTTCAGGGGCAGGGTCCACAGGCGCTGGTAATTCCGCTGCTACTGGTACCTGTTGTGTTGCGGGTTCTCTGAGCTGTAGCAGTTTGTGATCTTCCTTTAACTTTTGATACTCTTCATTCATACGATCATAGTCCTCGAGCAATCTGACATGGTCGTCTAGCAGCATCCGCATCGACTCGGATGGGATTGCCTTGAATCTGCTCGGACTTAGTGGCTGTTCTGGATGATCTAAAGCCGCTTCTAAGTTCTCTCTATTTTGTTCTTGGAGTCTCTGGTTCTCCTCTTTCGCTGCGGCTAAGTGTCTTCTTAATAAGCCCATATTTCTAGTAAGCGTCGCATTGCGGACAGTCTGGGCTCTAAGTAGGTTATCTAAATCCGCGGTGGCTTCTTTGCTTTTTTCCTCACTTTCTATTTCTAACTTGTGATAAGCCTCTCGTAACTCTTGGTACCGGCTGTTCAGGGAGGCGTTCTCAATTGATAACAAATTTAGCTGCGTTTGTAAGTCGTTCGTCGTTTTCTGCAGCTGTTGATAGTTGGTGCCGAGTGATGTAAACTCATCGCGGACTTGCGTCATGCATGCGAACATGTGTTGAAATGCGGTGTCTATGGTGGGCGATAGTAGTAGTGAAGTGCTAAATGAGGATGCAGTGATAGTAGATGCAGTGGGAATGGGGAGCGGGGTTGGGACTGTGGATGCAGTGGTGATTGTGGAAAATTGTGAAGTGCCTAAATATGAGGGTGCTGTGAGTGGAGTGGGTGGTGGTGAGGTGGGTGGTGATATGTCCATGCCATTGGACGTGTTTAATGTTGTGACTGTGAAAAGTGGTGTGATTGTGGGTGGTTGCGTAGGTGTGAATACGGGATTTACAAACGTAGAGTAGTTTACAGGGGGGATGGTTGGAACGGCTTGGTGAAACGGGGAAATAGGCGTTATGGTAGGTTGGGGAGGTGAGACTGGTGAGAAGGTTAGTGGGGTTAGGAAGGGGAATGGGGGTCTTAGAGGTGGGGGAAACGCTGGGAAGGATGAAGGGGTGAAGGGGTTAACATACGGATGCAGAGGGTTGGGTGTGGGCAGGGTGGTATGAATGGGTAAGGAAGAGGTTGTGGCTATGTTGCTTTGTACAGGTGTGGATGTGGGGAAAGCAGGTGGGTGTGCGGGTGATACAGGATGGGTTGGTGAAAGATGAGGTGAAAGAGGAGTCGAAGGGGTGGATGTTATTTCGAGGATAGTAGTGGTCTGTACAGAGGTGGTACGGGGTGGCGAATCTACAAGGATAGTTTCTGCGGTTCATGAACGTTCGGGGGCGAGGCGTGCCTCCCTGGCTTGTGCTGAAGATTGGGCTCCTGTTGGTACACGAATATACTCCCCAGGTTTTGAGAGTAGTCGCACTCGGCGGGGGTCAAACTGTGGTAGTTGCTTTCTTTGTAAAAACCTGAGTGCTTCATGGGAGCCTACTGATTGGACTAACTCTCTGAATCCTCTAATATATGCGTCTTCGAATCCTCCGGAGATGAGTTCCTGTTCAATTAGTGCCTGGCTCTCCTCTTCAGTTAACTTCTTTCGTGCCCAGACTTTCTCCATGGTACGATATAATTTCTTTATGGCCAATGTATACGCTGCGGCTTCGAAAGTTTCATCTTCATATGTGCTGGTGTCGCCGTGTGGGTCAGTCTGTTGGCCTTGGCCCTCTGTCTGTCCCTCTTGTGAGCCCTGGCTGGCTTCATCGTCGCCTTGATCGTCGTCTGTTTCGGTTCTTTCTTCTTCAGAGCTCGACACAGCTTGTCCCTGTGGCAAGTCTCGCGGCGTAGTCGGGTAGCTGGGACGTTCATATTCCTGGGAGAACAGTTGTGCTTCTGAATACTGAAATTCGTTTGAAAATGCATCAGGCATCTCAAAATCGAATGTCGTGTTTATGGGGTCGGCCTCCATATGTGGTATCGGGAAAGAAAACGCTTCCGCACCAATAGTGGTGGGAGCTTCTGTTGTGGTGGTGGGTTCTGAGGTGGTAGCTGCCTGAGGTGCAGCGGTACTAGTGGTGGCCTCTGTAATCACTGGTCTGGACAACCGTATGCGAATAGGTTGTACAGTGGGAGCAGCTTCTGTCTGTGGTCGCTCTGGAGAGGGTTGTGGTGATGGCGACTCTGGCACTTGGAGGCAAGGGATGGTGCCTCGCATGCGCTTACCTGCCCGTGTCCTACTGGGCTTCCTAGCTTTCTTCGTTGTGCTCTTGAATGCCTTCAATTCCTCTCCTGTTAATGCACGCTCGATGGGCAAGTCATAAGCCAAACACATATACACAATTCTTGTGAGTGCACAACATCCGTTAAGCACTTTTTTTACGCTCCCATCTGTGCTGTGCCAGATACATTTGGTCTATGATCCAGCTTGCCAGATCAACTGTTTGAGGTCCCGTACATGCCAAATACAATCCGAACCATATTCTTTTGTGTGGCATGGTAAATCTGTCCTGAGCTGGAAATGCAAAATGTTGCATGCATATTCTTAGTGGCTTTGACAACTCAGGTGTAATGGCCGAAATCTCTTCCCACTTCGTGACATCCCCACGTTTCATCGGTTCTGGAATCAATCTCTCTCTGTCTGTGGGAGTGTGGGTTCCATGAATCTTGATGGCTGCTCTGATTAGGTCCTTAGAGAGATAAAATCTCTTGTAAGGTGGATCATCCACTAGAGTAGGCAATATGAAGGTTCCTGGGATATCCTTATTCTCCGATGCCATCAATGTAGTGATTAAATAATAGCACCTATAAAAATCCGGTTTGGGTAGAGGGTCACTGAAATATTCTGTGAAGCCGGCTCTGGCCCAAACATGAGTTAAATCCTGGGTGCTTTGTAGGGCTTCGAATTCTCTGGAGAAAAACTGGTACTTTCCCCACGTGCGGTCATCAAAAGTCAGAGAGGATTCAAATATAAAGTCTGCGTCCGCGAGGGGTCCTGCCAGGCCCTGAAACCAATGAGAGTTCCTGTGTATCTTTTCGGTGTAGCCCATAGGGGGGTTATCGATAGGCATGGACCCTGGAAATCCCTGAAATTCCGGCGGTGGAGCAGTAGGGTGGGACTCTGCTCGTAGCACGTTGAGTGGTACTGCTGCTACACTGGGGCCTGCTCCTGATGTTCCTTCGTCAGTTTGCATGGTGGCTGGTGCGCTAGTGAGAAAGATCTGCTACAAAAGATTAACACATTAGCATGGAAATTAATCATGATCCCATTAAAGTGAGACCGCAATCCCTTTCCATAACTGATGCGTAACCCGTGTAGCCAAGTGCTGTGATGTGATGGATGCAATGTTTCTTGCAGCACTAGTGCAGGTCTCTAGACACCTACACGTTTCAGATCATGCATACATTTCTTGGTGAGATGAGATTACGAATGGTGTGTGATGATGGTGTGTGAATTTATACAAGGTTTAAAGGTTAGTGATTTAGCATAAGGTTGTATGTTAGTCGGGGGGTAGTTAGACCATGGGTTAGGGGAAGACGGTTGGACATGTTTCGGTATCCATTTCCTAAGAGTCCTTGAATGGGTGGTGGGTTTCTGCTGAGGGGTAAAAGGTGGTATCGGGTGTGGTGGTGTCGAGGGATGAAAAGGTTTGTGAGGGTTATATATTACATGGCATATGGGTTGAGCTATGATACGTGGTTTGGGTACCCAAATCTGCGTGGGCGTGGGTCTATGGGTAAGGTACTTCTTGGCGATCCACATTTGTCGAATGGTCTGACCTATAGAAGGAGGTCGAGGGGATGGTGGAGATCGATTCTGTTTTTGTTCTGCCTTTTTCTTGTTGATCTCTGCTTGGTTGGAGATCTTTGGTGCTTTTTGTCCTTTTGGCACCCATATTTGTCTGGTACCGCTTCCTTTGGGAGGCCTAAACTGCCTTCCTGGTCGTGTCTTCTGATACTGTCGTCGATCTGGGTTCCTTTGTCGTGGTTGACTCTGTTGTGGCTGGGGTTGAGAGGTCGGATGGACACTCTGCTTTGGAAAAGAAGGGAGTTCCAACACTTGCGTGACCTGCCCATTAGGAAGTGATGCCTTTTGTAACTTTAATCTAGGCCAGTCCGCAACAAGCTTGGAAGGATGAGCACCGTAGGGTGTCGTGCTCATTTGGCCGCTGATGCAACCCACCTGACCTCTGATTGTGCCCTTCTGCCCTTGCTGTTGGGTAACTGTCTCTTCTAGTTTGCAGGAAGTCCCAGGGAAGATCTCCTGTCGTCCTTCTGACTGACAACTGTCTATAGCCAAGCCCGAGTGAGTTGGTGTAGATGTAACGTGACTGGTCGGATTAAAGATCTTCCGGTCTTCCGTCGCATGCGTTTCATAGGGTCTAGGGTCACAACCGTCAAGCGGAGTGCGGTTAGGGAAGTCAAGCGGTATCACTCGCTTCGGCTCTAAGGTTCCAAGCTGTAAGGAGCCTTGTCTAAGATTTAGGTCCACTGAGTGATCGTATAGCCAATCTTGGCCAAGGATTAGGGGTTCTATCAGGTCGTCATCATGGCACACTAATAGCTTCGCTGTCATGGTCGAATCCTTAATGAGGATAGGAAGGTCCACCTCACCCATGCAAGGGGTTTCCATGCCTCCTAGGCCTATGAGGTATGCCTCAATTGGCCGCATTTCTATTCCTGAATCCTTATAGTGGGACCATCTAATCGCACTAGTCGCAGCACCCGAGTCAATCAAAGCCCTGAGTTCTTGGCTATGTTTACCGTGTTCCAGTCTAACTGTAATGAATGGTCTCCTGTCCACTATGCTAGGATGAGTGGTTGACTTTACTTGACACATGGCCATGGGATATCTGGGTGATGCTTCCAGATGGTTATAATGTTCTTTCCCTAGTCCTTGTCTTCTTAGTTTCATGCGCTTAATGCGTTCTATGGCTTCTGCCTGAGCTTCAGCTCGTATTCTGTTTTCTTCCTCCTTACGCTTCTTTGCCAACGTGAGTCGTCTAAGCATGTCCTCAGTAAGAGGTTCTTGATATAGCCTGACTCTACAGCCACTAATGTAATTAGGCATTATATCTCCTTCTAAGGTGGCTAACTGTACTGCTCCACTGGTCGAGAGTCTGTTAATGATCATAGGTCCATAACCTCGCTTTTCTAACTTCCGCGCGTGCTGTTTCAGCGTATATACTAGAACTAAATCTCCTTCTTTTAGGCCTTTATCTTTCACCTGTGCATCAAAATATGCTTTCTGTCGCTTCTTCGCTGCGTATATTCCTGCTGCTGCTTTCAGCCTGGTTTCTCCTAATCGTTCCAAGTCCATTATTCTCGCTGATAATTCATGGCCGGTCCACTGATGTTCTTGTGCAACCTTAAGGGTCGGTATCAAGAAGTCGAGAGGAAGCACTGCATTCTGACCAAAAACCATCTGAAAGGGAGTTGCATTGAGTACGGTCTTGTAGGCCACTCGATATGCCCAAACAGCGTGGTGTAGCTGTTTGTCCCAATCTGAACGTTTATTGTTCACGAGTTTCGTCAGTACGGTACATAGTATCTTGTTAGTGCTTTCAGCCTGACCATTGGCCTGAGGATGATATGGTGCAGATTTCTTGTGAATCACCATAAAATCCTGTAACAAATATTCAATGACTTGGTTTAGAAAGTGAGTGCCTCGATCGCTCACTAACTCTATAGGCAATCCATATCTTGTAAAGACATTTTCAAATAAGAATTTTGCAGTCGTGTGAGCATCATTCTTTTTTGTGGCTTTTGCCTCTACCCATTTTGTAAGATAATCTGTGGCAACAATAATGTATTCTGCATGTGTACCTTTTGCAGGGGGGTTAATGGGTCCTACAAAGTCTATACCCCACTTAGAAAATGCACGTCCGCCCATCATGGGTTTCAATGGCATTTCATCTCTGCGAGTAGGAAACTGCGTTCTTTGGCACACGTCACATCTCTTTACATAGGTATGTGCATCCATGTGAAGAGTGGGCCACCATAATCCTGCAAAGAGGATGGCCTTGATTATCCTATCGGGTCCAAAATGACCTCCTGCAACACCTTGGTGTGCAGTCTCTAGTATTCTCAGATAATCGCTCTCATGAACACATTGTCTTAGATATCCATCTCGTCCTCTTTTGTATAAATTATCGCCAATAAGGGAATAGTCTTGAGCTTCCTGCTCTAGACTGCGTTGTCGAGCTAAGGTCATGCCTTGAGGGAATGTGTTCGTCCTCAAGTAAGTCACTAAAGGTTCACTCCAGTCTGGTGTGAGAGACACATGATATAGTGTCGCATGCTCTACTGGTGGTCTTTCACAACACACCTGACATTCTTTACACAACTTGTGGACATCTGCTTCCATAGAAGGCCAATATACTCCTAATCTATGCAGAGTCTGTACTGTTCGATGTTTTGAATGGTGTTGCTTTAGTGCACCTATGTGTGCTAATTGCAACCAATTCGCATGTTCTGAGTCGTCTACACAACAGGCAAGAATCTTTTGATTATCCTGTTTATATATGCTTCCTGCTATTATTTGGTACCTCTGAGATTTGGTAATCTCTCCTTCTTTGATCTTTATCCTAGGACTCTTGGGTCCGTATGTCAGAATAGGGACTAACGGCTTAGCCCATTCTGGTGCTATCTCAAGGTTAAACAAGTATGCATCTGGTAGATCATCCGCTACTCCTTGAGGGGCTTCTCCTGAGGTTAATCTTGAAAGGTGGTCGGCTCTAAGATGCGTCTTTCCTTTCCTGACTACTACTTCAAAATCATACTCCATGAGTAATAGAAACCAGCGTATCAATCGTCCTGTGTTACATGGTTTGTTGACTAAATATAATAGGGCTTGATGATCTGTAAAGAACTTGAATTTGTTGGCCAACAAGTAGTGCCTAAACTTCTTTACAGCGTAGATCATCCCTAATCCTTCTCGTTCCGTCGTGGTGTAATTTCTTTCTGCTGCGTTCAGTTGTCTGCTAGCGTAGGCTATGGGGAGATCTATGTTACCTTCCTTCGTGGGTTGTGCTAACACACATCCTACGGCGTAATTGGATGCATCCACATGTACATGGAATGGCTTACTCCAATCTGGAGTGGTCAATATAGGTGCTGAACACAAACGTCGTTTAAGTTCATTGAATGAATTTTCACACTCATCTGTCCATTCAAAATTGGTTAAAAGAGAGTACAGAGGCTTGGCTATGATTGCATACATGTGTATGAATCTCCTATAATAACCGCAATGGCCCATAAATGCCTGTACCTCTTTCACATTAGTTGGTCTTGGTAATTCTGCAATTACCTTCACCTTTTCCTCGTCCGTAGAGATTCCATTTTTTGACACAATGTGTCCTAGAATTTTGCCTTGTCTGACCATGAAAACGCATTTTTCTGGGTTCAAACAAACCTGATATTCTCGACATTTGTCAAATATTTGTCTTAACTCTGGAATAT
The DNA here is from genome assembly GCA_020310875.1 of Ceratopteris richardii. Lineage (NCBI taxonomy): Eukaryota > Viridiplantae > Streptophyta > Polypodiopsida > Polypodiales > Pteridaceae > Ceratopteris > Ceratopteris richardii. The sequence goes on from CM035410.1 coordinate 13,275,814, forward strand.
GTGTCTGTCTTACATTTGAATGTGCACATAAGTCATCGACATAAACTTCCAAGCTCTTGCGTAAAAATTCCTTAAAAACATGACACATGAGTCGCTGGAAAGTGGCGGGTGCATTTGTCAAGCCAAATGGCATTACGCGAAATGCAAATATGCCCCATTCTGTGGCAAAAGCCGTCTTGTGTTGGTCTTCTGGAGCAATGGCTACTTGGTTATAGCCTGAGAATCCATCAAGAAAGCTGTAAACTTCCTTGCCCGCAACTCTTTCCAATAGGTGTTCCGTGATAGGAAGAGGATAACTATCTCTAATCGTGGCGGCATTAACTTTTTTAAGGTTAATACACACACGCAATGTTCCATTCTTCTTGGGCACCACCACAATGGGGGATACCCATTCGGTATGCTCAATTTCGTAAATGAATCCTGCTTCTATCAATCGATCTATCTCCTCTTTAATCTTCGCAGCGTAATTATCATTGTACGTGTAAGGTTTCTGTTTTGTCGGTTTTGCATCTGGAGTCATAGGGATTCTATGAGAACATATATCTGGGTCTACTCCTTTCAAATCTTTGTAACTCCAAGCAAAAACATCTCTATATTCGCGCAATAGGGCAACTAGCTCTTCTTCTTCTTCTGTCGTCAAATCATGCCCTATGTAGGTACATTTTTCTTCTTCTCCTTCTATGGCAACTATTATTTTCTTGGTTTTCTCTCGGTTATCATATACTTGTCCGTCATTCGCCTTTCTATTGGGCATTCGTACCATGATTCTTCTATCTTCGATTTCATATTTCTTGAAATTCTCGGGTACTTCAAACAAAGATTCTTCTTTTTCTGACATGGTTTCTTTCTTCTTCCTTTTCTTGCCTTCACTCTTAGTAGTCACTTCTGTGGCTAACCTTACCTCGTTCGTTATGTCCTCGTGTCTCTGAGTGTGAGTCTCTATTTCGTAGAAATATTCTGCCTCTGATGCAAAGGGTGGGTCCATGATAATTGATTCTAAATCAAAATCGCTTGCGTCCTCAAATGCATCCGTGTCTGGTTCACACTCTTCTAAAATCGCATCACCCATGATTGGCTCTATCGTGAAAACTGAAATGTCATAGCCATCCTCGTCACAGTGGGGTGTCCATTGTTCTTCATTGATGGCTACATCCATGGTTGCTAGTATTTCCGCCCAACCATGGGGTTCAAACTCCTCGTCAGGGAATACTACAGGTGCGTAGGCTGGATCTTGAAGGGTTCGTGGATGTTGTTCCGCACCTAAGGTCCTGGCTTCTAATCGTTCTTCCTCTTGTTTGGCTACTTTACACATCCATAAATGGGTATCCTCATGCAACCAAGAAGGATCTGATTCTAATGAGTGCACGGATTCCGTCTCTGCTGGTGTCTTATGGATGGTATTCCATTGTATTGGGGGTACATCTCTATGTGAATAGTCTTTAAGGTTGACTTTAGTAGTCACTCCTAAATGTTGCAAGTACAAAGAATTAGTTCCCCAATCTTGTACAATTTGCAACTGACGCATGAATGGTCGTCCCATTATCATCTCATATGCATGATTTTTAGCAAAGTCACAAATGGCGAAAGTATGCTCAAATTCTACACCACAAGTGGTGAGGGATATGCCTTCTAGTAAGCCTAGCGGTTTTTCTATGTGTCCATCGGCCATTTGTAGCTTCATCCTGGTGGGTCTGAGTGCTGGCTTACCCCAACGTTTCCATAAAGCGGTGGTAGCGATGGCTACTCCGGCTCCTGAATCTAAGATGGCTTTCGTGGTGTAGCCCTGATGGGTTATTGGAAGATATGTGTTACCTTCCTCTCCTTCGCTTACGTCTCCAATCTTTTCCACGGGTATCTCTGGTACCTTCTTCTGTGATCCTATCTGAGAGGGTGTGGTAGCTAACTCAGGGAATTGATTTGCTACGTGCTTCCACAATTCTGGTTTTACCTTTAACAGTTCCTCCAGAGTGAGATTACATTGTACTTTGGTATTCTTGATCACTTCCGTATTTCTAGGGATCACTGATTCTTCATTCCTCACTATTATCGTGGGTGCTCTCATACTAATAGACTTTGCTTCCCAAGGTCCTGTGAACTGAGGTAATTCTTGTAAAGAATTAGATTCAAATCCTGTGGGTTCACTCAGTCGTTCCACCTCTACATCACCATATATAGAGGGGATGTCTTGGGGAAATTGTTCCTGCAAGTCGTCTATTTCTTGAATAGGAGGATGAGTTCCTTGTTCTTTTCTCCATTTCTCTTCTTGGATTTCTCTTAAAAATTCATGTGAGTACCTATGTATGGAAGACAAATTGTCTTGACTTTCTGTATTGGGTACTTGAGACAGGGATGGTGCATTCCTTTCCTGTGTCTCTGTGACAATAGGGTTCCTATGCTGATCCTTTTTCTCTTTGCTTTCAATCAAGTGTTCTAGCCTCTCCATTAGTCCTTGAAAGTGTAGTTCCGGTTTTGCCATGTTATTCCAATTAAGATATCTAGAGGCTTCGAACAACGCTTGGGCTAGTTCCACCATCTTCATGCAAAGTTTAGTTCTCTCAATTTCTAGATCAGCTCGAGGGTAGTTTTTACTCATTTCCGTGACTTGCGGTCCCTCTTTTATTCTAGCTTGATATGCACGAAGCATCATGTCTAGATCTTCTTGTATGGGTTCCGCTAAAACTGATCCTGATTTCTGAGCTGGGATTTCTTGGTTTGATTCTTGTGAAGCCAATTCTTGTATTTTGGCTCTAGATTCTCTTAGACTTCCTTCCAACTCACTTATCTTTTTACTCCATTTTCTCTTCATCCTTTCTCTGGAATCTTTCCAAGATTTCGTCTTTTTACTACTCGATTCCGCAACTTCACTAATTTCGGCTATTTTCTCATGATTAAGCTGCTGGTTTTGTAAAAGTGCCTGGGCTCTAGTTATAGCTTGGATAGGCACGTATGTAGGGTTGGATCCATCTACGTTGTTTACAATACCTATCACGTTGATCGGTGTCACATTTGTAGTGTTAACTGGGTTCTTAGGACAATCTTTGATTATGTGCTCTTTGCCACAATCAGCACAAAAGCCTTGTACATTATAGTACTGTGATTGCCTTGCTATTGGAGGATGTGGACAATCCTTAATGAAGAGATCTCCTTGGCACCTAAAGCATGGTCCTCGAGGGCCCTGTGGTCTCTGTTGTCTCAGTTGGGGCCGTGGGTTTGGGTTTGCATACATCACATTAGTATAGTCTGGCTCCCAACTTGGTTCCATTGGTGGACTATCATATTGATATGTCTCCACATGCTCTGGTGACTCCGTGTAGTAAGCGGGTGGACTAGTTACATGAGTAGAGTCAAAACTGTTTGAGTTTGGGTCACTTTCGGTGATCAGGGGTGAAGAAGGCACTAAGGCCCTACTTAGGTTCTCTTCTGCAGCCGCATATTTGACTGAGATGACATTCGCTGGTGGGGGTGGCTGCTGAGCTAAGACGGGTTGAGGTCTCTGTTGAGCCTGGTATGGGTAGTTCTGAGGAGGCCTATAGTAATAAGGCTGAGCATTGTATTGGCCTTGATACCTACCTGGCTGCAGGTATGTTTGTGGGTAGTTCTGTCTCACGGTTTGTTTGTTGTATGGGCAGTCCTGAGCCGTATGATTCGTGTATCTTCTCTCAATTGTACAATATTGGCCACTAGGGTTGGCGTGAGGTTGAGGTGCATTGGGGCACATGTTTGCCAAATGATTTCCACCACAAGTGTAACAACGTACATTTGTAGGTAGCTTGGGCACCTGTTTACTAGAAACTCCTAGTTTTTGGGCCACTTTTTCTGCTAGATCCTCTATCGAATTAGACAATTTTGTGGATGCTAGAGAAGAACAATCTGAGTCCTTATAGACCTTTGAGAGTTCTAATTCATCTCCTAAGTTGTCCTCAATGTCTATACATATTCTTACACACTCCTCTAGCGTTCTGGGTTCTTTTAGGTACACATAAGAGCGTAATTTAGCGCTCAACAAGCCATCTAGGAACAGTGATACTTGTTTGGCTTGTGAGGGTAGCTCTTGCATTGGACATCGCTCAACATATTGTCTGAATCTACGACCTGCCAGTCTTACTCTTTCCTGAGGGGTTTGTTTAAAACTATGAATCAACGAAGACGTGTCATGTCTAACCCCACTTTTAGAGAATTCAGTGATGAATGACTCTAAAAAGTGATGGATGTCTCTAAATTGCCTTTGTTGCAATGGTTGGAACCAAGTTAAAGCGGTACTCTTTAACGTTAGTCCAAATGCATTGTACTGCGTGAACATGTCCTCGACTTGTTCTGCTCTTAGTACTTGCTTGAATTCTGCGACATGGTCATAGGGATCTCCTGTCCCATCAAAGTAATTCTTCATTGATTTCACTAATTGCGTGGGTCTCAATACTCTTGCGTGTTCACGTGGTCTAGGTAGAGGAAAATCATCTCTACCACCTGGTATTCCATGTTCTCTTTGTCTATCCGTCCTATTAGTGTTCGTGGTTGTTCTATCTCTCCCTATGGGGTGAATGAAGCTTACTTCCGGTCTCTCGTGATTCCCTTCTCTTTGATTTCCATGGGCTGAGGATGTTCCTGCCCCTTGTTGATTTGCATTCATGTTTGTTCGGGATGGAGGGAATATCAATTCACCTCTCCATGTGTATGTGTTTTTAGCGCGTTCAGGCACCACAAAGACTCTTTCTGAAGTCTCATCCAGGTATACAACCTTTCCAGGTGTATCTGGGTCCTTGAATTCATAGATTGTAATGATGCCTACCTCACCAGGGTTTTCCTTTCTGTACCTCCAAAAGGCTTCGTCTGTCTCTTTATTTATGAACAACTCGGTGCTCCTGTTATCTTGAGGGATCCACTCTGGGATGAGTACTCTTGTTAATACGGATTTCCCTCTCGGTGTTCTAGGTTCTTCTAACGGTTCTTTTCCTTGAAATTTCCCTTCTGTCTCTAATTGGATTGTGCCAAACTCATTAGTATCGTTTGGTTGCGTACTTAGGATGTACATGGTTCCTTCTTTGTCTATGTAAGCGTCTCTCTCAAATTTCACCACTGGTCTTTCCAATCCAATGGGTTGATCAGGGTTGTGCAGTTGCACCACTTGCCTCTGCAAACCATCCTCATAGATGCGAGCACCTAGTCGGTTGGTTCGGAGAAACTCTAGCTGCGTTCTATAGGGTCCTTCAGGTTTTTCTAGGTATGCTACATGAGATCCTCCTGCTGGTCTGTCTGTGCTAAACGCCATTTCTGATTCGCTAGTTTCTGAGCTCTCGTAAGGATAACTATTATTCAATTGCTGAGCCCAAGATCGTGCAGTGGTTCTTACACTAGCCTCTGATGATCTAAGGCTTCGTCTGTCCGACTTACCTATATGTTTACCCGATCTAAGGTTCATTAATTTTCTTCCTTGCTCACTCAACTACACACTTAGATCGTCAATGGTTCTTTGTGATTAATTCTTGGTTCTTTTTAATTTTTCTTTGGATTCTTGTCTTAATATATGCGTCAGGAATTCGACTTTCGTGATGATTTTAAGTTTTTCGTTCCGTCAGACTTAGGTTCTTTTCTTTAGGTTTTCGTCACACACACCTTTACTTTGAGTCTTAAACTTGATAGAATTAGGTATCTTGAACTTGAGGCGTTCTTATCGACTTAAATCCACAATGCTAACGTTTTAGCCTAAGCTAAGAATTGACTGAGGGGGTTGAGTAATCTTCCAACCTCGAGTCGGCTTTTCTGGTTGCTCTGATGTCCTGTTGCCCAAGAAGCCGTGCTTCCCAAGCCCTGCTGTCCTCACTGCCTTGCTCGCTTGCCTTTGCTTGCCCTTGCTAGACCTGGAAAATTCCAATATTAGACCAATTCACAAGATGATTAAACACTTGAGTATATTCACCTTTTAAGCTCAAATTTTCAATGTGTGCCCCCTGACTTCCTAGTCCCAGACTAGGTGAACCTCAAAATAGCTTATCCAAAAGTAGATGTATTCTTTATGAAAAAAACAGTTGAGGTCACGTAGTACTCGTCACGAGCTTTCTAACGAGCTATTAAGCTCAAAAAACTGACTTCGGATGAAAAAGTTATGAGCGTTCAGGCCCTGGGGGGTAAAAACTGACAATCCAATTTTCCCTCAACTATGAGCTAAGGGGTCTCCTATGAGTCTAATGGTCCAAAAATTTTCCAAAAATACCCTCAAATTTGGTCAAAAATTGAAGTCCAAAATTTGCGATAGGGGTGGGCAATCGCGATGGTCTGGGACCGTCGCGATGGTCCAAGCGAACCGTCGCGATGGCGTGGGATTTGGACAATCGCGATGGCCCGAGAAGGCGAACCGTCGCGATGGCTCGAAGTGAACGATCGCGATGGCGTGAGGTCGAACCGTCGCGATGGTCCAAAAAATGAACCGTCGCGATGGCGTGGGATTTGGACAATCGCGATGGCCCGAGAAGGCGAACCGTCGCGATGGCTCGAAGTGAACGATCGCGATGGCGTGAGGTCGAACCGTCGCGATGGTCCAAAAAATGAACCGTCGCGATGGCGTGATCGGGCGGGCAATCGCGATGGCGCGGTCAACGGTCAACGGTGGACAATCGCGATGGTCCGAAGTGACCCGTCGCGATGGTCCACGATGCGATGGCTTGAGCCAATCGCGATGGTCCGATTTTGGGCTGTCGCGATGGTCCAAAAGTTGAACCGTCGCGATGGTCTATCGTGACACGTGGCACTGTCGTGGCGATGGCGTGGGCCAATCGCGATGGTGCGGGGTCAACTGGACAGTCGCGATGGTCCGAGTGGACCGTCGCGATGGCTCGAAGGTTGAACCGTCGCGATGGTCCGAAAAAGCGAACCGTCGCGATGGTTCGGCCGAGCCGTCGCGATGGCGTGAGCCTATCGCGATGGTGCGACACAATCGCGATGGTCCGAGCCAATCGCGATGGTCCACCAAACAATGAATTTTCAAAATGCAACTTTGGTTCCGTGTATGCGCAAGGGTCGCCTATCTAGTGGTGTGGTCGCCTACCTCAAAAACCGAAAAGTGCAGACCATCGCGATGGTCCGCCACACTCGGAAATCTCTGACAGAAAGCACATTTTTTACCTTTTGGAAGCTTTCCTGATGCTCTGAAGCTCTGTACCTGCAAGAAAACTCAAGAAAAAGCAAGCACATACAATCGCAAAAACTCTCTCTCGCTCTCTCGCATGCACAAATGAGGGGAAATGAGGTGAATGGGTGGATATGGTGAATTTTCTGATTTTTTTGGAAATGGAGATGATGATGCGATGATGAAGATGGAGTGTGGGGAAGGTGAAAAACACTAAAAACTAAGTAAAAACAACAACAAAAACTGAAATTTTTACCTTCCAACGCCACTTCTTGCTATACTCTTACCATCACACATTCGTCCTAGACTCGATCCCCGGCAACGGCGCCAAATTTGGTGTTGCTCTAGCACAATGGTGAGAACCACGTTAAGAAGCTTCACCTCCTTAATGTCAATCCGAGGGAGAGGTAGGAGTGATATGAAGATCGTGAATGTGAGATGAAGTGAGAGTGAAGGTGAGAAGCACAAAGGTGCACACACACATACACACACACAATGAAGAGACAAGCAAGACACAATGGAAGGTGGGAAATTAGCTCTATTACTCAAGAATACTCTTACAAGCTCAAACTAGCTCTACTCTCTTCTTTGCTCCAACAAGCTAACCTCAAAAATGAGCTCTCTAGCTCTTTTTATAGTTTCTAGACTAGTTTTGACCGGTTTCACATCTAATGACCGGCCTAGTTAAAAAATAGGTCCTAGAGGCTATTTGGAAGGGTAAACGATGTCTAAAAATAACGAAATTTGGTACGAGTATCCTACCTAAGCTCCTCAAGCTCGAGGACTCCTCGGCTTGCACAAAATGGAGCTATGGATTACAAAATGGGGTTTTCTATGATACATATGTTACAATTAGTGATAATAATCACTGTTGAATGTTTTGGAAAAATTAATAAGACATGTATTTGTTTAAAAGATTTTTTTTTAATATAAAGGAAGTTCGGCAATAGCCTACTCTCCCGGACTTGAATTAAATTAAGAAACAAAGGTACAAAAGAAGGGGACTAGTGCCCACGGGACCCCCCAAATCCCACAAAGCAGGGGAAGCTAGGCTGATTCCTAGGTTGCATTACAAAGAAGGTTGATCACCCTCTCGTCGCCCTCATGCGGGACCCACTTGGGTTTGAGCTTGTTGTTGTTCAAAAGGAGGACTTGATGGTGCCTGAAGGGGGGGGATTTCTTACTGTTGATAATCCTTTTGCCAAGGAGGAAAAGAGATTTTTCAATCGACCACTCCCTGGGAGGGTCACCGAAGTTGAGAGCACACCGCTCCCGCCAAATTTTCCACAGGACTTCCCCTCTGATTGCGTTCCATAGAGCCGCAGAGCATCCAATCGCTTCTCCCAGAAGGACTTGTTTCCAGCTAAGCTGTTTCTGAACTCTGATTTTCAGTCCAACCGTCTGCCATATTCTGTAGGAGTTGGGGCAAGTAAGAAAGATGTGTGGGACATCTTCAATTGCACGGTGGCAGCGCTTGCACCACGGAGGGATCCCACAAATTTTGTTTGCCTTATGGTTAGTCCAAATTCCTCGATGAAGAATTTGCCATAAGAGAACAGACTTCTTAATCTCTATAAGTGGGTGCCAGATACCCATGAATTTCATGTCCCACCGAAGCCGCGTCCAGGACAGGCACCACTTCTTGTTGAGGCTGATCTGGAGGTCAGTCGTTTCTTTGATGTTCGGGATTTTGAGTAGGCTATTTCCATTGTGCCATTTGAGACCACGCGCGTTCGGAGCCTCATGTCCCATGAGAAGGCGGGTTTTGTGACGATCCCAAGCGAGGCATCTGCTTTGCAAGGTGTTCCATTCTTCGTAGGAGATGTTTATGCGAGGGTCGATATCCTCGTAGCTGATCCAGCTGTTGGTGTCATGTTTCCAGAGGTGTTTCCATTTTTTGAATCCTTTGTTCCATAACTTCTTGGCATTATGAGTGTTCCACGGCTCCACACTCCTGATGCCATGAATCGGAAACCAGATAGAATCGTTTTGTCTGATTCCGGCCGCCCACTTCCAGTCCTCACTAATTCTTGTGAAGCTTTTGACTTTATTCCAGCCCTTCCAAAGAGAGCAGACTAGGTTGGAGCCTTTCGGGAAGACAGGTATCGGGGAGAATAGCAGTGTCATGATGTCAAGGTTTTTCCAGTTCGGGGACCCCGTGAGGGCCAACTCATTTTTGTTTCTGAAGATCAGCTTGGCCCACGAGGCCTCCCTATTACACCAAGCTTTAATCATCCATTTGGCTGCCAGTTTGTTAGCCATACACCCAATATCTAGGATGCCAAGCCCCCCGCTATCTCTAGGGCTGGTGCAGATGGCCCATTTGATTTTAGGCACCCCCCTTCTGTTATGATCACCCGTCCAGAGAAAGTTTCTGCAGATGCTATTCAGTTTGGACAGGCCTTGCTCGTTCGGTCTCCAGCAAGAAAGGAAATAGATGGTAGACGAGAGGAGGAACGTGTTGATAACCATTGCCCGTCCAGCGAGATTGATTTGCATGCCTCTCCAGTAATTGAGCTTGTTTTCAAGTTTGGCCAGCACCCAGTTCCATCGCTGCTCCATAGAGACGCCAAACCCCAAGGGGATTCCTAGCAGCCGAAAGATTTGGCCCTGCGGAATGATTTGGCAGCCATGATCAATGAGAGGGCCAGGTTGGTGTCCCACAATGGCCCTAAAGGCGGTCTTGTTGTGGTTGATTTTGGATCCAGAGGCCTCACAAAAGGTATGAAGGCACCTCCAGAAAGTCTCCAGGCTGGTATTATCATTGTGAACGAGCGCGTTCATATCGTCGGCAAAAAGTCTCATGATGATTTGACTGTGGTCGTGGGGTAGCTGGAGGCCTTTGATATTGCCAGCCTCCACATGATGAGCCACAAGTCTGCTCAGCCCCTCAGTGGCGATGGCAAAGAGAAGGGGGGCAAGGGGGCACCCTTGCCTAATAGATCTTTTAAGATGGATCGCCTTCGAAAGTTTGCCGTTAACGTTAATTTGGGTCGTTGCGTTGCCGAGAAGGGTCGCGATCATCTTGGTGAATTTCTGACTACATCCGAGGTCTTGGAGCGACTGCAGAACATAGTCCCATTCTAGCCTATCGTAAGCTTTGTCAAAGTCGATCTTGAGGAAGACCACATCTTGATTAGACTCATTTGCAAATTGAATACCTTCCCAAATATCCATAATGGTTTCCAGGATGGACCTGCCTTTGATGAAACCTTTTTGGTCCTCACTAAGCCAAGATCTCAGGTGGCACGCAAGTCTGTTGGCAATGACTTTGGCGAGGATCTTGTATCCTGTTTGGAGCATCGTAATTGGCCGCCAGTTCTCGATTCTGTTTTTTTCCCCCTTCTTGTGAATCAGCTTGATAATTCCATTATTTATGCAAGAGGGAAGAGCACCGAATTTTAGCGCTTCTTGCCAAACCAACCGAAGAGGGGTGGCAACCACCAGCTTGAAGGATTTAAAAAACTCATTAGTGAGTCCGTCGGGTCCCGGGCTTTTACCGAAGGGGAGGGCATCAATGACTTCAATGATTTCTGATTCAGAGATCGGGGCATGAAGCAGGGAGTGGAGGTTGGGTGGTATTCTCCGGGGGGAAACTCTAGAAATAGCAGCCATGCAGTCCCTTCTATGGTGGGAGAGGGGGTTGGAGGTTCCCAGGAGTCTCGTGAAGTGCCCTTCGATGATGCCAAAATTATCTTCTTCCGAGTTGCATACATTGCCATGTGGGTCAAGCAGTAGGGGAATCATCTCTCTGTTGTGTTTCCTTTTAAGGATACTGCACATCTCTTTGGTGGGTTTGTCGGCTTTTCCAGCCCACCACTCCTTGAAGAAGATTTGCAGGTTTTTCCTTTGTATTTCTTCCTCGTATCTCAACGCTGCTCTGATTTTTCGGAGACCTTTCTGGGCTTGGTGTTTTCCTTTGTTCACTTCCTCCTCGAGTCGCCAGAGTCTGTGGTAAAGCGCTTCCCTACGAGCCCGCCGCACTGTCTCGAGCATCTTTTTAGTTCTGATCATGATCTTGCGAGACTTGTCGACCGCACTTCTCCAGCACTTGGCTGGGGCCAAGCCAGAGGCGAACGCCACCTTCCACACATCGGCAATCTCTTGGTGGACGGAGGGGAGAGAGAAGGTGGAAGCGTTGGCATGGAACCACGGAGCTTTGTGGATTCTGTTGGGAGGTTGAAAGGTGATAACGATCGGGTAGTGATCAGAAATGGTGAGGTCAGTACGTTGCTTGATGGAAGGGTGGCCCCACAGTTGAGTAAAACTCTGAGAGATGTAGCATCTATCAAGTCTAGCCTTTCTCAGATCCTCGCCCGCTTGGAGATTCGACCAGGAAAAGCCATTCGAGTCTTTGAATTCGACCAGGTCCAAGTGGAGTTTGGTCATGTCCCACGTTTCTTTCTCCCGACTGTCGATGACCCTGCCCTTGCCCATCCATCTGTCCATAGGGTCCTCCACCATGTTGAAGTCTCCACATATAAGCACTTTGTGGGGAAGCGAGTCAAGGGAAGTCCAAGTGTTCAGTCTCTCCAAATCCCCGTTAGGGGCGTACAAAGAAACCATAGTGACACAGAGGGGAGCACCAAAAGAGACCGCAATCCAGCGGTGATTTACATCTTCAATGTAGTTCTCCAGCTTTTCAAGCCAGGGTTGTTTAACACCAATAGCCGTTCCACCGGATCCCCGCTGGTGCTTTGTTGGGATCCACACATGGTCCGAGGAAACCTGTCTGAGTCGCTTCAGAAGGTCTTCTCCGTCAATTTTAATCTCTTGGATGCATATAATGTCTGGTTTTAAGCTAATGTCGCGGAGCCATTGACCAATGATGGCCGCTCTTGAGGGGTCGGTTAGCCCCCTAGCATTTAGCGAGATGACAATCATTTATGTATTGATCCCTCTTTGCGGGAGGGAGCCTTGTCTTTTCTTCTCTTGGCTTCATCTTTCTTTTTCGCTGGGATCTGTTCCCTACTTAGAAGTCTGTTCTTGTGGGGGCTTTTCCAGGGTAACTCCATGGGCTGTTTTCCTTTGCGGGACGTCCCTTGCTGGGGAGACTTGGGCCCCGTGCTCGGCACCGTTTCCGGGATCGTCGATCCAATGATGGAGCTTTCACTATCCATGTTGTCTTCGTTACTAGTGGTGAAACCATCTTCTTTGCTTGTAGTGTAGCCCTCCTGGGGGGTTTCTTTATTGTTGGGGATCTCTGGGGCTTTGTCGTAGATGTCTGCCTCAGGTAGCTTCCCACCTGGGTAGTCAAACCTGCTTTGTCCTCACATGCTTCCGTGGCGTCTGTGCCTCTGACTGCTTCCAACATGTGGCAAAGGCTGTCTTATGCTGATCCTCTGGAGCTATGGCTACTTGATTGTAGCCCGAAAATCCATCGAGGAAGCTGTACACTTCCTTGCCTGCCACTCTTTCTAAGAGATGTTCTGTGATGGGAAGCGGATAGTTATCTCGAATCGTGGCGGCATTAACCTTTTTCAAGTTAATGCACACACGCAGTTTGCCATTCTTCTTGGGCACCACTACGATGGGGGATACCCATTCGGTGTGCTCAATTTCATAGATAAATCCAGCTTCGACCAATCTATCTATCTCTTCCTTGATCTTAGCAGCGTAATTATCATTATATGTATAAGGCTTTTGCTTAGAGGGTTTGGCATCTGCGGTCATGGGGATAGTGTGTGAGCATATGTCAGGGTCAACACCTTTCAAATCCTTGTAACTCCAAGCGAATACATCTCTGTATTCTCTTAGCAAGGCAATTAATTCGTGCTCTTCTTCTTCTGTCAGGTCATGGCCTATATACGTGCATCTCTCCTCTCCTTCTTCTATGGCCACTACTATTTTCTTGGTGGTTTCTTTGTTATCATAGGCCTCTCCTGATTGTGCCTCCCGTTTAGGCATTCTTATCATGACTCTCCTGTCATCTATCTCATACTTCTTAAAATTTTCTGGGACCTCAAACAAAGATTCTTCCTCTTCTGGTAGGGCTTTTCTCTTCTTTCGTTTCTTTCCTTCTTCCTTCGGGGTCACATGTGTTGCTAATCTTACATCGTTTGTAAGCTCTCCATGCCTTTGAGGTTGAAATTCTACTTCATGGAGGTATTCTTCGTCTGATGCAACTGGTGGGTCCATAATGATTGACTCTAGATCGGAGTCACTTGCATCCTCAAATGCATCAGGGCTAGGTTCGCATTCTTCTAGAACTGCCTCTCCCATGATTGGCTCTATGGAGAAGACTGAAATATCATAGCCATCCTCATCACAGTGAGGTGTCCATTGTTCCTCGTTGATGGCTACGTCCATTGTTGCTAAGATTTCTGCCCAACCGTGAGGTTCAAATTCTTCGTCTGGAAAAACTATAGGTGCATAGGCTGGGTCTTGGATTGATCTATGGGTTTCTTTCGCACCTACCTCTCTGGCTTTCTCTCTCTTCTCTTCTTCTACTGCCACCTTGCACATCCATAAGTGAGTGTCTTCATGCATCCATGAGGATCCAGACCCTATGGAATGCACCGATTCTGTATCATCTTTGGCTCTATGGATGGGATTCCACTGGATAGGAGGTACATCCCTATGAGAGTAATCTTTGAGATTGACTTTGGTCGTAACACCTAAGTGCTGCAGGTACAAAGAATTGGTTCCCCAATCCTGTACCACTTGCAACTGTCGCATAAATGGTCTTCCCAAAATCATCTCATAGGCATGATTTTTGCTGAAGTCACATATAGCAAAGCTATGCTCAAACTCGACACCACAAGTGGTGAGAGTTATTCCTTCTAGCAATCCTAAGGGTCTCTCTATGTGACCATCGGCCATTTGCAATTTCATTCTCGTTGGCCTGAGTGCCGGCTTGCCCCAACGCTTCCAAAGGGAAGTGGTGGCAATTGCAACTCCTGCACCTGAGTCCAAAATCGCCTTGGTGGTGTATTCCTGGTAGGTGATGGGAAGATAGGTGTTCCCTTCTTCACCTTCACACATATCTCCTATCTTATCCAAGGGAATTTCTGGCACTGTCCTATGGGATCCTACCTGGGAACAAGATTTTGCTATCTCTGGTATTTGTTTGGCTACATGTTTCCATAATTCAGGTCTAACCTTGAGTAGCTCTTTTAACTTGAGATTACACTGCACGTTAGTGTTCTTCACTACCTCTGTGTTCCTAGGTATGACTGAGTCGCCGTTCCTTACCATGACTGTGGGTGCTCTCATACATGTGGACTTTGCTTCCCATGGGCCTGTGAAGTGGGGTAGCTCTTGTATGGAATTAGACTCAAAGTCTAATCTCTCATGAGACTGAACACTCTCATGCTCCCCGTAAATAGATGGGATGTCTTGTGGGAATTGGTCGTGTGCATCATCCACAAGTTCAAAGGGAGGGGCGACTTCACTTTCGTTATCCCATTTGTCTTCTTGAATCTCTCGTAGGAAGTCTGGTGCAAACCGATTCATAGAAGAAGAAGTGTCTGGCTCCGTAGAATTAGGCGCATAAGCAACCTGGGCAGGAGGGCTTATTCTATCGTTGGCTCTCTCCTCGTTCTCAAAGATGGTTGGAGCACCAGCTTCCTGGGGAGGGTCACTTGTTCTATTACCTTTCCGAACAGGTTCATACGCTTCCTGAGAAGGAATGTAGGCAGCCTGTGGAGGTACACAAGCTTTCGAGGGAGGCTCCGGTGACTTTTGGGGGGAAAGATAGGCTTCTTGAGGAGGCACGTGGGCTTCCTGAAGCGGCTGGTTTATGCGTTCCCTTGCCCTTTCCTTTCTTTGAGGGGTAGGTTCCTTTTCTGACTGTGCAATTAGCCTCTCTATTCCTTCTAAGGGGGGGAAGTTGTCTGGTTTAGTGGAATTGGCCGCATAAACTTCCGAAGGGTAATGGTTCATGTTTTTGCTTGATTTCTCTCTCTCTTGATTTTTTTCGTCCTTGGCAGATCTTGCAATTATTCTCTCTAATTTCTCTAGGAATCCATCCAAGTGTAATTGCGTTTTGGCTGAGCCCGAGTAATTGAAAAGGCGACTGGCTTCGAACATAGTCTGAGCCAGTGCGACCATTTTCGCGCACAGTTTGGTTCTTTCTATCTCTAGGTAAGCTCTAGGATAGCACTTGTCATGATCCGTGACGTTTGGCCCTTCTTGGATTCTGGCCTGATATGCCTTAAGCATCATGTCTATGTCTTCGGGAGTGGGATCAGCTAATACCGATCCTGTTTGGGGTGGTGGGTGGGTTACGTGGGGTGTCTTAGAGGGTGGAGGGATGGAGGGTGATGGGGATGGTAGCGGTGGGAATGTGTGAGAGTGCAGTTGAGATGTGATCTCTATGATTTTAGCCTTGGTTTCTCGTAGACTTTCCTCAAGTTCACTCATCTTCTTTGCCCATTGCCTTTTCATGCATTCGCAGCTATCTCTCCAAGCTCTTGTTCTCTTTTTATTTTGGCTCTCAGTATCGCTAGTGTCTGGGCTCTTTTCCTTGCCTACCCCTTGGTTTTTCTTCACTGCTTGAGCTCTCGTGACTACCTGTACGAGTGCAGTGGAAGTCACACTTCCACTGGAATCTACCACTAACTCAATAACATTGATTGGCGTGATTTTTGGCATATTATTGGGGTTCTTTGGGCAATCTCGTAAGAGATGCTCTTTTCCACAATCTTGGCAAAAACCTTGGATCGTTACTGAATGGGGTTGTGTAGGTGGAGGCAAGGGGCAATCACGAATGAGGTGATCTCCTTGGCATCTGTAGCACGGTCCTCTTGGGAATGGAGGTCTTACTTGCCTGGATTGAGGCCTAGGATTGGGGTTTGCATACATGACGTTCGTGTAATCTGACTCCCAACTAGGTTCGTTTGTCTCTTCGCTATAATAGGACTCACCATGCTCAGGAGACTGCATGTAGTAGGCCTGGGGGCTCTCAACATGTGTGGAATCAAAGCTATGGTCACTCGGGTCACTTTCAGAAAGCAAGGATGTCACAGGGACTATAGCTCTATTCAGGTTCTCTTCTGCAGCTGTATACTTTACTGGAATCACATTAGCTGGGGCTGGGGGTTGTTGTGCTAGCACAGGTTGAGGCCTTTGTTGGTTTTGATATTGAGGTTGGAAATTTTGTTGTGGCCTGCCATATGGTTGTGGAGGGTACTGGTTCTGGTATCTGCCTTGTTGGTAGGGCTGGGGGTAGGGTTGCCTAACCGCCTGCTTGTTGTATGGGCAATCTTGTGCGGTGTGATTGGTGTATCTCCGTTCTATGGTGCAATATTGGCTACTAGGATTTACTTGAGGCTGAGCCATAATGGGGCAGACATTCGCCATATGGTCGCCGCCGCATGTATAGCACCTTTTCACAGGAGCAAACCTTGGGATTTGTTTGCTAGTTACGCCTAATTTCTGAGCTACTTTTTCGGCAAGTTCCTCAATTGATGTGGACTGCGTGGAAGAGTGACTAGAAGCACTATCTGAATCTTTGTAGATTTTGGAAAGCTCTAGTTCTTCCCCTAGGTTATCTTCAATGTCAATGCACATGCGTACACATTCTTCTATGGTCCTAGGGTCCTTCAGATACACGTAGGATCTCAATTTCGTACTCAGCAATCCGTCAAGGAATAAGGCTACTTGTTTAGCAGATGTGGGTAGCTCCGAAATAGGGCACCTTTCCAGATATTGTCTAAATCTTCTTCCTGCAAGTCTCACAGTCTCTTGAGGGGTTTGCTTGAAGCTGTGAATCAGTGAGGAGGTGTTGTGTCTTATGCCACTCTTGGAGAACTCAATAATAAATGCTTCTAGGAGTTGGTCTATACTCCTGAACTGGCGCTCATCCAATGGCTGAAACCATGTAAGTGCCGTATTCCTCAGGGTTAGACCGAAGGCATTGTACTGCGTGAATAGATCCTCCACTTGTTCAGCTCTCAAGACTTACTTGAACTCCGCCACATGATCATAGGGATCTCCTGTGCCGTCAAAGTAATTCTTCATGGACTTAACTAGCTGGGTGGGTCTCAAAGTTCGTGTGTGCTCTCTAGGCCTCGGCAGAGGGAAACCATCTACATTTCTTTGGTTCCTGTGGGCTCTAAGCATCTCAGGTTCTATCCTATTCGTCTCCGTTCTCGTTCTTTCTCTGCCCACTGGGTTGGCAAAACTTACTTCTGGTCTATCTTTACTTCTGTCTCTTTGCATACCATGAGCTTGGGATGTTCCAGCTCCAGGGTGACCATAGGATACATTCGATCTTGGTTGGGGGAAAATGAATTCGCCCTTCCAAGTGTAAGCATGCCTATCATTTTCCGTAACCGCAAAGATCCGTTCTGAAACGTGATCTAAGTAGCTCACCCTGCCTGGACTGTCTGGATCCTTAAACTCATAGATCATGATATTTCCTATATCAGTTGGCTGATTGGATTTATACCTCCAGAAGGCTTCGTCGGTTTCTCGATTGAGGAGCAACTCTATGCTCTTGTTGTCTTGGGGTACCCACTCAGGCGTGATAATCCTAGTGAGAACTGATTTACCTCGGGGGGTTCTAGGTTCTACTCCCATGTTTCCTTGTTCTAAGTCACCTAAGTCCGCCTCTGAGATTACATTTCCAAATTCATCCGTCCTATCTGGGTGACTGGTGACTACGTATATGGTTCCTTCTTTGTCCAGGTATGCACCGTTTTCAAACTTGACAGCTGGGTGCTCTAGTCCAATGGATTGATCAGGATTCTTAATCTGGACCACGGATCTTCCTAGGCCGTCCTCATAGATGCAAGCACCTAATCGGTTGGTCCTAAGGTATTCCAACTGTGTTTTGTAAGGGCCTTCTACCCTGTACAAGTAAGGCACACCTGAACTTCCCGTAGGTCTGTCCAAGCCTTGAGACATCTCTGACTCACTGGTCTCAGAGCTAGGGTAGTACGAGTGGTGGCTCAACTGCTAGGCCCAAGTCCTAGCAGTGTGGTTGACACTAGCCTCTGAAGACCTAAGGCTTTGTCTCTCTCTTACTAGGTGTCGTCCTGATCTAAGGTTCATATGCCTATCTAGTAGCCCAATTCTTTGCCCAGAGTGCAACCTCGTTGCCGATCAATTGGTACCAGTCACTTGATTCTTTTTAGTTATTCCTCGTGTTTAGAGTCTTGTCTGTTATTACGTCGTCAGGAATACTTGAATGTTCTTCGTACTTTCAGGTTGATCGTTCCACGTTAGGTTCTTTCCCTTATGTTGTCGACAATACAGAGATTAAGTTTTTAGCTTGAACTTGAGTTTTTAGGTAGTCTTCAACTTGATAGTGGCCTATCGTCGCCCTGACTTACTCCTACTTCTAATCGTTCTTAGCCTAAGCTAGGAATTGACGAAGAGGAGTTGAGAATATTCCGACCTTTCTCGCAGAACCTTGCTCTTTAGTGCTCGAGAAGTTGATTCTCAAGCCTGTGCAAAACCCTTGCTTGGACGCTCTCAATTGCTTCTCACTAGACCTGCATAAGTCCCAAGATTAGCTCCAAGTAGACCTTTCAATTGACAGACAAATTATTTCAGACACTTTTTTAATGACCCTTGTTCCCCCTTTTGTATTGCTAAAAATTTCCTCTAGAGCTCCCTTGGTGTTTCTACCCTTCTGTGTGTCAACTTCCAAATATCCTATCTGAAAATCAACGCGTTATTCTTATAAAAAACAGTTGAAGGCGTGTAGTATATGCCACGAGCTTTCCGACAAGCCCTAGAGCTCAGAAAATGGATTCCGTATGACAAAGTTATGACCGTTCATGGTTTAGGGGGTTAACTAGACAAACAGAAACTTTCAGGGGTTTTAATGCATTTTCTAAGGCCTTTGTAAGTATATGAGTACTTGAGAGTGCCAATATGCCCAAAATTTAGCCTAAATTCTCAAAAATTACCCCTTAATTTTTGCCGAAAATGTCTGTCTATCGCGATAGACGGTGTCTGTCGCGATAGACACAAACTATCGTGGGGGCTGTCTGTCGCGATAGACGGTGTCTGTCGCGAAATTCTGTCTGTCGCGATAGACGGTGTCTGTCGCGATAGACGGTATCTGTCGCGGATTTCTGTCTGTCGCGATAGACGGTGTCTGTCGCGATAGACGGTGTATATCGTGGATTTCTGTCTGTCGCGATAAACGGTGTCTGTCGCGATAGACGGTGTCTATCGTGGATTTCTGTCTGTCGCGATAGACGGTGTCTATCGTGGATTTCTGTCTGTCGCGATAGACGGTGTCTGTCGCGATAGACGCTATCTGTCGTGAAATTCTGTCTATCGCGATAGACGGTGTCTGTCGCGATAGACAGTGTCTGTCGCGATAGACGGTGTCTGTCGCGATAGACCCTATCTGTCGTGAAATTCTGTCTGTCGCGATAGACGGTGTCTGTCGCGATAGACAGTGTCTGTCGCGATAGACGGTGTCTGTCGCGATAGACAGTGTCTGTCGCGATAGACTGAAAAAACGCAAATTTTTGAAAAACTTCTAGTGATCTAGAGTGCTCTCAAGGTGTAGGTTACAGTGCTAATCATGCATTCACAAAATGTTAAGATTTTCTGTCTGTCGCGATAGACAGTGTCTGTCGCGATAGACAGAGGTTGTCGTCCCGGGACCTGTGCAGAGCCTGTCGTACCTGCGCACACTGCTGGGGATGATGGTACAGCAAAAAACCTGCAAAATAGCTCAAGAAACATGCAAAAAACAGAGCATGCAAATTCGCTCTCTCGCTCTCTCTCACAAGTGAAATGAGGGAAATGAGGTGGAGATGGGGATATAGTCAAAAAACTGAAATTGTCGCGATGATGGAGATGGACGTGGGAGATGGTGATGATGATGATGAAGATGGTGAAGAAAGTAAAAGAAAACCGATGAGAGTGAAGAAAATACCTACGACTCCAACGCGTCAACTCTACGTCTTACCATCACACGCTCGTCCTCAAAGCTCGATCCCCGGCAACGGCGCCAAAATTTGGTGTAGCTCAATGATGAGTAGCACCTCCTTTAATGTCAATCCGGGAAGACGTGAGGATGGTATGAAGACCTCGAGCAAGTGGCGGCAAAAGTGCGTGAGTGAGAAGCACACAAGCATGCACACACATACACACACACGCGCACACACGGCAAGACAAAGAGAGAATCAATGGAGTTCTTTAGATTACTTTCAAAATCCTCTTACAAGTTCGTTTCAATTACAATCTAACCTCAAAAATGAGCTCTCTAGCTCTTTTTATAGTTTTTGACTAGCTTTGGCCCTGTCCAGACCTAGTGTCCGGCCTAGTTAAAAATTAGGTTCCAGGGCTTATTTGAGGGCTCAAACGAAGTCTAAAAATTATGAAATTTGGTACGATGGTACTTCTAATACTCCTCAAGCTCGAGGACTCCTCGGCTTGCACAAAATGGAGTCTATTCTACCAAAAACGGGATTTACAATGTTTGTGTAGTGATTAAAATCACTTGAGTTGTACATAACCCATGGGGAAAAATGATCTGGCCTTGTTGCCGTATTGTGCATGATTCCTCTGTTGCTTTGTGTGCCAACAGTGGTATATCCCCTATATGTAATTGGAAGGCAAGTATTTCCTTCATCTCCCTCACTAAAATCTCCTACCTTATCCACAGGGATCTTTACATTGTTTACTTCATCCGATATCTCTTTCTCTTCCCTCTTGATCTCCAATTGACTAGTTAATTTCTCCTTCAAATATGGTTTGACCTTCAACAATTCTTCTAACGTTAAGGTACAAGGGATTTTTACCTTTCTAAGGTGTTGTATGATGTCCGATGTTTGGACGGATGGGTTCGGTTCTTTTTTCCTTATTGAGGGGATGCAATACAATTCTGAATTATGTTCGTACTCCCCTGTGTAATTGGGCAATTCCTTTACTCCCTCATCTCCTTTGTCACTAGGATCCATTGGTAAAATTTCTTCTGAATTTAATTCAGGTATTGAACCCTCTATTTCGTTTTCTGCTTCTAGTTCTTCGAAGGGTGGTTCAATTCCTTCTACTTTCTTCCATCTGTCTTCTTGGACTCGAGCCCACAAATCTTTAGGCCATTCCCCTTCTACTTCGAGAACACTGGATCCTTCCCTTTTATCCTCGCAATAATTGCCATTCTGTGTCTTACTTACTTCATTTTTTTCCTGGTCATTAGTGAAGGCGCATTCTTGGAATTCTCTTTCAGAAATTCGGTTATTGGGTAATGGCAGTGCAAGTTTTTCTAGGGTCTGTTGGGCAACTTCTATTAATTTTTTGCAGATCTCCAACCTCTCTTTCTCTAGGTCACCTCTAGGATATTCTCTTTCATGTTGTTCGATGGTCGGTCCGGCTCTTATTCGTGCCTTGTATGCTTGAATCCACATGGCTAATTCTTCAGGCATGGGATCCGCTAAGACTGATCCTACCTCTTCTTTTTTGTACTTTTCATTTTTGTTTTATTTTTCAATTTTCGGTTCCTCTTTTGGGTTTTGTTCGCTCTTCTCATTTTCCTTTTTCTGTAGTAACTTCTTTTCTTTTATCCTATCTCTACGGTTCTTCCATCTTTGGGTTCTTTTACTTACAACACTTTTTTCAGGCTCTTCCGAGTCTTCCACTCTCTGAGGTGTGGGTGTATTCATCTCTAGATCACTTTGATTGTGTTTTTCAAGTTTTTATGGGGTCTCTCTAGCTTTGGCTCTTGTTATCGCCTTCAATGGTACAGTATATTCCTTATCGCTCCCTAATGCCTCGATTACTTTTATCACATTGATTTGCACGTTGGATGTAACCTTGTTGGGGTTCTTGGGGCAATCTCTAAAAAGGTGTTCCTTACCACAATCACTACAGTAGCCTTCCCAAACTCGTTGTGGTGGTGGTGGGTTTGGCAATGTGCATTCTCTGATATAGTGATCACCTCCACATCTGTAGCATGGTCCTTTGGGTACAGGCGGTCTGTTCATGGGTCGGGGTGGTATGGTTGCTCTAAGAGCTGTGTACATTAATGACACATAGTCCTGCTCATATCCGTATGAACTATCTGGTACTTCAATGCCATAGGCATACGGTTCATACAGTTGTCCCTATTCCATCATTGGGCTTTCATAATTGGGATATGCTCCTTGACTAGGGTCATAAGACGAGTCATATGGTTCATTACTAGTCAAAGGTGTGGCTGGGACTATCGCTCTCTCTAGGTTTTCTTCAGGTTGAGCTATCTTGACTGGGACAACATTCTGAGGATGCTCCTCTAGGTTGAGCTATCTTGACTGGGACAACATTCTGAGGATGCTCCTCTATCGCTCTCTCTAGGCATACGGTTCATACAGTTGTCCATATTCCATCATTGGGCTTTCATAATTGGGATATGCTCCTTGACTAGGGTCATAAGACGAGTCATATGGTTCATTACTAGTCAAAGGTGTGGTTGGGACTATCACTCTCTCTAGGTTTTCTTCCGGTTGAGCTATCTTGACTGGGACAACATATGCTCCTTGACTAGGGTCATAAGACGAGTCATATGGTTCATTACTAGTCAAAGGTGTGGTTGGGACTCGCTCTCTCTAGGTTTTCTTCAGGTTGAGCTATCTTGACTGGGACAACATTCTGAGGATGGGGCGGTTGCTGTCCTAGTACTGGTTGTGGTTGGGTGTATCCTTGATACACATATGGTCGTGGCACTGGCGCCTGCGGCTGGTAAGTGGGATATCTAAGGGCTTCACCTCCTTGATCTCTCTGAGGGTATCCGTAAGGTCTCATGTATGGCTGTGTTGCTCTCGCTTGCCTATTGTAAGGGTAGTTTTTTGTGCTGTGATTTGTATATTTTTGTTCTATACTGCAATATTGTAGAGGTCCTGGGGTAGTGGGTCTATTATAAGCATAAGTAGGTGGTGGGACTACTCCCCTAGTACACAAGTGAGAAGGATGATCACCTCCGCACTGCATACATCTTCTGAGCATAGGAACTCTCATAGGGTTATTGGGATAGTTCCTTTGTCCTTGAACATTCAACTTCTTTGCTACCAAATCGGCTATTTCCTCTACATTGTTTTTAGGGACTGATGTGCTACTGGGCGAATCTTCACTTTTCAAGCTACCTTGAGGTATTTTCAGGTCTTGTGCTAGGTTGTCCTCTAGGTCTATACATTCCTTCATGCATTCTTGCAAAGTTTGAACTCTCTTTACATATACTAAAGATCTCAAAGATCCGTTCAACAATCCTTCCAAAACTAATGACACCATTTTATTTTGGGTAGGTCTCTCTTCTACTGGGCATCGGTCCACATACTGCTTGAATCTTCTTGCAGCCAATCTCACTGATACGGTAGGGGCTTGCTTAAAGCTATGAATCAATGATGAAGAGTTGTTTTTGATTCCAGACTTAGTGAATTCCTCAATCATTTCTTGATAGACTTGTTCCATGTTTTGAAAATTATTAGGGTCCAATGGCTGAAACCATGCTAATGCAGTGTCTGACAATGTAAGACCAAAGGACTCATATTGGATCAAGAAGTCTTCTACCTGTTCGGCTCTGATTACTTGTTTAAATTCAGCTATATGATTGTAAGGTTCACTAGAGCCATCGTAGTGGTTTCTCATGCATTTGGCAACTTGAATTGGCCTTAATCTTCTTCCTGCTTCGGGCGGTCTAGGCATTACTGGAAAAATTGGTCTTCCTATGGGTATGCCTGGTCCTCTTGCTACCGGTGGTCTGACTGGGGTAGGAATTCCATGTCTTGGGTCAACAGTTGGTTGAGGTCAGTAATTAGGGTTATTTGCAGGCATTGCAAACTGCACATGTGGTCTGACCGGGATTTGGGTTTGTTGTGTTTGTTGTGTTTGACCCGACTGTTGATATGAATCATTCTGAGAGGTTCCAAGTGGGTTTCTCGAAGTGGTGGCTTGGTCCCTAGGGGGGAACACTGGGATATTCTGATATTTCAACTCAGCTCGTTCTAATTCTGTTAAGGGCCAATATCTTCTCTGATTCTTATCCAAATATGTGACGATGGTGGGGAAATCAGGATCTTGTAACTCATAGATGGTGAGAGGGTTAGGGGCAGCTTCCCATATTGAGGAATGTGCTCTAAGAAGATGCTCCATCCCATTGATCAAATATATATCCATTAGGGAGTCGTCTTGGGGAATCAGGCCTCCTCTCCATATCCTAGCTACAGTAGGTCTCTCTCTAGGAGTAGTTACTTGCTCTTCATTCCCTCCTCCATTTAAGTTTGAAGCATTGTTTTCTTCACCATGTTCATTAATGTTTTCCGGGTGTTCTGTGACAACATATTTGATATCTCTTTTGTCCATGTAAAATCCTCCTACATACTTGACTGCTAGCCTAGGCACTATGTAAGCCTCTGACGCCTTCTTTAACCTGGCCACTGATCTGTTTAGACCATCCAAATAAATAGGGATCTCATTTTGGTTGGTGTTCACATACTCCAAAGAGGTCCTGTACTCTCCCTCAATGATTGACATCATGCCAATCATGGGTACTGTGTTCTGCATATCCTCTGACGCCATGGGAATTTCTTCCTCTGACTCACTGGAGGTCTCAGAATAATGTGAACGACTACTTGGCTCGGCTACGCTACCTACAGAAGAGATTACACTTCTTCGGCTTCCTAGGATTCTTCCGGATCTCAGGTTCATTCACTTCACAGCTCTGGTCAGTCCTTGCTAACCTCTAGCTTGCTGGCACTATTCACTATGGACCAAATTCCAGAAAAGTTTTGACTGGGATTTGACTGAAATTGAAGTTTTCAAGTCACGATACTTGACTGCTAAGGTACACGATACACGATCTTTAGATCCAGACGATACACGATATTTGATCCCAAACGATATGTGATACTTGATCACAAACGATACACGATCTCTGGATGCCAACGATACACGATACTTCCACCAAACGATACACGATACCTCACCAGTATCGCGATCTTTGGACCACGATACACGATACCTGGGTGAAAACGATACTTGACACACGATACACAAGAGAGACGATACTTGGACTAAACGATACACAATCTTTGACCAAGACGATACACGATCGGCGACAAGTATCGCGATCAATGAAGACACGATACACGATACTTGGCTCACACGATACACGATACTTGTCAAGTATCGCGATCTTCCTAAGACGATACACGATACTTGGACAAAAACGATACTCGATATTGGTTCAAACGATACACGATACTTCTCAAGTATCGCGATCGATTGATCACGATACACGATACACGTTGGGTATCGCGATCGGTCACAGCACGATACACAATCTTTGCTAAGTATCACGATTCTTGGAACACAATACACGATACCTGGGAAATATCGCGATACTCAACCACAGGAGATTCATGATACTTGCTAAGTATCGCGATACTCGACCGCGGGAGAAAGCGATACTTGACCCTTTGTCCAATTTTTGCTAGGTTTTGTTTAGTTTTGATTGCACCCAGGTGTTTTACAAGGCCTTCTACCCTCTCCTCACTCTTTGTATCATTCAAATCACACTTTTTAACCCCTGTATGACCAATACGATACTTCACGCAGACGCAGATCGTTTGTTCTAAACATTTGATTTACAGGTAAGAGATCACAACACAGCAGTAATATGCTCACCTTGGAAGCTATTCCCACTCCTTTATCACTCCCCCTTGCTCGGTGCAGCTCCAGATAGCCTTGTTGCTCAAACGCGATACTCGACAGACGCTCTCCACGATACTTGCTCAGAAACACAAGTCACTTACAAAATGACTCTTTTTGGCTTTTATACTTGGGATTTTCTTACTTACTGGAAATAAAACAATAAAACAAGAATTGAAAGCTACTCTAACTACCTAGCCTACTCCCTTGCTCCTCCTACTCTACTCATTCTACTCACTTCCCTAGACTAACAACTCACTACACACACTCCGAGAATGAGAAGTAGCAAGTGCGGATGAAAATGACTTACCAAAGAAGAGAAAATCACCACTCCTCCTCTTGCTTCAATGCCAAAAGCTACTTACCATCACACGAATGCCTCGGTTTGATTCGACACTCCCCGGCAACGGCGCCAAAAAGTGTGTTGACCTAAGTACCAACTTAGGGACTTGTGGAGAAAGAGACTATACCTCAATCCCCTTCAAGTGCTTATAGTGGGGATTCACGCTTTTAAATATCAATCCGATGAGTATACAAACCTAGCCGAGTGTATGAGGACATGCAATCAAGTGATGATCAATGCAAATGAACTACTCAAAGAGTGCAATCAAGGCAATGACTAATCCAAACAAGCTTCAACTGTTGGTCATGGTGCCACGATACTTGGTGCAGCAGCCATCAGTATTTTGGACTTTTCTCACATCTTCAAACTCCAAATATAGCAAATAGCATATGTGTTTCGAAGCTCTCAAGAAGACGCATCCAATGGCAGTAGTCTCACTCAATTCTGACACTCCTACTTCAAGTTATGAGCAAAATACTGAGTCATGGGAAATATCTTCCTACATTTCAGCACTTCCTACACTTCGCACACACCTTAACTACAGCAAACAAACACTTTCATGGATAGACACCACTTCCTAACACTCTTTCCAAGCAATACACATGCATACAAGCTCACAGAGAAGAAGATACAGAGTGAAGAAGACACAAACTCGAATTTCAATGCTCTCTATTCTCACAATGGCAAAAAGTCCTTACAAAGAGTCACAAATTGACTTATATACTTGTGCCCTAAAAATGGTCCTTTCACACAAGAGACCGGCACTTTATTCACTAAAAGACTAATTTCCTACTATTTTACATGGGTAAGTCTCCAATCTTCTGTGAGGATGCATCTAGAGGACTCCTCTTGTGCCTTTACATCGGAAAATATATACAAGAATGGTTATGATACAAAAATATGATGTCCAAATCGGAAAAATTTTGGGGCCCATCTTTTCCTCTGCTTTGTGCTCTCTTTAGCTCTGCAACACTAGTCTTGCCAAAATGTCAAGGGATCACTAGATTGTTTTCTCTAACTACAATAAAAAAGATTTCGAAAATACACTTCTGATTACAAGAACACACACTTAGGGAAAATGATACAAGAATGCGTAACTAATAGAGGGTGTCCCATAACCGAGGACTGATGGATATGAATAACTAGACCAGAGGTGATACAAGACATCCCACAACCTGAGATTGATAGGTTTGAAGCAAGATCTCTAGGTTACAAGAACTCCCTTTAGGGAGATGATCTAGATATAAGAAATAACTAGACAAGATCTCATACTACAAGATTACAAGAGGACAAGGGTAGATGTCGAAGAACTAAACTAGACATGACTAGAACAAGGAACAGGACAAGAAGTGGAACTGGAACTTGGAGAGTCCTTACTTGGCGGTCATGACTCCTTGAGCTCCCAAGACTGGTATTGGAAAGACTGAGAATGAATGTGGCCAACCCTTGCTTATCTAGGTTTTCCAAGGGCGGTTATGAATTGATAATGTCATCGATGATGTCATCAATTCAAAACATGATCTCTGGATGTCAAAATCAAGCAAGAAGATAGTTGATCTTAGGGTTATACCACGTTCCAGACGAATGGAAGCATTGGTTTCCCTAAATTCTGAACCAATCATGAGATACAAAAGTCACATGGAATATGAGGTTCAGATGATCTCCTTTGACCATGACATTATCAACTCTGTTCCTTAGGCTCAAAAACCTTCATAAACTTGCCGTGGTTTCTCGAACCACAAAAAAGTACTCCAAAATGGCTCCAAGGATCATCCCAAAGATGTTTCAAAATATTCTTTGAAAGCAAATAATGAAGTTTTGAGGGCCCAAAACATGTTCAAGGTAATGTGAACCTTAGTCTTTTCCCTTCTTCAAACACCACAAGAGTGTAGCTTAGTGGCAAGAGATTGTTGGTTAAGCGAGCTTCGAGGGGGGGGGAGGGAGGGAGAAACTACAATGGGTGACCTCCTGAGAAGTATTGGGAACCTCCATCTTCCTTAATCATTGATTTCCTTCCTCATGCAAAGCCAACAGTGCCAATTGTGACTTCGGTGACTCGGATGACAAGGTATGCCAAGGTCTATGCCTTGGTCACTGCCTTGGTCATACGCCTTGGTCGTAAGCCTTGGGTGGGTGATGGCGATGCACAATGGTGGACTCTCTTGGAGCTCCATGATGATACTCTCACAGTAGAAACTCAGCTCCAAATTCTGCACACAGTACTCCGCATAGGGCCTACAAAATATGCAGCAAACACATAGTACATAGAGGCATCAACACAGATTTCTTAGGTGTTACAAAGGCAGTTGATCTTATAGTTTGTGGTTGAGCACGCCACTATATGTAAGAAAATATACAAAAGTGTTCGATAACCATTTAGCCTTTCATATGGACACTAATGATAACAATGATAAGGCATGCCACGAGTTTTATGGGATTTTAAATTCCATAAGAGGGACTTTAAGGTTAAAAAACTCTGAGTTATTTAGCTTAATTAAAACAAAGCATACATATTTAATGGTTTAACATGACCACTTTACCCATCACCATTGTTCCTATATTTCCACATGAAAAGGTTATTATATTTTCTACTCAAAAACATCGACTTCTTCACGCTTAAATGTCCTATCAGCTTAAAAAATACTCCGATTCACTCATTTGAATCTATAGTTAGGCTTGTGCTCTATAGGCTCAAGGACTCCTTAACCTTTACAAAAATGAAGCAAATTACATTAAACGAGCTTCTATTCATAGTAAATATCTTGGGATTCTTCAAAACTAGGCATATTTGCAAAAATTTTTGTAGTTGCCCTCTTTTCCTTGTGTTTTCAATGCCTTCACTTCATCGGATTGCCAACGGAGCCACATGAGGAATGAATCTCTTCATTCCCTTTGACACACCAAGTCTTAGTTCTCCTACTCCATGTTCTTAAAATAATTATAACATGCTTGTTCATTTTCTTATAGCATATAGGCAATATAATTGAGTGATTGACCACTTCGTTATTACCACCATCAAAGGATAGGTTTTTTAATGTGACCTCTAGGATAGTCGTTTGCAAAGGATAGGGTTTTAATGTGACGTCTAGGAGAGCGATCTCCTATCATTCATAATCCTATTCTTTAACACACTTTGCATTAGTGTCCCTCGAAAAACACTACTTTTTTTTTTGAGAGTACAATGAATTGGAAAGACACACACCCGACCTCATAAGGTAGAGGCACCCATCTTGGGGAACTTCATGGACACCCATCTTTGGGAACTCATGGATATGTCCAGCCAAGTTTTGAACTCATGACTTCCTCCTTGAGACTCAAAGCATCAACCACACTTTTAGTTTCCTATTGTTCTCTATAAAAATTCTCAAATCTAGACTAAGTACATCGAATCGCAACATTGTTCTACACGCTACAACCTTCGAACTGATTTTACGCTTCTTCTTACGTTGTGTGTGTTTGTCAATTTCGGTTATTTCTTTTTTAATGGAGCTTCGGCTCAAGCCAACTCCCCCAGGCTTTAACTTTGAAATTGCAATTGTACAAGGAAGAGCATAGTACCCATGGGACCCCCCTTATCCCACAAGAACAGGGGTTTACATAGTTGGGTTAAACTGTGGTCACAACTACCGCGGGGTAGAATAGGCGGTGGCACATCAACCACATGATACATCATTCCAATGTCATACACGTCCCTCACATGCTAGCGATATGCAGAAACAAAATAATGGAGGAAGAGGGATCCCCCGTTGCCATTGGAATGGAGATGAGGGCCTAAAATTCACAGATTCCTTCACCTTGCACATGACAGGAAAAAAATTCCCTTGTCTTTCACATGACAGGTTTTCTCTGATCATCACTTGTCGAATGACAAGCGTTTTACAAGGGTGACAATTATTACAAACTTATATGAATATATATGTGTTCCTGTGGAAAATTGGGATATTCTAATTTCCCTCACTAGAGAACACCCTACCATCAAAACACACTGAAAGAAAGACCATGTGCTGCATACCTATAGTTTGTCTTAGCAAGTGCATATTCAAAAGCAGAATTAGTACACATTGGAACTTCTGCAAAAGCAAGTTTTCTTTTTCTGATAATATTTAGTGATTGTGAGCCATGTTCATGAGTCATGACTGTCTCTCAATTGCTTAGCTTCCAAGCTATGGGTCGTTTTGACCTTGTGATGTGCGACATGGCACAATTGTACTGCCTTGAATCATGTCAATGGCATAAGTTTTCAATACTAGGAACTCCTTCAAGTCTCTATGGACAAGTTCTGATATCATGTAAACTCATGATTCTAGTGCGAACATTACACTAAATTTTCCATCAGTGCAATGCACATTGTTAAGTCATTTTTGTCACCTCATTTTTAATTTTCTTGAGTGTTATTTCCAAAATATAATAGGAAAAGAAGTTTAGAGAAGAAAATTTGATTTCACTTTGGAGGCTTTTATTTCACAACAAATGCATGCAATAGGCCTCTTGGGTACACCTGGAAACACTGATAAGTTTGGTTGTGTTGGGCCTCTAATAACTCCAAGCACACTCAAGTTTTGGTTTGAGAGCTTGAAGCACAACGTGAACCATTTAAAACTAAACACCTAGATACTAAATCATAACCTCCAACCAAAAGGATTATGTGAGAATAAATCTGCTCACACCAATAAGTGCATCAAGGAGTGAAGTGACCATTGTATAGTTGACAAAGTCAAAAAAATTGAAAAAATTTGCCAAAGTCTCCTCAATAAAGTGAGCATATGACCGCATCAAAATCTCATAAAATTGCAAGTATTGACATGTAGACTTGCATAGTGAATCACTGACTCCACTGCATATAATCAGTTAACTGAAAGAAGCCAACTCGACTTATCGAGCACCTATGAACAACTAGCATGCATCTCGTATGGAAAGTCTAGGTAAGTCTTCCACGTGCATCACCAAAGAAACCCTGAGATCTGCATGTCTCCCAGTTAAGGAACCCTCACCACAAACCTCTTTATCGATGTCAAAGGTTCTATGCAAAAAAACATAACTGCTATATCAATGACTATATGGAGGTACAAAAGCGATATCCATAGAAGCATACATAGTGTGGAC
Organism: Ceratopteris richardii; assembly: GCA_020310875.1. Lineage (NCBI taxonomy): Eukaryota > Viridiplantae > Streptophyta > Polypodiopsida > Polypodiales > Pteridaceae > Ceratopteris > Ceratopteris richardii. The sequence goes on from CM035410.1 coordinate 13,306,974, forward strand.
ATGCTCAATATATTCCATAAAATAGCACTAAAAAGGTTGAATTCATAACCCAAACAATAGCCAACAACACCTCCAAGTGTCTATCAACTTTCTTCTGTAGGCTTAAAAACCTTCATAAATTGTGGTGGCTGCTCCAACCACAACTAAAAAACCTTTCAAGAAACCTGTAGATTTACTAGTGTGGCTGAAAACACATCCCCAAAGCTGAATATTTGTTATCGGAGAAGTACAAAGAACACTCTTCTTAATGTTCTTGAACCTATGTAAAGAGAACTATGCGTGAAAGTACTCCAAAATGGCTCCAAGAATCACCCCAAAAATGCTTCAAAATACGCTTTGAAAGCAAAGAATGAAGCTTTGAGGGCCCAAAATATGTTCAAGGTAATGTGAACCTTCGTCTTTCCCCTTTTTCAAACACCACAAGAGTGTAGCTTAGTGGCAAGAGATTGCTGATTAAGTGAGCTCCGCAGGGGGGGGGGGGGGGGGGCAAATTGCAATTTGTGACCTCCCTCAGAAGTATTGGGAACCTCCGTCATCCTTGATCATTGAGGTCCTCCCTCATGCTAAGCGAATGTTGCCAATTGTGACTTCGGTGACTTGGATGACAAGGTATGCCAAAGTCAATGCCTTGTTCGTAAGCCTTGGGTGGACAATGGTGATGCACCATGGTGGACTCTCCTGGAGCTCCATGATGACACTCTCGCAGTAGAGAATTGAGCTACAAATGTTGCACATAGTGCTTCACACAAGGCCTACAAAATACATATCAAACACATAGTACATATAAGCACGAACACATATTTCTTAGGTGTTACAAATGCGATCAAACTTACAGCCTGTGACTGACCAGGCCACTATATGTAAGAACATATACGAATGTGTCCAGCTTCCATTTGGCATTTCACATGAACACCAATGCTAACAATGATTAGGCATGCCATGAATTTTATGGGATTTTAAATTCCATAAGGGTGAATTTAATTCCATTAAACTAGAGTCATTTAGCTTAATTAAAACAAAGAATACATATTTAATGATTTAACATGGCCACTTTACCCATCACCATTGTTCCTATATTCCACATGAAGGTTAAAATCCCAAAAGAAGCACAAAAGATGAAGAAGTACCAAAAACGCACTCAAAATTGAGAGAAAGAAGCACACACAACATGCAAACAAGCTCGTATTAGGTAGATATGGACTTGGACCACCTTAGGATCACGATGTAAGCTTCTAATGAAGAAGGAGATAGAGGAAAAGTGATCAAGAAGAGAGATGCACGAGATTTCAAAGAGTTCTCATCCAAAAATTGACTCAAACATTGATTATAACTACAGGTTATTATCTTTTCTACTAAAAAGGTTGACTTCTTCATACTTAAATGCCCAAAAAACTTAAGACTCACTACAAGGAATACGGGCGCATAATGATGGTTAATGCGACACAATTTCATCGCTATAAAATTGCATAAAGCATCGCAACTAGCATCGAGCGTGGAAGGTCGGTTAAACAACAAAAAATTTGATGTTTTTGTTGACATGTGACGCGATGGGATAAGCGACAATTACACCGAGCATTGCTAAAGCGATGATTAAAAAAACATTGCATAAGCGATGCTAATTATCATTGCATATGCGATGCTATCTATACAGGCATTTATGATGCCTTAGCATCACTTACACGACGGGGTTTTGAAAAAAAAAATTAAAACGTTGGAGGCTCTTCGATCGACATCTACACACATCTGATCGAAGAGCTCTCCAATGTTCGTAATTGTGTTATGCTTACGAGCTGAAACAATCGCTTGCAAAATTGTTGTTTTGTCTTATCTTTGTCTTATTGTCCTCTCTATGTTTCTCTCTTTCTACCTCTTTCTCTCTTTGAATTCTCTCTCTCTCTCTCTCTCTCTCTCTCTCTTTATTGCAGGTTATTCAAGAAGCTAACCAAGCAAAAAATATGGCTAACTATTGTAAGTACAATTTCCATTCTTTGTATATCATTTAAATTGTGTTATTTTCATTAGTTACCATACTCACACTTATTGATATTCACATATACACTTATACATGATGAAGATGCACATTCACACATCTACACATGCACATACACACACATATATACACACACATACATGTGCACATACACTTACACATACACATGCATATGCACAAACATTTCTACAACCACATAAAAAGACTTGCATGCATGCATTATTGCATATATACATACACATAAACACATTAACACATACTCAAATACATGTATATGCACATCCACATGCATGCACATTCACATGCATGCACATGGATTCAAATGGAAATGCATCCACATGCACATGCATGTTTCTTACATATACACATGCATATACATACACTTGTATATGTTTATACACATACACAGACATATGCACATATGTATATATACACACACATACACATATATACACATATATATGCACATACATACACACACATATGCACATACACACACAAACATGCACATACATACATGTACATATATACATGCACATACACACATATACACATACACTTACACATATACATGCACATACATATACACACACATACACATGCACATGCACATACACATATATACACATATACACTTACACATGCACATGCACATACATACATATACACACACATACACATGCACATGCACATACACATACATATGCATATACACTTACACATGCACATGCACATACACATATACATATGTACATACATACATATACACACACATATTACACACATATACATGCACATATGTACACACACATACACACACATACACATGCACATACATACATATATGCACATACACATGCACATACATACATATACACACATATACATGCACATACACACATATACACATACACTTACATATATACATGCACATACATACATACATACATATACACACATACACATGCACATGCACATACACATACATACGCACATACACTTACACATGCACATGCAGATACATGCATATACACATATACATGTGCACATACATATATGCACATATATACATAGATACATACATATACATGCATATAGACACACTTATACATATAGATATATAACTACATGTGCATATATACATTTTATATACACACAAGCACACGTAAATATGAATGAATTATATAATTAAAGTAATAAAACACATGCTTAATATAAACAATAATAAAAATCAATAGAACAAGACTTTTCATTACTTAATACCATACACACAATTCAAAACATAACTGAAATGAACAATATATATATATATATATATATATATATATATATATATATATATATATATATATATATATATATATATATATATATATATATATATATATATATATATATATGTGTGTGTGTGTGTGTGTGTGTGTGTGTGTGTGTGTGTGTGTGTGTGTGTGAATACATATCCAATGTCATAACCAAGAATCTTAATCATCGTCATCATCGTCATCATCATCATCATCATCATCATCATCATCATGATCATCCGCATAATCTGATGTATCTGTGTGAGCACCCTGTGACGATCGAGATCGTCCCTCCTGTGTATGTCTCTCCACCTCATCCATATCTGCCTCTCCATAATACTCTTGTATTACATATAACAAACATAAATACTAAAACAATTAAAAAATCCATAAAATAAAATACTTATATAAAATTTAATAATACTCACAAATACATCTGGATGATCTTGCATATACTCACTCAAATGCCGATATCCAAAATTTGTAGCATACTCGATCTCATGTTTTGTAGGATATCGACCATAATCGTTTTGCTGCATTGAAACAAATAAAAAAGATTAGTTTCTTCTATTTTAACTAAAATAAAAAAATATACTTACAATAACACATATTTACAAATGTAGCTACAAAACCATGATGGCCCATTTGGCCTAAGTAGGCTGTGTGGCCCGACTCAACTCTCTTCTGTGCAGCAGCCTGTTTATTTAAATAGAAAAGAAATACATAAATTAAATGTAAAAAAATAATAAAACATATGAGAATTATAAATATAAACTATTAATTTGTATACCTTCTGCTGAGGAAATGACTCCTGAAGACATAGCTATCTACGAAAAAAGTGCCATGTCTCAGGTGGTATGTTATGTCGCCTCTTACTTTCTTCCACCATACAATATCTCTTGTTATTTTAATCTCAAACAGAAAAAAAGAATCAGAATACATACACATATATACACACACATACACATACCCACATACACATATACATGCAAACATATACACACACATATATGCATACATATACACATATACATACATATAACATATCCACATATATACATACGCACATACACACGCATGTATATACACACATTCATACAAAATGTATGCATTTATACCACAAGAACTTGTATTTGTGTATATGCGAATATGTGTGTATGTGTAAATGTGTATATGTGAATATGTGTGTATGTGTGTATGTTTAAATATGTATATGTGAATGTTTATGTATGTAAATAATCAGATTATTAATATCTAATACCATTATTTGTAGATTCCGATCAATCAGACAGAACTCCACCATCGTCTCCTAATCGTGCAACGACTATATACTGTAAGTGTATCAAATTTTTAATTTCAAATATACTTGATAGATACATAACTGAGATATTTTTTTTTTCTTGTTATAATCAGATTCTGATCAATTAGAGGGCACTCCACCATGTCCTACACATGCAACAACTTCACATGTGTCCTTCGATAGGAATTATGCTGAATTTTACCATCAAGAGCATATTATATGTTGGTGTAACTCTTGTTATGGCATGTATCGAAGACCAGATTGAAATGTATCGAACATGAGGTAGAGTATGGTACTTTTGAGCATGCACCACCACCTGGTCAACGTGATAATGCGTGGGTGTGTATTTTTTCTTTAAATTAATGTCATTATTTTATTTAAAAACCATGTACAAAATCAAATTACTGTTGATATACAAGAATACTTGCTCGATGATGATGATGATGATAATAATTCTCATACTCATAATGTTAATATACCTCATACACGTCATGGACTTGTTGTTCATCAATTACAAGTAGAGGTTTCTAGAAATCCTATACCTCCTGGTTTCGAGACTGAAACGGTTGGAGATTATCCATTGTCAGCTCGTGATTGTTCTCTAGTAGAAACATGTGATAGAAGAGGATATGGAGGATGGAATAGAGGACCACTTCCTTCAGATGGAGAGATTTTTAACTTTTGGGGTAATTGCTATATGATTGCTCCATCCACTATTACTAATGTTGGTCGTGGTCTCTTTATTGTAGAGGATTTGTATGTGCCTCCGGATTCTAAAGTCACTCTTATGTATTTCGTGGTCCTATATATGGATGGGGAGATTGGCATCGACTTTCACATTATGTTCAAAGCATGAGTACTTATGGAATATGTTTGAATGCAACATCCCTTACTAGTAGAAGGATTTCACATGCAGAAAATGAAAGATTATATATTGATGGAAGACCTTACATGCATGGAAATATAATAGGTTTAATAAATAGTAGTCGAGGGTTACATAATAGTTCAAGGACTAATTGCACATTTGAGGAGCGTGAAAATAGTCATGAATCACCATACATGAGTAGAGATGTATCAAGATACATAGTTGTCAATGCTATTACTACATTACATGTTGGTGATGAATTATTAGTGAATTATGGATGGCGTAGACCTCCAAGAACACCTTTTAGTTAGAGAGAGAATGAAAATTTTCTATCCATATTTAATAACTTATATATTTAATTTTATGTTTAAATTTTACTTTTTATCATTTATGGAATATTAATGATTTTTATTCATGTGTGTAGATTCCAACGTATGATGTTGATGATATTCCTCCACACCATTCACAATTGCCAGTAAGACCTCATTTATCAAAAGCTTCTATGAGGAGGCTACACAAAAGTGATCGTGTGGAATATGCAAGGTTGAAAACCCTATATTCAAAAGAAGATAAAGTACAAGATTTATGCGACAATGATGAAGATGATGGCATGACATATTTTATTGAGTGGTATCAAAATGACAGTGAGAGCGTTGATATTTCTAAAAATGAGAAATATCTTCGAGAGGAATGACTAAAGTATGTATATGAAGGAAGTCGTTTGACACAACTAAGTGTGAGCTTACCTATTCTCAATCTTCAAAATCATTTTGGATGGAGTAATGTATCTATTTCCACACTATTAAGATATAATTTTTTATTTTCTATTTATTTATATATAGATGCATAAATATATACATATAAATACATGCATACATAGACATACACATATATATACATAAATGTATACCCGCATATAAACATACACACACATATACACACATAGACATGTTATGAGAGTAAAGTCAAACTATACATACATGTATCGAATGAAGATATTTTGTCCATCTAGCCTTTGGAATTGTCTGCCCAACCTTTAATACATGTGCAGCTAACTCTTTTATGAACTTTGCATACAAATATTAAGTATGAGTTAGCTATGGAGGTATTAAGTCGTTTGAAAAATAGGAGAAGTAAATTTATCTTGTTGAAGGATGGAAGAATAATTTTAAAGGATGGGCAGACAAAAAGTGTTCAATCTATGTAGGTTTTTGTTTTTACCTTAGCTAAGGTAAGAACAAGAACTTGCATTGAATGAACACTTTCTGTCCGCCCATACTTTAAAACTATTCATCCATCTTCAAAAATCTTCGAGATATATTTGCTTGTCTTATTTTCCAAACGACCTAATACCTCCATAGTCAACTAATACTTAATCTTTTTAAACAAATATGTAAGTTTTAGTTAGCAAGGCAAGTAATAAATTGACTATAAAATGGGAGACAACCAAACGATTCAGTGGTCTAGATATCTATATGAAAGTCTGCAAACTACAATAAACAAAAAGAAAATTAAAGATGAAATCAAATATACACAGCTACACATGCATACATACATACATACACATTCATACATACATACACATACATACATACATACATACATACATACATACACATATATACACACATACACATACACATATGCATACACATATGCATATATATACACAGATACATATACACATCTAAAACACATATACACACATACATACATATACACATACGCATACATATATGCATGCACATGCATGTACACATCCACATACACATACACATAATCATACACATATACAAAATATATGCATATATATACATAAACTTATTTATGTATATTTATTTATTTACTTTTATTAATATGTCTTTTTTCATGAAGTTACATGTTATTATCTCAAAAGTTTTTACCAAGTCAGAATATTCTTCCTACCTCACATGATGAAATGAAGAAGATAATCAACAATCTTGCTATAGATTATCAATGTATACATGTATGTCCTAATGATTGTATTTTATATAGAGGTGAATGTGCAGACTCTTTGACATGATCAAAATGTCAATCTCCTCGATATAAGGACGAAGAAGGTAAAATCCCAAAAAAGGTATTGAGACATTTTCCATTGGCTCCACAGATTAGAAATATGTTTCAAAGCCCCGAATTATCAACGTTTTGACATGGGGACGTGATCATAAAAGTACTGATGGAACAATCAGAATTCCTCATGCTAGTGTTTCTTTTCAGCATATTGATTCTATATGGCTTGATTTTTCACAAAATCCACAGAATCCAAAGTTAGGAGTTGCATTAGATGGGGTTAATCCATTCTCCATGAAATCCAGTTAATGGTCAACATAGCCAGTGGTAGTCATAAACTACAATCTTCTTCCATATCTTAGCATTAAAAAGGAACATTTAATGCTTTCACTTTTAATCCCACGAAAAAGACAAGTTAAAGATATGAATATATATCTTGCTCCTCTCATTGACGATCTCCAAGAGTTATGGAGAGGTATTAATGTCATTGATGTATCAAAAAGCATCAACGAAAGATATATTACAGTTCGCGGTATTGTGGCTTGGACTATTCATGATTTTCTAGGATATGGTGTTTGTTCAGGTATTAATGTAATTTTTTAATTCAATATGCATACAAATAAATGTGAGTTAATCTAATTATATTTTTATCGTTTTCATGATGCAAGAATATCTATTAAGGGTTAATCTCAACAAAAATATTTATCTTTGACATTGACGATTCTTGCTTGATGATCATCCATTAAAATCTAAAAGAGAAGTGATACATTTTAATGGAAAGCTTGAAATAGGTCAGTGTCCAAAACCTATGACGCCTATGGATTGGTATAAAAAATGGACAGATGGATCTCTGATAGATCCAGACTCGGAAATCTTCAGTGATGATGAAGATAATGAGATTATGAAGAGAGGTAAAGGAAAATTGGCACCATAGAGAATATATGAATATGGTATTCTTTAGAGTATTGGAAAGAGTTAAAAGTATGTCATCTTCTAGATCCTATGCATATATTCAAGAATATTGGTTATTCATTATGGCAACATCTTCTTGTACTAAAAGTTACCATAGCATCAAGGAATGATTTAAAGGATCAAAACTTAAAACCAAAGTTATGGCCAGTTTTTGATAGACATCGACAGGAAACGACTTATGCACCTGCTCCTTGGGTACTTATGACACAAGAGATACAGACTATCAACAATGGGATTCAATTGATTCGGACTCCTATAAGATATAGAGCATCTTTCCAGAACATGTTTACTATGGATGATAAGAGCTTATGGATTAAAGACCCATGATTGGCATAACTTTTTGAAGCATATTTTACCTTTGGTTATCGATGGATGTACAACAAAAGGAGTAAGAGATTCAAAAAGAGTATGAGATTTGATCTATTGGATAAGGTCTTGAGCCCGTAAAATGTGCAAATAATTGCACCTATATTCAGCTATCTTGATTCTATATCTCTATGCCTGATTTGGCCCACCTTTCCAACCCCTAGTAGGATCCCTCTATTCTCCTTAGCCCAAGTCTTCTCACTTCCTTCTTTCAGATCTCTCAACCCTTCTCTTCTTCCTTCTATTGAACATAATCTTTCACATACTTCACACCATGCTCACTCTCTCACACTCTCCTTTCTATCTCTCTCTCACTCACACCTCTCTTACACCCAAACACACCTGCACTCAGACACACATACACACATTCACCCTAGCACCCATCCCATTCTCCACTTAACCCACAACCTAATTCCCACTTACCCTCTATCATTCATACTCTTACCCTCCTTTCTCTATCTCATGTACTCATGCACCCAATCTAATCACTTTCTCCCTGCTTTCCTCTTTATCTCTCACACTTTACACACACACCCTCACTTCAGTTCTTCAAGCTAAAAACTCATTTCAGTCACATGCACACATCAGCATTTACACAACCTCAACTTTTACTAACAATCCCTCTCATACACATGCCCAATCATTGGAATACATGCATACATGCAGGTGTCTCCATGAAGATAATCAACAACTCAAGCTTTTAGAACAAGCCACTCATATACTTACAACATGCATGATTGCCAACCTATAGCATAGTATGGATGCAAAACTTCAAAACAACCGCAGTTTCTTTCACATACACACATTCTCGGACTCTCTACCTCTCATACACTCTTTCACTCTCTTTCTCTCTCTCTCCTCTTTTACACACTTCCCACACATGTAGACTCACACACTCCCTTGCTCATGCACCCATACCCTTCAATATCTCTCCCTTTCTCGTGCTCACAGTCATACACACTCCCTCTTTTTCCCAATCCTATTCACTTTCTGTTCCTACCTCTCACTCTCCCATTCAGTCCACACATGCATGCTGGACAGTCAAGATAAACTAGCACAAAATCACTCGGACCTCGAGCATATACCAACACACATACACACACCTTTCCTTCACTTCCACTCCCTTTCCCTCTCTCTCTCTCACTCAGTTTCTCCTCATTCTTAGATTTCATATGTAATTTATGTTAAGTCCCAATAAGTCAGTGGTGTGAAGAATCCATTTGCTAAAATCTAGAATGGGGAGTTGTATTTTTCCGATATCCATGTCCCTTCAATATGCTAATGAAACTTCTTTATTCGCTCAAACAAACAATTTGCCATCTAACTTCAGATTTCTTCCTTGCCGTTTAGCAACACATCTTAAAAGAGAGTCTGGCTCTTTCCGAACACACCCAAGACTTAAGACTACTAATCACAGCAGAAAGCATGAGACCGATCAAGGACACCATCTAGAAACTAATCACGGAAAGTGCAGATTTACAGTTCTCATGGTTCGACGAGGGCACTGTTATGCCGTTGGTGCTGATGAACTGCATTTTAACATTTACTAGGGCCCCTCGGATTTTAGGCAACAGAAAAACGTCCAATCATTCGATAAATTCTCTAATCACAACATCAGCCCTTGTGAAGTGCACTGATCTATTATTTATGAACAACAGTTAGTTTTTTTTTTTTTTTTTTTTTTTGTTTGCCTCTGCTTTGGACTCATTATGCTCATATGCCCTTCCCTGTAAACACCTAAATGCAATCACACAGGTATTTATATGTTCGGGTCCCATACCTGCCGGCTTATGTTTTCACGAAAATGTGCTTCCAATATGCTCTTCCAATTGTCCTTAAAACTTAACTAAAGTTTACGTGAAGCCTCATAATGAATAGATTCACTGATAGGAAGTATAGGTGAGTGCATAAATGTCAAGCAAAAGAAGACACAATATATATTACTCTCAGAATGCATACATCCCTATCTTGTAGTGCTAGTCGAGTTCAAATCCTGAGTGGTTATTGAAATAGATAATTGATCGCTTACTTCTCTTCTTTTTAGTCAATCTGCTTCAATTCCCTTGATATATGCTTTATGCTGGAAGGTGTTGCATGACAGATTATCCCTCCCAGGCTCTGATTCACTTCAACCGTTCTTACTGCTGCTTGGGTGGACCCGCACACCACAAGGACAGAGGAAACTCCTCACAAGATCAGGGTGTCTCCACCTTTCTCAACCCCTTGCTGCCACCACTGTCCAAGCTCTCTTCTGACGCAAACCAAACAGACACAACCCCCTCCCTGCTTCAGTCTTGCAGAAACTTCTTCACTCACTATGACGCTTTTCTCTCTCTACAGAATGATCGAACAAGAAGCTAACTAACTAACTAACCTCACTGTTTTTCAATAATTGAGCAGCTAGCCCTTTTTTGGGAAAGGAGCACCCATTTTATAGAATGGGGAGGGGCAGAGGGGTCAGATACCTGTTTTGACCACACGTGGGCTGCAGAAGCTTGGGTGCACATGGGGGTTTGAGGTTTGTAGGAGTGGGTGTCAGAGGAGAGGAAGAGTGGGCATTGGGCAGATAAAAGGTCTGACAAAGGTTAGGGAGAGTGGGGGAAGGAGTGGGCAGAGGAGAGGAGAGACTGGGCAGGCACAAGGTCTGACAAGTCAAGTCAGAGGGGAGTGGGGCATGTACAATCATTCTGACAAAACTAGAGAGAGAAGAGGGTCAGACTACAGGTAGAATCGGTCATAAGAGACTGAGGGGGCAGGTCCCTGAAATTTAGGATCTGCTTCCGTTGCCAACATTTTCCATCATAACCTAGATGTAATCTCTATTTATAATGGTGCAATGTTCTCATCCAGATTCTCCCCCCCAGAGTTTCACAAGAGCCACTGCAACAACGAGCTGGACATGCATGCAACTTGTGGATTAAGTTCATCCAGTTTCAAGACAATGTCGCCTAGAAAATTGTAACCTGAGCCATCTTTTGCATGGAAATTGACAGCAGACGCACAGAATCCTCCAACAAGGGAATAAACCTTATTCGGGTTTTTTATATCAAAAGAAGGATGGTCCATCAGAGCTTCCACATTCTTCACATTGCCAGGAATATCTGACATGGCTTGTAAAGCAAGCCATTTATTGGTAACCAGTGAATCTTTCTGCCATTGCTCATAGAATTTAGACAAAGTTTCAGTTCGCAGGTCCCCAGAATTCTGAGCAATTGCGGCAAGTGCAGCAATCTGCTCTGTCATATTAGTTGGTGTATTATACTCATTTAAAGCAAGCCCTGTTGCCTCGAGCTCGTTCAAAGATGCTAAATATCCCAGGGAAACATTTTTCAATGCTCTCCTTGCCATGTTTTCATGGTTGAAAACATATGCCTCATTACTGCAGTTGTTCTTTACAGCATCAAACAGATCCTTTCGAAGACTTGATGCTATTTCTTTTACAGCAAATCTTCGGGCTGTATGAACTGCATCGGGATCTGCTACCTCCATTAAATCCATGATTTCAGCCTCTGTAGGAAGGGTCAATGCCTTTGCAACAAATTCCTTATCTAAGCTAGAATCACAAAGTATGCTGCACAATCCATTGACAAAATGCTTATTCGTCACAAGCTCCTTCCCTTGGTGTACTGAGCTCACTAATGATAAGATCAACTTCCTTCCCATCGTCTGTGCTGCTTCCTAGTGTATAAATTCATCAGAATCATGAGCAAGTAAAAAAAAGCAGATCTTCATCTGAAATATCAGAGACAAGCCTGACAGGTGCACTGAAATTTCTGAGCAATGAAGGAACTGGTCGCTCTGGAATGTCTGCAAAAACAAATTCCTGCTCTGCCTTTTCCACATGAAGAACAACTGTGGTCACACCATTCCCATGTTCATCTTTGAGAAACTTCAATGACTCGCCATCATGCACTGAAGTAACTGCCACGTCTTTACCCTTGGGACTAACTAGTCCTAAGGCCAAGGGTATCAGCATTGGTTCCTTTGTTGGTTGCCCAGGAGTAGGTGGTATCTCCTGACGACACTTTAATCGAAATGTTCTAGCAGCAGCATCATAAGATGTACTAACTGTCAGGACCGGCGTGCCTGCCTGAGAATACCACAGCTTAAAATTAGCAAGATTTGCATTATTTGCATCCCGCATTGCGGCATAGAAATCATCACAAGTTACTGCTTGACCATCATGTCTCTCAAAATAAAGATCCATGCCCTTTCGAAAACCCTTTTTGCCCAGAAGAGTCTGATACATTCGCACAACTTCTGCACCCTTTTCATAAACCGTAACTGTATAGAAGTTGTCCATCTTTATATACGAGTGAGGTCTCACCAGGTGTGCCATTGGACCAGCATCCTCCGGAAACTGAGATATACGAAGCCGTAGGACATCAGCAATTCTCTTAACTGCTCTACTTCCCATATCCGAAGAAAACTCCTGCTCCCTGAAAACAGTAAGGCCCTCCTTCAAACTCAATTGGAACCAATCCCTGCAGGTAACCCTGTTGCCGGTCCAGTTATGAAAATACTCATGTCCAATCACACCAAGTACAGCAGCGTAATCAGCATCAGTGGTAGTTTCTGGTGAGGCCAACACAAGTCTCGAATTGAATATATTCAGACTTTTATTCTCCATAGCTCCCATGTTAAAATCTGGAACTGCCACAATGTTGAAAAGATCAAGGTCATATTCCCTCCCAAAAACCTCTTCATCCCACTTCATTGCGGCTTTCAGAGAATACATTGCATGAGCAGTTTTGGAAATATCTTGTGCTGGAGTCCATATATGCAATGCAACTTTGCGGCCGGAGCATGTAACAAATTCATCATCTCGGCTGACAAGTTGACTGGCCGCTAGGGCAAACAAATAGCAAGGTTTCTTGAACGGGTCATTCCAGACAGCGTAGTGTCTACCATCAGGTAAGTCAGCCTGCTCAATGAGATTCTCGTTTGAAAGCAATATAGGGTACAAAGATTTATCTGCCTCAATACGAGTTATGAATTTGGCCATCACATCTGGACGATCCTGATAGAAAGTTATCCTTCTAAAACCCTCTGCTTCACATTGAGTGCAGAAGTTTCCCGTGGTTTTGTAAAGACCCTCGAGGGCAGTATTATTTTGAGGCTCAATCTCTGTTGTAATCTCGAGCACAAATTGAGCCGCCGGTGGATGGTGTAGAATTAAGTGCTTTGAGGATAATGAATAATCCTCACCCTCCTTAACAACTTTGCTGTTGATTCTAATGGACAGAAGTTTCACATCCACTCCATCCAGCCTTAGTGGAGACAATGTACCTTGCCTACTGATGACATGAATTTTTGAATGCACAAGTGTGTGCTCCTCTTTCAATATAAAATCCAAATTCACCGTATCAAAATAATAATCAGGCAGCTTTTAATCTTTTAGAAAAATTTCTTTGGGTGATTCCTTGGCCATCTCCTCTTTTACTGCAGGCTCTGATGCAAAAGTACACGTCACTTTTCTACAGTCCCCTGCCAAGCTCAGCAGGAATAGTGCCCCTCATTCTTCGAGAAATAGAACAATCCTGCCAGCAATTTCAGAGATTTCATGTGCCCAGACACCCAAGCAAGTGCATCAAGCAATACAGCGCACCCCACCTAGAACCTCTGCTCTTTTCCTGTTGCGCACCTGTACAACACAACCAAAAACGATCCCCCCCCCAACAGGGAGAGAGAAACAGAGGGGGGAAGAAATTATTTTCCTTTTGTTTTACTTTTTCCTCCATACACCCACTCTCTCTGACCCCCCCCCGACACCCACTCCCCCCACTCGCACGCACACGTGCACTTTATTTTCTCTTTTTTTTTCGTTTTTATTTTGTTTTTTGTTGTTTTGTGTTATTTTTTTCTTTTCAATTTTTCTTTTGGCACTTTACACTACATGTGAGCCAATATTTCCATTAAAAATAATTCTTCTACAGAGGCTCTGAAAATGTTCTAGATGAAACAAGAAAGGCTTCACAAGCTTTGACCACATAAACTTTTCCACTTTCCAACTTAGACCATTGTTGTTGGTAACCGCATGACTGAATTTCTTTCAACGAAAAATCTGCAAGGATAAATGTTTGCACAATTTCAGAAAGCAAAACAAATGCAGGCCATGGTCCTCGTCCAAGTGCAACAAGTAATAAAGCACGACTATCAATGACCGTGTAGATCCAATGAAGAAAATTCAAGAACCTTGCAACACCCAACACAAACACATAATGTGTTGTGAAAGGTTTAACCATCTTTGTGTTCTGCATCATTCGAAGCTGAGGCAAAACAGATACAGTTTCCAGATACACACAAAATGCCCAGAGAATTCTATTGACAATATATTGCTTTGTTCCCGGATGCACGAAGAAAGCAAGCACAGCACAGGGTATCACGATTTGAGAAATTATCGAGCTTTGACAGGTGTGTAGACCGTAGGTTATATCGTATCATATAGATCACCCAACATGTTGTGGCCAACGTTGTTGTATCTAGGATAGTGTGGATGTCATATTCCATGACAAAACTACAGTACAACCGGACAGCTCAAAAAAGTGATGTCAACTCCTATGGTTTCAAGGAGAGTCCTATGTCAATAGTCTGATCCACATCGTGAAAACATCCATTGTGGCACCATTCACTTTCTCTCTCGTAATCCGTTTGATATGAATCGCTCATTTTTTCTATAATCCTACACCACCTTGCATCTTTTCCCTTGAAAAACACCTACAATCAAGCATTACCTCTGCAAAATGAAAACATATTACTGCATAAAAAACCAACAATTTATATCGCTAACATACTCCCCTCTTCTTGCATGCGATGTCGTCCTCGACAAGCATTCCCGCAATCTCCCTTTTCACCTGTCACTCATCCAAACGGTTAATTTTTCCATGGAGATATATAAAACATGACCATTCACTCAATCAAGAGATGGGACCCGTCAACCACAAACATATGTATGTCATGCTCTCTTCTCATGCACAATCATCACGCATATTTTTCTTCATTCGGTTATTGTTTTATTCTGCCAATCATGTCCACAGTCACATGCATCAATACATTCACGTAACACATCCATTACACTTCCGATCACATTCTTTCTTACATGCTTATGCATGACTTCCTTCCTTTCCATATCATGCTTTTTATGAAAAAAACCAAAGCAATGCAATGTATGCATGTCTTTTTTCAAAACATGATTTTAATGGATGACAACAACTTTTTGTATTTTGACAAAAAAAATGATTACAAGATGAGGACACGATGTTACCTTTGGTGCAGAACCTTTTTCCAAAACAAATTCCTTACCTTGCTCACCTTGTTGAAGACCTTCTTGGCTTCCTTTTCTTTCTTATCTGCTTACTCATCAAAAGATGTTAGACCAAAAACATGCAATAATAAAACAAAAAAAACCCAAAATGTCACATCATCATATCGCACCTAAAAATTCAGCAGGCTATGTACACACAAGCAACGCTGAGATTTCCTAAAGCGCGGCCTTACCTCATATCCCAAAAAAAGAGATCATCAATAGATGAAGCGAGACATGAATAAAGAATTTTTAAGAAACAAATACAACACTACCAACCTTAGAACAACTTGCTGATAAAATGAGAACAAACCAAATTGGAAAAATGGATTACAAACCAACCATTCATACATATAATACTTATACCTTTCGTTGGTATTAGCCTTGAGCAGATCGATCTATCAGCTATCATCATCCCGTCCCATTAGACACATGCATGCAAGAAACACACCCTTCTGGGCGATCGTCGCCCTCCTCCTCTCTATGTCTCCCCCTCAGGAGTGGGGCTATTTTTTCATCATTTTTTCTTTTTGTTTATTTTTATTTTACGAGTTGGCCTATGTTGCAATTGGATGCGACTCGTGGCCCTGACCACCCGGCCAGGTTGATTCCACCCGTCTACCAATACAACATAGCGCGCAACGACATACATACAAGACATATACACATATATACGTGCTAGCCCATAGCGAAGCTGGGTGCGGTTCGTGGTCTCGACCGCCCGGCCGAGATGGCTCCACTTACCTACCAACCCGCTATGGCGCGAAGCACCAAAACAGATATACACACAGTCGTCCTGGCCTATGACGAAACTAGCGTCGGCTCGCGGGCTTGACCACCCGATCAGGAGGATCCCGCCCAGCTACTAGCCCGTCATAGCGCGCAGGCACACAGACATATATACACACACTTTTTTTTTCCTTCTTTTTTTTTATTTATTTATTTATTTTTTCTTTTCTTTTTTTTTTCCTTCTTCTTCTTCCAATCATCTCCCATGTCCTAAGAGTTAGGGAGAGGCAAAAAGGAGCATCTACCCACCCAATCCACACATCATGCAAACTGAAGTACAAAAATACAAAAAAAAACCCATGAAAGCTGATAGGTCGATTTCCTCTTGCCATAACCTACTAAGATATAAAGATTATATGACACAATTGATTAATCGCAATCACATTTACCAATCCGAATTCTTCTCATCTTATTTTAGAGTTCTTCCCTAAGGTGGCAATGTTATATAAGGTAGCTTAAAAAGTCTCTACTCAGCCTCGTTTCATAGTTGGTGATCAATGTTCTCCAGGAGGTGAGTCGGGCTCCACTGGAGGAGCCTCATCATCGCTGTGAATTACTAACTGATCCGCCCATGCCCAATAGATATCATTTACCTCATTAGGCATCTCCCTCGTGCTGTCGTAATAGAAATATCGGTCCTCTGCATATCCGGCCCAACAAAGCAGATATGCCTCGAATTGGGGAAACGGGAATTCAATGTCTAAATCTTGGTTCCAAAAGCATACTAGCCAGTGTGCTTCCTCTACATCGTAGTCTGTCTGCAAGCTTTCGACTGATATTCCCATGCTTTCTAACGCTTGATCTGAAAAGTATACGACAAGGCCGAACAGAGCACTCTGGTATACTTGATCAGCCATCGGTCCCCTAGTCCTCAGTGATCTTGCATAGTAATATATTGTGTTTACCAGTTTCTGTGATTCTTGCAAACAGAAGGTAAATTGAATGAAAAAGTAGAGAAAGGCTTTCTCGCTTCGTTCTCGTATCCAATCGCAAATCTTTCGTAAGAGCACCCAAATTACACAAAAAAGTGCTATCAGCCAATGACTCGCTCAAAGTCCTCTCCGTGCATAATCCCCTATCGACCCTTGTACGCTCTGCTCGCTATCCTTACATTTATTCCCCTCAAACCTTGATTGGATAATTTTGTCATATTCGTCCCAAGCCAATCCTGACTCCTTCAGGCTTCCATCATTCCTATATGTACTCTTTAAATGAAGCACTTTACTCATTGTGCCCTTTTTTGACTCCTTTTTCAATGCATGTCCCTTCTTCAATACGTCACATTTGGGAACTTCTGTCTCACAACTATCTTGGTTCTTTTGACCTTTACCTTTTGTTGAAGTATGGGGAGTAACCAACCCAAACCGCCTCACATGGAAGTGAGGGGCTCTTCCAAGAGGAGTTGCAAGAAGTGCAAGCAACGCACACACACCCACGTCCATGAACAATGGCACCATGGCCAACATCAAAAGGAGCAAGGGAGGGCAATGCTCACACACAAGCCAACCCCAAGTGCCAAACCCACACACATGGACCAACGCCTAGCACACAAGGAGAAATGTGGAAGCCAAATGAACCTTCATTCCATTAGCATGGAGGCCAAGGCCATGGCCAAGGGACCCCCCTTTACAAGAAGTGAGCCTCTATTTATAGGCTCTGCATAATTCCCCATGTGCTCATTTGGAAAAGTCAAAAAGTAGCACATGGTCATATCTCTCTAGATTCTTTCTAACAACCCACTCTTAAAGAAATGGGCGTGTGGAGAGTTTCCTACGTGGGAATTTGAACTTGTGCAAAAAGGAGGTTCAAGAAAAGGGCTTCAATACCATAGTCTAAAGCAAATATCAAAAAGGGGCTTAGGAGAGTGTTCATATGGACATCTCCTAGATACAAGGAAAAAGGTATTTTTATGAAGGAAAAAGGATGCCATAGTATGGGAAAAAATATGGGCAACCCTTATAGCAACACCCTCCTCCTCCTTGACTTTGTCGCCCTCGACAAAGCTGAGAAATGAGACGCATATATTGCTGGACTGGTCCCAGTTTTGAGTCTTCTGCTCAGCTACTCTGCAATTGTTCAAATCTGAAATGTGCAAAGCTGCAAATCTGTGAATCAGCAAGTCGTCCATCTACAAGTCTGCAACTCCACATTGCTGAGCGACACAATCCCCTTGGGGGGCAGTCAGCCCTGCATTCCTCCAGTGTGTCATCTCTTCAAAGCTCCAATACCTGAAATTTAACATACATAACAAGTAGACTGATATTGAAAAGAACCAACCACAAAATTTCATTTTTTTGTTTCCACTTGAGAGACATCTTTCACTTAAAACTTGCTCTTCTAATGAGAAGAGCTCCTGAAAATCTTCTCATTTCTGCAATCCAACATCAGTTATCTCCAAGTGAGTGTGACATATCACGTTTCATAGCATGAGATGAATAGGATATCATGATTAACGTACATTCCTACCCTCATTTCATCTTGCAATTTGACATGATTTTTATGTGCTCATAGAATGAACAGTCAATAGTGTAACATTGAGTCCTATCATTTTAGGAGCATTCAGGAAATCAAATCATCTTATCCAGCACTATTCCTGCAAAACACAGTTGTAAAACATCTAAGTGTGTTTGCCTGTATTGCTAAATATTCCTTTGAGCAATGTGGAACTAGGGAGTTACTCCTCTAAAAAACAATTGCTCAATCCCTTATGTTTTTCACACTAATTAAGTGTAGAACAGGCTGAAAAAATGTCAACCCCTATGTGCCTGTTCACCTGCAACCATCTTTTTAGAGAATACATGCTCACATAAGAACGTTTTGTAGCACAAGCATTATGCATCCAAGATATGTCTGCATTTCAAAGGACACTACCTCAACAGAAAGCAATTGTACCATTTTAAACCGAGTATCTATCCATACTAGTTGTGATGACAAAATTAAAAAAGTAAAAACTTCCCATATGATGCCATCATCTGCCTTTCTACTAAACATACATAGCAACAACCATATCTCAACATCTTAGATGTGTTATCATATAGGTGCATGTGTGACATATTGCTTTGAAACATATGAGATACGAGTTTCCCTTTTAGTGACTCAAATGAGTATGCAAAGGTCAATTTTCAATCAAATAAGTCAATCATTTTATAGTATAATATGAAGGTGCAAATAGGATGACCATGCAATGAGTAAGCACATGAGTCTTTCCCCTAGAGAAGTCCAGTATCTGCTCCAACTGAAATCAGGCCCTGAACTCAAACATAACCCGAATAATCACAGACGTCAACCATATGAAACACTCATTTTTCTCATTAAACATAAGTGAACACAAATAGTCACGACAGAACATATGAAGGAAGAAAACGAGCTGTGAGCTTCCAATAGTAGTAGCCTTCCACAAAAGATCAACCAACAATTCTGAGCCATCATCAACTTCTGTTTCAACCTGTAACACTCAAGATAAATTCATGATGAGCAATTAGAATGAATATATTCACCTCATGTTGGAGGATATCAAAGAACACTATTCTCATGCTGCTCTGATCGTGAGGATCTTTAAACCTAACCTGAGAGTGATCAGTACCGCACATGCAACAATTCTTTTCCATCAGGAAATATGCAAGAACACAAAGCTTCAAGAAATTATTGTCAAGATATTTTCTTGCAATATAAAGTGGACACTTGTAGCAATGCAAATGACAGTTAGAATCTGTGGACTGAGAGCCCAACTGATGTGAATACTTAAGTCCTCGAAGGATGAAGTACCCGATCATAATGACTATATAGAAGTGAGACAAAACATTTGTCTTAGGCATTCATGAAATACAGATAGTTAAAGAAAATAGAATTACTTTCGAGTTTTGATACTATCCCAATATGACATTCACAGAAAGTCAAAACCAATGTTAGTAGTCTTGTCATGAACCAAGTGCCATGTATCAGATAAAGTTGAGTCCCTGTTCCTAGGAGCTACCATGAGCCTCCCTGTAGGCCTGTATATAGTATCAACTCCTACTGTCAAGACTCTGTGAGACTTAAGAGAATCAGATCAACATTATCATCAGTAGTTCGAAAAACTTTCTTCCTATTAAGTATTCAATCCAAAGGATACTACAGAAATTATGCATTGTGTGATTTTATTAGACTTAAGCAGGAATGATTTCTAATGTGAGATGGAGAGGTCCTCTAAGAGTACTTATGAGAGGAGTGTATTTGTCGCCTTTAGTATGCATATGATTACAGATCATCTTTTGTTAGGCAAAGGCAAAACATGAATTAGATGGATGCCTCGATTAGGGAGATGGACATGTCCCTGAGCTATAGATGCATGACATTGCAATGAAAAGGTATTACTTTTTTTAACAAGTATTAGAGATCCTTCCCCAAGAAAAAACCATCGAGTAACCTGAATTAGACAGCACTTTCAAGGGCATAAATATTTTGATCTACAGGGGCAGACCTGCAACACGTATGGGTTTTAAGAGTTATCAGCAGGTTTTAGAACAGTCATTGGACTAAAAAAAATGCAAGCCACATAGCATCATTTACATCATTTCCTAAGTTCCAAGCCAATGGAATACAAATAGGTAGGAGCCAGCTCGAGCATTTGGGTGTATGCACATATCATATTTCAAAATACAAACCATATTCAAGAGGACTCTAAAATCATTAACCTTTTTGCCGCATAATTAACATAGTCAAGCACCGCATACACTAATCCATCTTATCCTGGAGATGGGAGCATAACCCAGGCAGCAAGGGACGATGAGGAGATAAGCACGATTCTAAAAGTAAATGGAGATGGGAAGCTCAATGGAACTCGGACCACAACAAGGAATTTGTGGGAAGAAGAAGACACAGGGATACCGCAGAGAGTAAAGCTTCACAGAGTAGTATGACCCCCGGCAAGAGCAATCGACATTTGAAGGTCTGGGTGGACGCCCTTTACTGGCAGAAATGGTGCATACCTTCCTAGCTTGTCACCGTGGAAGTAGTGGTGATCACGTTCCTCCCACCTAGAGTATCGCATGCAAAGGAACAACCAATGCTCTGTATATCCTCCTTCCCCCGATGGTGGGGAAGTCCAAGTCTGAGACGCAAGCCCGGAGGAAGCCCAAGCATGACAAGCATGCTCTGCCCCCCCCCAGTTGAAAGATGTGGTACCAATGTGTGGGGGATCCGGGAGATGCTCGACCCCAAAAGTTATGCAATGATAACACCCACCTATAACCGATGAGGCAAGCATTCTCCAAATGCGAGTGGAAGTGTGAGCAGAGGGCGCCTCTTGCAGGAAGCACGATGAAATAGACTTGCGGATGCAGAGAAGCTCATCTTTTCCATAGCCAGGTATAGCGGGGGGAGCAAGAGGACGCTCGACCCCCAAAATGACCGATGTAGAGAGAGATCAGGAGGGAGGGAGAGAGCATGGTGAAGCTCGGTCCCTGAGGATGCTCAGGAAGGGGGCTCGATGGAGCTCAACCCAGAGGAGAGCAGTGCCGCCTGTCACGCTGTTGGATGTGGACCAACGAAAGGGAGAACCTCGTAGTGCACGTCCGCCATAGACAAGGGCACAGAGCAGGAGAAGCTCCACCAGAAAGTCGACCCGGATAGACAACACATGTGACCCGCGCTCCCCAAGGAGGTTATGAAATTTGGGTGGGCAAGTTCTAACCTGCCATAGCCGGACAGGAAGGGGGAGCAGGAGGATGCTCGACCCCAACGCACAGACGCGGGGGGGGGGGGGGGGGGAGCAGATGAAGCGCATCCCCGAAAGATTTGGGCAGAAGGGGGGGTATGGGGAGGGTAGGCTCCTCCAACCACCCACTGCGAGACCTGCCTGTGTGTAAGAGAGAGGTACCATTGGAAAGAGAGAGGGAGTTAATGCCACTTCCCCCTCCAAATTCGTGCACCCTCTCATCCACCGTCGGTCATAAAGAATGAAAGAGAAGGCCACTAACCCTAACCAGAATCCGAAGATGCGTTCACCAGACTGGTTTGCATTGGAAAAAGGGTTGAAATTGTTATCTGTATTTGTTGTGACTTCTTAGTTTTTTTTTCTTGATTATTTGAACAGAGGGAGGGATCAAGAAGGGTACCCATCCTTCTATCCAAGGCAAACACCAATTTCAAGAAATGAAGAAGATGAAGGGTGATGCCAGAGTGAGTATGTGTTTGTGAAAGAGTGAGAGAAAGAAGAGGGGGTTAGGGGATGTTTTTGTGCAACAAACAAAAATAAAGATCTAAATTACTCCAAAAATTAAAAGGGGAGGTACCCTAGGCCAACCGAAAGCCACACGGATCCACAACTCAATCCAAGCATGAGGTGCATCCACCAAGTGTGGGCACGGCAAGCTTGAAAAAACCCAACGGTTGAAGGTCGATCATCCCCGGCAACGGCGCCAAATTTTGTTGAAGTATGGGGAGTAACCAACCCAAACCGCCTCACATGGAAGTGAGGGGCTCTTCCAAGAGGAGTTGCAAGAAGTGCAAGCAACGCACACACACCCACGTCCATGAACAATGGCACCATGGCCAACATCAAAAGGAGCAAGGGAGGGCAATGCTCACACACAAGCCAACCCCAAGTGCCAAACCCACACACATGGACCAACGCCTAGCACACAAGGAGAAATGTGGAAGCCAAATGAACCTTCATTCCATTAGCATGGAGGCCAAGGCCATGGCCAAGGGACCCCCCTTTACAAGAAGTGAGCCTCTATTTATAGGCTCTGCATAATTCCCCATGTGCTCATTTGGAAAAGTCAAAAAGTAGCACATGGTCATATCTCTCTAGATTCTTTCTAACAACCCACTCTTAAAGAAATGGGCGCGTGGAGAGTTTCCTACGTGGGAATTTGAACTTGTGCAAAAAGGAGGTTCAAGAAAAGGGCTTCAATACCATAGTCTAAAGCAAATATCAAAAAGGGGCTTAGGAGAGTGTTCATATGGACATCTCCTAGATACAAGGAAAAAGGTATTTTTATGAAGGAAAAAGGATGCCATAGTATGGGAAAAAATATGGGCAACCCTTATAGCAACACCTTTCAAGAGGTTTTCCTTCCGATCGGCTAGGTCCTTACTAGAACCCTCGTGGTCCACACACCACTTTTCTCTCTTGGATCTAGCTTTGCCCTTATGTTCTTCCTTACATGTATCCTTGCTCATGGTATCCTGCATTCTCGTTGTGCCAAAAAATAACCTACCGCCTTGATCCCTCATCTCATGGCATTTTTTATCTCGAATTTCAGAAGAGCTTCTCTCGTTCTTCGATGAGTTTTCCTTCTTTACCTGAGGGTCAATCACCTGGCTCACTTCCTTCTCTTTCTTTGCAACACCTAATTTTACCGTCTTTCCCGTATCCATCTTGGCTTCTTCTAAACCTAACGACAACCATGCACCACTAGTCAACATTCTTCCAATTTCATCTTCTCATCTCGGAGTGACTTCTTTCCACTCAACCCTCGCATCGCATTCTTGTACATTTGACTCCTTCGTCCTCAACCGTATATCCCCATACTCAACTTCCAAAGCTTTGGCTTTTCCCTTCATACTTCCTGCTTCCATTATAGTGGTCAGTTCTAAGGCTGTCCCCTTCTTGAGGATTTTTCCTTCGAGATGATCGTTAGTCTCAGCTTCCTTCGGGTCTATGTGCATCGTATAGCACTCAGCCTCGCCTGTACTTGCCAACCATTCCAACAGTTCCTGATCAGAATCATCTTTACAGAACAATGGATTTTGATACTCTCTCATCTTTGTGTCTTGATTCTTGGAGAGTTGTAAGTTGAACCCGTCTTGAAGTAGCTTCTTGTAGGGCTCAGTGTTCAAGGCAAACTTTACCCGTGCTTTTTCTTCTTTCGCTTTCTCCTTTGTTTTTTTCTCCAATTCCTCTTCTGTTGTTGGCCTCTTGTCACTTGAGTTTGAGGAAACTTGGATTTGCACGCGATCAGACTTTGGCCCGATTGTAATGAACCCCGTGTGCCAGTCATGCACACATTTGGCTTGCACAAGCCACGGCCGTCCAAGTAGGATTGAGAAGGTCGCTTCTGACGTTCTCGGTCTAACTATCAAGTAGTCGACACTAAACTCTAATCCTCCAACCACTTTACTCACATTCTTCAAAAGTCCAGCCGGTTTCACTTGAGTTTGGTCCGCCATCCTTAGGGACATTGGAGTCTCCTCCATGTGGGTCAGGCCGAGGGCCTTCATCATATATTTTGTCATTAAGTTGACTGCTACCCCACTATCCAATTGAGCACCTGGGACTGCATATCCCTTAATTTCAACGACCACAGAAGGAGCGTTTGAATCAATCTGGGTTGTCCTTGGACATCTTTTTCCTGTCTCTTCTTATCTCGAGCTTTCCTCGGTTTCTTGATATATTCATTATAAAATTGCTTCCTATATGTTGGGGAACATCTTAGCAAGGTGCCAATATCCAAAGTAACTTCTGTTTCGGCCAACATTTGCACAATGTCAATTTCCTCTGTACTTTTCCTTTCCTTACGACATTTTGTGGTTTTTAATCTCTCTGGGAATGGGGCAATGCCTGGCATGAACTTCTTCGTCACCCGCGGAAGTATTTCGATTTCGTCTCCGTCTTCAATTTCTCGTTGCTCAACAAGTTCCTCCACTTGCTCTTCTACCTCCCTATGCTTGGGTGCCTTTTCTTTATCGGCATTTTCACTCTTTTTTTCCTAATCTTTCTTCATATATTCTTGAGTCCTCGTGACTACTACCACAATAGGATCTTTCCGTCCACTCTTGCCGGGGTTAGCTTCTACAAAGTGCATGGAAGAACTGGGTCCTTCTCGGGAATCGGGTGTCCTAAACACCACTCCTATTGTAGGAATTTGTTCTTGTACTCTAGGAGTGGGATGCGCCTGAGTCTCAACATAGTTCGAGGCTTCTACTGGCCTTGCTATAAACCTCCTCTTCAGTGTTTCATCATTTGGGGCATTTACGCCCATCTTTCTTACCAACGTCTCCATTCTCTGGATATAATGGTCTATGCTTTCATTTACTCCTTGCCGAAGGTAGTCCATTTGTTGGGCAAGGCGATCTTGAAACCCCTGTCTTCGGAATTTTGTCAAAAAAGCATCTTTTAGCATTTGGTACGTCCCTCTCTCCTGAGGTGTAAGATTCCCATACCAGTTTGCTGCCTCGTCTCGGAGGGTCGCTGGAGAAATTCTTAATCTCTGCCCTTGGTCTACGACTTCATTTGCCTCGCAAGTCACTTCAAAAAGCTGAATGAAATTGTCTGGGTCCTCATCCCAGAGGCCTGAGAATCTTGGGAAGTCTCCCAGATGTACCGGAATACGGTAAGCCATTTCAAACAAAGGGGTGATATCAATATCACTTCTTTCCCAGAAGTTCAGAGCCCTTGGTTTAGACACTCCCTCGAGTCTCCTTACCTGAGCAGCTACTCTTCTCCGATAATATGTTCTTTCTTCTAATTTTTTCCGACTACTCGAAGATGTCTCGTATGATTCCTACCTACGCCTTTCTCGAGCTTCAGCACTTCGAGCGGCTCGCTCTTCTCTCTCAGTCCTAGTTCTTCTTGAAGAAGAACTTTCTTCGCTCATGTACTGGTCACTGGGTCAGAGAGCTCAGCCAAGTTGTGGCGCTAGGCGAACCTATGGCACTCTCTTGTAGAGACGTACCAAGCTCATCCCCAGTGGGATCGCCAAATGGATAAGATCTTCAGCCCGTAAAATGTGCAAATAATTGCACCTATATTCAGCTATCTTGATTCTATATCTCTTAAATTGCCGAAGCCTATTTTACCCTTAAGCAACGACTATGGCTGATTTGGCCCACCTTTCCGACCCCTAGTAGGATCCCTCTATTCTCCTTAGCCCAAGTCTTCTCACTTCCTTCTTTTCGATCTCTCAACCCTTCTCTTCTTCCTTCTATTGAACACAATCTTTCACATACTTCACACCATGCTCACTCTCTCACACTCTCCTTTCTATCACTCTCACTCACACCTCTCTTACACCCAAACACATCTGCACTTAGACACACATACACACATTCACCCTAGCACCCATCCCATTCTCCACTTAACCCACAACCTAATTCCCACTTACCCTCTATCATTCATACTCTTACCCTCCTTTCTCTATCTCA
This sequence comes from Ceratopteris richardii, assembly GCA_020310875.1. Classification (NCBI taxonomy): domain Eukaryota; kingdom Viridiplantae; phylum Streptophyta; class Polypodiopsida; order Polypodiales; family Pteridaceae; genus Ceratopteris; species Ceratopteris richardii. The sequence continues at coordinate 13,334,019 of CM035410.1, forward strand.
TGTACTCATGCACCCAATCTAATCACTTTCTCCCCGCTTTCCTCTTTATCTCTCACACTTTACACACACACCCTCACTTCAGTTCTTCAAGCTAACAACTCATTTCAGTCACATGCACACATCAGCATTTGCACAACCTCAACTTTTACTAACAATCCCTCTCACACACATGCCCAATCATTGGAATACATGCATACATGCAGGTGTCTCCATGAAGATAATCAACAACTCAAGCTTTTAGAACAAGCCACTCGTATACTTACAACATGCATGATTGCCAACCTATAGCATAGTATGGATGCAAAACTTCAAAACACCTGCAGTTTCTTTCACATACACACATTCTCGGACTCTCTACCTCTCATACACTCTTTCACTCTCTTTCTCTCTCTCTCCTCTTTTACACACTTCCCACACATGTAGACTCACACACTCCCTTGCTCACGCACCCATACCCTTCAATATCTCTCCCTTTCTCGTGCTCACAGTCATACACACTCCCTCTTTTTCCCAATCCTGTTCACTTTCTGTTCCTACCTCTCACTCTCCCATTCAGTCCACACATGCATGCTGGACAGTCAAGATAAACTAGCACAAAATCACTCGGATCTCGAGCATATACCAACACACATACACACACCTTTCCTTCACTTCCACTCCCTTTCCCTCTCTCTCTCACTCAGTTTCTCCTCATTCTTAGATTTCATATGTAATTTATGTTAAGTCCCAATAAGTCAGTGGTGTGAAGAATTCATTTGCTAAAATCTAGAACGGGGAGTTGTATTTTTCCGATATCCATGTCCCTTCAATATGCTAATGAAACTTCTTTATTCGCTCAAACAAACAATTTGCCATCTAACTTCAGATTTCTTCCTCGCCGTTTAGCAACACATCTTAAAAGAGAGTCTGGCTCTTTCCGAACACACCCAAGACTTAAGACTACTAATCACAGCAAAAAGCATGAGACCGATCAAGGACACCATCTAGAAACTAATCACGGAAAGTGCAAATTTACAGTTCTCATGGTTCGACGAGGGCACCTGTTATGCCGTTGGTGCTGATGAACTGCAGTTCTCATGGTTCGACGAGGGCACCTGTTATGCGGTTGGTGCTGATTTCAGCCTCTATAGGAAGGGTCAATGCCTTTGCAACAAATTCCTTATCTAAGCTAGAATCACAAAGTATGCTGCGCAATCCATTGACAAAATGCTTATTCGTCACAAGCTCCTTCCCTTGTTGTACTGAGCTCACTAATGATAAGATCAACTTCCTTCCCATCGTCTGTGTTGCTTCCTAGCGACTAAATTCATCAGAATCATGAGCAAGTAAAAAAAAGCAGATCTTCATCTGAAATATCAGAGACAAGCCTGACAGGTGCACTGAAATTTCTGAGCAATGAAGGAATTGGTCGCTCTGGAATGTCTGCAAAAACAAATTCTTGCTCTGCCTTTTCCACACGAAGAACAACTGTGGTCACACCATTCCCATGTTCATCTTTGAGAAACTTCAATGACTCGCCATCATGCACTGAAGTAATTGCCAGGTCTTTACCCTTGGGACTAACTAGTCCTAAGGCCAAGGGTATTAGCATTGGTTCCTTTGTTGGTTGCCCAGGAGTAGGTGGTATCTCTTGACGACACTTTAATCGAAATGTCCTAGCAGCAGCATCATAAGATGTACTAACTGTCAGGACCGGCGTGCCTGCCTGAGAATACCACATCTTAAAATTAGCAAGATTTGCATTATTTGCATCCCGCATTGCGGCATAGAAATCATCACAAGTTACTGCTTGACCATCATGTCTCTCAAAATAAAGATCCATGCCCTTTCGAAAACCCTTTTTGCCAAGAAGAGTCTCATACATTCGCACAACTTCTGCACCCTTTTCATAAACCGTAACTGTATAGAAGTTGTCCATCTTTATATACGAGTGAGGTCTCACCCGGTGTGCCATTGGACCAGCATCCTGCGAAAACTGAGATATACGAAGCCGTAGGACATCAGCAATTCTCTTAACTGCTCTACTTCCCATATCCGAAGAAAACTCCTGATCCCTGAAAACAGTAAGGCCCTCCTTCAAACTCAATTGGAACCAATCCCTGCAGGTAACCCTGTTGCCGGTCCAGTTATGAAAATACTCATGTCCAATCACACCAATTACAGCAGCGTAATCAGCATCAGTGGCAGTTTCTGGTGAGGCCAACACAAGTCTCGAATTGAATATATTCAGACTTTTATTCTCCATAGCTCCCATGTTAAAATCTGGAACTGCCACAATGTTGAAAAGATCAAGGTCATATTCCCTCCCAAAAACCTCTTCATCCCACTTCATTGCGGCTTTCAGAGAATACGTTGCATGAGCAGTTTTGGAAATATCTTGTGTTGGAGTCCATATATGCAATGCAACTTTGCGGCCGGAGCATGTAACAAATTCATCATCTCGGCTGACAAGTTGACCGGCCACTAGGGCAAACAAATAGCAAGGTTTCTTGAACGGGTCATTCCAGACAGCGTAGTGTCTACCATCAGGTAAGTCAGCCTGCTCAATGAGATTCCCGTTTGAAAGCAATACAGGGTACAAAGATTTATCTGCCTCAATACGAGTTGTGAATTTGGCCATCACATCTCGACAATCCTGATAGAAAGTTATCCTTCTAAAACCCTCTGCTTCACATTGAGTGCAGAAGTTTCCCGTGGTTTTGTAAAGACCCTCCAGGGCAGTATTATTTTGAGGCTCAATCTCTGTTGTAATCTCGAGCACAAATTGAGTCGCAGGTGGATGGTGTAGAATTAAGTGCTTTGAGGATAATGAATACTCCTCACCCTCCTTAACAACTTTGCTGTTGATTCTAATGGACAGAAGTTTCACATCCACTCCATCCAGCCTTAGTGGAGACAATGTACCTTGCCTATTGATGACATGAATTTTTGAATGCATAAGTGTGTGCTCCTCTTTCAATATAAAATCCAAATTCACCGTATCAAAATAATAATCAGGCAGCTTGTAATCTTTCAGAAAAATTTCTTTGGGTGATTCCTTGGCCATCTCCTCTTTTATTGCAGGCTCTGATGCAATAGTACACGTCACTTTTCTGCAGTCCCCTGCCAAGCTCTGCAGGAATAGTGCCCCTCATTCTTCGAGAAATAGAACAATCCTGCCGGCAATTTCAGAGATTTCATGTGCCCAGACACCCAAGCAGGTGCATCAAGCAATACAGCGCACCCCGCCTAGAACCTCTGCTCTTTTCCTGTTGCGCACCTGTACAACACAGCCAAAAACGATCCCCCCCCCCCAACGGGGAGAGAGAGAGAGACCTGGCGAGGGAGAGAGAAATAGAGGGGGGATAAAATTATTTTCCTTTTGTTTTACTTTTTCCTCCATACACCCACTCTCTCTGACCCCCCCCCGACACCCACTCCCCCCACTTGCACGCACACGTGCACTTTATTTTCTCTTTTTTTTTTTTTTTGTTGTTTTGTGTTTTTTTTTCTTTTCTTTTTTTTTTGGCACTTTACACTACATGTGAGCCAATATTTCCATTAAAAATAATTCTTCTACAGAGGCTCTGAAAATGTTCTAGATGAAACAAGAAAGGCTTCACAAGCTTTGACCACATAAACTTTTCCACTTTCCAACTTAGACCATTGCTGTTGGTAACCACATGACTGAATTTCTTTCAACAAAAAATCTGCAAGGATAAATGTTTGCACAATTTCAGAAAGCAAAACAAATGCAGGCCATGGTCCTCGTCCAAGTGCAACAAGTAATAAAGCACGACTATCAATGACCGTGTAGATCCAATGAAGAAAATTCAAGAACCTTGCAACACCCAACACAAACACATAATGTGTTGTGAAAGGTTTAACCATCTTTGTGTTCTGCATCATTCGAAGCTGAGGCAAAACAGATACAGTTTCCAGATACACACAAAATGCCCAGAGAATTCTATTGACAATATATTGCTTTGTTCCCGGATGCACGAAGAAAGCAAGCACAGCACAGGGTATCACCGATTTGAGAAATTATCGAGCTTTGACAGGTGTGTAGACCGTAGGTTATATCGTATCATATAGATCACCCAACATGTTGTGGCCAACGTTGCTGTATCTAGGATAGTGTGGATGTCATATTCCATGACAAAACTACAGTACAACCGGACAGCTCAAAAAAGTGTTGTCAACTCCTATGGTTTCAAGGAGAGTCCTCTGTCAATAGTCTGATCCACATCGTGAAAACATCCATTGTGGCACCATTCACTTTCTCTCTCGTAATCCGTTTGATATGAATCGCTCATTTTTTCTATAATCCTACACCACCTTGCATCTTTTCCCTTGAAAAACACCTACAATCAAGCATTACCTCTGCAAAATGAAAACATATTACTGCATAAAAAACCAACAATTTATATCGCTAACATCTATCATCTTGGGTCGCTTATAAGGTAATTATGATACTTTTTAATTTAATATATATGAATATTTGATATCTTTTATGTTCTAATTAACTTCTTTATATATTTTTTTATGATATGTATAGGTGGTTTACATCAAAGGAGATTGACAAAAACTCGATCCCACAAAATAAACATGAATGCAATGAGTTATAATGTTTGATGGAGAAAGAGCTTCCTACTTCATTTTTTGATATTTAGGTTCATTTTTTAGTCCATCTTGTACATGAAGAAGAGATTGCGGATGTTGTCAACACTCGATGGATGTTTTAGGTGGAACGATTTATGGGAATATTAAAAGGTTATGTGTGGCAAAGAGCGAAACTAGAAGGATCCATGGCAAAGGGTTGGATGCTTGAAGAGTGCATGTACTATGTTAGTGAGTACCTTGAAAGAGTTCATGAAGAAGCTCCACGTGCATGGACCAACGAGTCTTCTTAAAAAATAACAGACGAGGTATTATCAGGTAAGGGAGTTCCATATTTATTTACATTTCAAGAAAAAATTGATGTTTCTACTTTTGTAGAATATAATAGCAAATGCATGCAAGCATTCCTTAGCAAGTACGAACATGAACTTCAAAATCTCCGGAGTAAAAGACAGAGAAACAAAAGATATAGATGTAATCTCGATAATAATGAGATTACAAATATATCTTCTTTTACGGATTGGCTATATACTCGTTTGCAACATGCCAACACAAATAATGAAGAAATCTCAAATGAGTAGAGAGAGTTAATGATAGGTTGTGAACAAAAGGTAATTTTATTTTAATAATATTTTGTTTTTTTCATATATGTATATTAGTTTCTCTTTAGTAATTTAATTTCTTTTGCAAGTCGAATGTTCACTAATATGTGGGTTTTTGGACAGCATATTAGAATCAAAGCTATTGATTCTTTACGTAAAATAGAGGATTCTAGTATTGTTGCTTCTTTCAAGAAACTATCATGTGATAGCTCAAAAGACATGAACCTTGTAAACTCTCTCTCTCTCTCTCTCTCTCTCTCTCTCTCTCTCTCTCTCTCTCTCTCTCTCTCTCTCTCTCTCTCTCTCTCTCTCTCTCTCTCTCTCTCTCTCTCGTGCATCTCAATCCCTGCACAAATGTGTTGGGAGAAAATCAAATTTTTTTTGTAACATTCCAAAGTGTCACTTATGCAATGCTCTGAATTCTCAGGATGTCGCTTATGCAATGCTCCTGCATCGCAGACAGTTTGCCAACATCGGTAGGAGCGTCGCTAGGTAGCGACGCTATTTGTGATGGTCAAATTGAGCGTCGGATTAATGATGCTCTGCATCGCTTATGTGACGGGTCATCTTTTTTTTTTTATAAGAAAAGAGCTTCATCGCTTATGCGATGCTTTCGTTGCATAAGCGACGAAACCCACTTTTTTTTCAATGGGAGGCATCGCCAAGCCTTCCTATTTCTAGTAGGGAATAGTCCTATTCACTCATATGAATCTAGCTATGAGAAATCCTAATTAAAAAAAAGGGCTAGGCTTGTGCTCTAGAGGCTCAAGGACTCCTTAGCCTTTACAAAAATAGGCACATATTTGTGTAGTTGCCCTCTTTTCCTTATGTTTTCAATGCCTTCACTTCATTCGATTGCCAACACCCGCACATGAGGTATAGGCTCTGGTGAATCTCTGCATTCCCTTTGACACATCAAGTCTTAGTTCTCCTACTCCATGCTCTTAAAATAATTATAGCATGCTTGTTCGTTTTCTTATACCATATAGGCAACATAATTGAGTGATTGACCACTTCGTTATTACCACCATCAAAGGATAGTTTTTTTAATGTGACTTCTAGGATAGTCGTTTGCAAAGGATAGGTTTTTAATGTGACTTCTAGAATAGTGATCTCTTATCATTCAAATTCCTATTCCACTAGATTTCCTGAGCTCTATGATGCGATGATGATAGAGAATTGTCTATAATGAAAATGGAGCTAGAATAGTCCAAGCATCACCAAGGCTAAAAAAAGGATGAGCAAGTGTCAGATTTTGGTAAAAATTCAACATAGTGGACCCAAAAAATTGATTAATGAACAGTAATGACCAACCAAAAGGATTATGTGAGAATCAATCTGCGCACACCAACAAGTGTATCAAGGAGTAAATCGACCATTGTATAGTTGACAAAACCAAAAAATTTGAAAAAAATTTGCCAGAGTCTCCTCTATCAAATGAGCATATGACTTGTGTCGAAATCTCATAAAACAACAAGTACTGACATGTAAACCTACAAGGTGAATCACTGACCCAACTGCATATAATCAGCTAATCGAAAGAAGCCAACTAGGCTTATCAAGCACTTATGAACAACTAGCATACATCTCCTATGGCGAGGATGGGTAAGTCTTCCACGTGCATCATTGAAGAGACCCTGAGATCTGAGTGTCCTTGTCTCCCAGTTAAGAAAACCTCACCATGAACCTCTTTATCAATATCAAACGCTTTATGCAAAAAAGATAACTGATATATCAATGACCATGGACATACATAAGCGATATCCATAGAAATGTACATAGTGTGTATGTGCTGAATATATTCCATGAAATGGCACTAAAAAGGTTGAATTCACAACCCAAACACTAGCCAACAACACCTCCAAGTGTTGGTGGTTTCTCCAACCACAACTAAAAAACCTTTCAAGAAACCTATAAATTAACTAGTGTGGCTGAAAACACAGCCCCAAAGCTGAATATTCATTGTCCGAGAAGTACAAAGAACATATGTTCTTGAACCTATGTAAAGAGAACTATGCATGAAAGTACTCCAAAATGGCTCCAAGAATCACCCCAAAAATGCTTCAAAACACGCTTTGAAAGTAAAGAATGAAGTTTTGAGGGCCCAAAACATGTTCAAGGTAATGTGAACCTTACTCTTTCCCCTTTTTCAAACACCACAAGCGTGTAGCTTAGTGGGAAGAGATTGCTGATTAAGCGAGCTCTAAGGGGAACAAACTAGGAGGGGTGACTTCCCATGAAGTATTGGGAACATCCGTCTTCCTTGATTGTTGAGGTCCTCCCTCGCATGAAGCCAACGGTGACTTGGATGACAAGGTATGCCAAGGTCTATGCCTTGGTGGTAAGCCTTGGGGTGATGGTGATGCACCATGGTGGACTCTCCTGGAGCTCCATTATAATACTCTTGTAGTAGAAAACTGAGCTTCAAATGCCGCACACAGTACTCTACATAGGACGTGCAAAATATGCAACAAACACATAGTACACAAGGGCACAGACACATATTTTTTAGGTGTTACAAATGCGATCGAACTTAGTGTTTGTGGCTGATCAGACCACTATATGTAACAACGTTTACAAAAGTGTCCAACAACCATTTGACCTTTCACATGGATACTAACAACAACAATGATTAGGCATGTCATGAGTTTTATGGGATTTTAAATACCACGAGGGACTTTAACCTTTAAAAATTTCCACTAAACTATAGTTATTTAGCTTAATTAAAAGAAAGCATACAAATTTAATGGTTTAACATGGCCAATTTACCCATCATCATCATCATTGTTCTATATTTCCACACGAAGATGAAAAGCCCAAAAGATGAAGAAGTAGCACAAACACACTCAAAATAGAGAGAAAGAAGCACATACAGCATGCAAACAAGCTCTTATAAGGTAGGTATGGGCTTGGAACACCTCAGGATCACCATGTAAGCTTCTAACGAATTAAAGGAGATAGAGGAAAAGTGCTTAAGAAGAGAGGTGCACGAGATTTCAAAGATTTCTCATCCAAAAATTGACAAAAAAGAAATTGATTATAACTACGGGTTATTATCTTTTCTAGTGAAAAGATTGACTTCTTCACACTTAAAGGCCCTATAAACTTAAAAATAGTCCTATTCACTCATCTGAATCTAGATATGAGAAATCCTAATTTTTTTAAAAAAAAGGGTAGGCTTGTGCTCTAGAGGCTCAAGGACTCCTTAACCTTTAAAAAAAATGAAGGGAATTACATTAAAAGAGCTTCTATTTATAGTAAAAATATTTGGGATTCTTCAAAAATAGGCATATTTGCCATATGTGATGCCTCTAAAACCTTGCAGTCCTTCCCTTGATGTTTACAATCGCTTGGATCCTTTACATTCCGTGGGCAAAAATTTGTGTAGTTGCCCTCTTTTCCTTATGTGTTTTCAATGCCTTCACTTCATCGGATTGCCAACACCCCCACATGAGGTATAGGCTCTCGTGAATCTCTTCATTCCCTTTGACACACCAAGTCTTAGCTCTCCTACTCCATGCTCTTAAAATAATTATAACATGCTTGTTCATTTTCTTATACCATATAGGCAATATAATTGACCACTTCGTTACTACCACCATCAAAGGATAGGGTTTTTAATGTGACTTCTAGGATAGTCGTTTGCAAAGGATAGCGTTTCAATGTGACTTCTAGGAGAGCGACCTCCTCTCATTCATTCATATTCCTATTCTTTAACCACACTTTGCATTCCTGTCCTCGAAACACACTCCTTTCAATTTGCTATTGTTCCTCAATAAAATTCAATCTGAGTTCGAGACTTAAGTTCATCGAATCGCAACCTTGCTCTACATCTCTGCAGCCTCCAAACTGTACTCCCCCAAGCCAAGACCTACTCCCTCGAGCTTTAATTTTGAAATTGCAATTGTACGAGGAAGAGCATAGTACCCATGAGACTCCCTTATCCCACAAGAACAGGGATTTACATAGCTGAATTAAACGGTGGTCACAACTACCGTGGGGCAGAATAGATGGATCCCCGTTGTCATTGGAGGAGGAGTTGTCTCATGGAAGGAGGGCAAGGAAGTATGAGAATGCGGGTGTGTGTATATGCGCTATGTATGTATTTATGTATGTATGCATGTATGATTTATGTATGTATGTATGCATGCATGTGTGTGTATGTTATCTACCATAATTATTGCTACCTTTGATTTTCTAATAGTGCATGTGTAAGGAACCCACTCAAGTGGGCAGGCTTTATTTTCCATTCGAATGTTAGCCAATGCACTAGCTGGGCAAGGGCCAAAAATATAGGAATCTCCTTCTGATGGCCCTACTTGATGTGCATGTTAAATGAAGGGAGTATAGTTTTCTTCTTCTTATAATTATAATGCTCACCAATCATCCACATAAGAAAAATGTTGACCCTTCTTGCACAAGAAGAATTTTAGACTCTACCTAGGAAGGGTGTTGATTTTTTTATACATAAACAACATAACTTTTGATTAAAAAAATCCAAAATAAAAATAAACTAGGATAATTGCTTCAATTTTATTCCACTATTGTGTGTGACATTTGAACAATGATGTTTAGGAAACCATTTAAACCAAGCTATTTCTTGAATTCTTCAGATTTCCCTATATGTTCAATTAGTATAGTGTGAAGTAAGCATCTCAAGGGGTACATGCTCTAACATTTTCGACATGTATGTCCATATCTTTTGTTATAAATAGTGCTTGCTTATCATCATCTGTTTCTTTGAAAGTTCAGAGGAATAGATTTAGTAGGGCTTGTGTGGTGAGGCGCATGAAACATCCACTTAGGAAATATGTTGTCTCTCCTTGCCCAAGAAGAGTTTTAGACCTATCCTAGGAAAGATGTCGGTTTTTTATACATAAAGAAAATGTAAGTTTTGATTAGAAAAACCCAAAACAAAAATAAAAATAGTGTATCTATAATCATACCCTATTTTATAGGGTAATATTTTATAGATGTTTTCTTGATTGTCTCCTTGTGTTTATCATAGGTAGCATAATAAAATTGGTTCAATTTTGCTCCATTATTACGTGTGAAAATTGAGCAAGGATGTGTATGAAACCAAATGAACAAAGTTACATCTTGAATTTTGCTTCTTCTCCTATGTCTTTAATTAGTATAGTGTGAAACAAGCATCTAAGGGGATAGATGCTCCAACATTTTTGGCAAGTATCATGTTGTCACTCTAGCACAATGGCAAGTACCAACGTGAGGAGATCCACCTCATTAATGTCAATCTGTGGAGACGTGAGGATTAGTATGAAGACTATGAGCAAGTGATGGCACAAGTGTGTGAGTGAGAAGCACACAAACATGCACACACATACACACACACGCGCACACAAGGCAAGAACAAGGAGAGGAACAATGGAGTTCTTTGCATTAGTCAAAAGTCTCTTACATAAGCTCAAATCACTAACAATCTAACCCCAAAAATGAGCTCTCTAGCTCTTTTTATAGTTTTTTGACTAGCTTTGGCCTTGTCCAGACCTAGTGTTCGGCCTAGTTAAAAATTAGGTTCTAGAGCCTATTTGAGGGCTCAAACAGAGTCTAAAAATTATGAAAATTGGTATGTAGCTAACTCTAATACTCCTCAAGCTCGAGGACTCCCTGCCTTGAACAAAATGGAGTCCATTCTACCAAAAATGGGATTTACAATGTGTGTGTAGTGATGAAAATCACTTGAGATGGAAATAGTTTATGGAAAAATGATTGGGCCTTGTTGCCGTATTGTGCATGACTGCTCCTTTTGTGCCTGTATGCTCTTCTTATGACTCGTATGCCAACACTCCCCCCTTCCTAGCGTCTGTCGCCCCTGACAGACCTTTGTTCTATAGGGTGGTCAATATAGTATTGGATAACGTTGGTGGCTAGCTCGTGTTCTCCTATCCGTAATCCTCTTGCTAGATCAACTTCTAGTGCATCCCAATGTATTGCACCTTGGACATCTGGTTGTAGTGTAGTGTAGTACTCGGAGTACATGGCTTGTTCACATGCAAAGAGATGAAGCAAGTGTGTGGGCTTAGGTGTGAAGAGCTCCAAGTGATACTCCCAGAAACCTGTTCTGAACATGGCTTCGAATGTTTGTTTGTAACATGTGGGGAGATATTTGATGCGTGCATGCCAAGCGTAAGCCACACGAATGCTGGGGGTGGTGCTCATGTCATACACCAAATCGTAATTTCCATTGGTAAACCCCGGTAGACGTACTTGTGGTGGTGCTGTATTTCTAAAAGTTTTGAGTACAACTTGCATCATATCCAAAATTTTGAGCATCATTTGGGTTGCAACATGTGGCATGGGCTTCAATCGAGGCATCCAATGTCGAATTGTGGCCATCATGTATGCTATCGATGGTGGTCCCTGTGGTGGCGCTATGTACGGATAATTGAGCCACTCCTTATATTAAGCATTATTTTGTACCTTTATGTTGAATGCTTTCCAATTATCTGCATTGTGGAATAGGGCCATAGCATGGATTGTAAAGTAGATGTAAAGGTGCACTATTCCATGTGCGCAGCATTTCAGGATATGTCTCGAGAAGTTTCTGCCACCATGTCAGTTGATGGATTTTGCCTTTGTGCACCTCTGGAGGAAGGTCTTCGGGTTGAAAATAGGTAGCGAAGGAAGGAATCTTACCCGTGACTCTCTGTATTTCTGCATTGTAATCGGCCAGAATAACATAGTAAGGCCTATATTGGAGTTCTGATGAGAGGATAAGGAATCTAGATGATAGGTTCTTGAAGTAATTGGATTGTAACACAGTTTCTTCTATGACTCTCATGGCCTGATTTTGCACTATTGTGCGGTCTTCATGAGAACTCCCCATTTCTTCCACTTGTCGTAGCCATGGGGGTCATGGTGCTTCGAAAGTATCCTGACCTTCTTTCGTTTGTTGTCCTCCTGGGAAGGGTTGCGGATCATATTCCTCTTTAAACGTTTGTTCCACAAGAATGGAGACTGTCTCTTCATCTGTGGGCACCTCAGGTGGGGATGGTGGTCTTTCGTATTGTAATAGACGTGCCTGCAATTCTGTGACTTGTTTTTAGATCTTGTAGGGCCTCCCTGTCAGTGACAAGTGAAGTGGTTGAGGCAGTGGCTTGGAGACCTGCTGTCTTTTCTTATTGTCTTGTCTGCTTCAATTGACCCCGTTCTTCGGATAACTGGTCATGTGCCTCGAGTAAAGTGGCATAGTTTTCAAGAATGATTTTGATGCTCTCTGGGGTCACAGCTTGAAGTTTGGAGGGACTAATGGGTGCCCCGGGTGTGCTTTCAATGGCTGCCTCTAAGTTTTACTGGTTTTGTAATTGAAGATGTCTATTTTCCTTGTGTGTCGCTGCAAGGTGTCATTTGATCAGTGCCATATTGCGCTGGAGTTTGGAATTTCTTTCTAGTTGTATTTGCAAATGGCTTTCCAACCCTTAGATCGCTTCTTGATCCACATTCTGAAATTGTGTCTCCAGCATGCCATGAGCCTCTTGTAAGGTTTGAAATTGATTTTGGAGGCTGGCTCTATCCTCTTCCAATGTATCGAGGCATTGTTGTAATGCTTCAGAGTGTTCGTGTAACCTTTGGTTATGTGCCTACAGCTGATTGTATTTTGTCCTTAACTGTGACATACATGCAATCATGGTGTCAAATGCATTGCCTATAGATGAAGGTGTGGTTTGTACAATGGAAGATGCAAGGGAAGGGAATTGGGGAATGGGAAGTGTGATTGTTGTGTCTACAGGAGAGGTGTGCGAGGGTGAAATTGGTGGAGGGGGAATGGGAGAAGGTGGGAGTGTGGGGGGAGGTGCCGTTGGTGGTGAAATGTCCATACCCTCAGGGGTGGATGTGAGTGGAGTTTCTACCATGTATACCAGAATGGTAGGTGGTGTGTGTGTGTGATAGTGGTGAATAAGTGTTGTGTGTATTGTCGGAATGGATCGACAAGGAGGGTTGGGTGGTGGCTTGATACATTCTACAAAAGTAGTCATGGGCGGGTTGAAGGATTGGTGGTATGGGGGGTGGGAAGTGAGAACCTGGAGGTGGGAAGGTCATGAAAGGGGACGTGGTGACAGGGAATCCAAAGAATATGGATCTAGTGTCAGGATGGCCTATGACCGAGGGCGTGCAGGCTGGTTGTCCTATGGCAGGCTCTATGGAGGCTTCTGTTATGATGGTGGTGGTATTATATAAAGGGTTTTCAAAAGACGAAAACAAGGTGGAACTAGATGTTGGACTACGGAAGATGAAGGCTTTCTCTGTAGGGTGAGTAGTTGAGGTGATCTCCACGACTTCTGTTCTAGGAGGTGATGGTGGGGGGTTGGTGGTATTTGCTCAGTTGATTCATCATGGGTGACTGGGAGCTCTTGGCCAGAGGTTGCTGCTGCTTCGGAGGTTGTCTCAATGGGTTCAGATGTAATAATAGGTCCTTCCACTGTAGTAATGGGGATCTGTATGTTTTTACCAAACCGTGGTCGTGTTTGGAATCTTCGCAGGTCATATTGAACAGGACAACAGCCATTCACCACTAGCTTCCTAGATGAACTTTTATTTGCTTCATATAATTGTTCCACAATCCATATAGGAAGCTTAATCGATAATGCACCTGTCTCCGCCAAGTAAAGAGCGAACCATATTCATTTGTGGGGTTGGGTGAATCGATCCTGCCCAAGAAATGCAAAATGTTGCATGCACATACGAAGAGGGATAGACACGTTTGGTGTGAGTGCTGCCATATCTTTCAGCTTCAGTAGTTTCCAGTTCTTCATGTTAGTGGGAATGAGAGCATCCTTCTCAGAAGGTACATTTGTGCCGAGCATATTCAAAGCAGAGCTCACCAATTCCAATGTAAGTTCGAACCTCTTCAACTCATTGTTGCCCAGCAAAGAAGGAAGAACGAACGTTCCTGGTTTGTCCTTTTCTTCATTAGCCTATAATGTTGAGACCAAATAGTAACATCGTAGAAGATCTGGTTTGGGTAAGGGTGCCTCAAAGTACTCCGCTAGCCCTGCACGTTGCCATATGGTTTGAAGGTCTTGTGTGTTTTGGAGAGTCTCAAATTCCTTGGAAAAACTTGCAATCAAACCCATGACTTGTTGTTGGAACTCAAGGTCAAGCACAAGCATGAAAGCACATCAGAAAGGTGGACACACACAAGAAGAAGGAGCAAGTAGGGAGCTCCATGAAGTACATGTCAACTCTTCAGAAGAATCCCCTACAAAAATAGTGATTTTCATCACTAAAAACCATTGTAAATACAATTATCTATTTTTAGTAACTCCATTTTTTTCAAGCCGAGGAGTCCTCGAGCTTGAGGAGTATTAGAAGTACCATCGTACCAATTTTCATAATTTTTAGACTTCGTTTGAGCCCTCAAATAAGCCCTGGAACCTAATTTTTAACTAGGCCGGACACTAGGTCTGGACAGGGCCAAAACTAGTCAAAAAACTATAAAAAGAGCTAGAGAGCTCATTTTTGAGGTTGGCTTGTTAGAGAATAGAACTTTTTCAAGAGAACTCTTTTGCAATCTAAGCTTTCCATTGTTCCTCTCTTTGATCTTACTTTGTGCGCGTGTGTGTGTATGTGTGTGCATGTTTGTGTGCTTTCACTCACGCACTTGTGCCTTCACTTGCTCGTGGTCTTCATACCGGTCCTCACGTCTCCGCGGATTGACAAGTAAAGGAGGTGGTGCTTACGCTTGAGCTACACCAAATTTTGGCGCCGTTGTCGGGGAGAGAGCTTCGAGGACGAGCGTTGTGATGGTAAGATCGTAGATTTGCGACGTTGGAAGGTAAAAAAAACTGTCATTTCAGTTCATTTTCTGTTTTTTCCTCTTCATCTTCATCATCATCATCATCTCCACCTTCTTCCACCTTCTTCTTCATAGAAAATTCTTGTTTTTTAGTGCATTTTCACCATCTTCATACCATTTTTCATGCATTATTGTGTGGGAAGGAGTTAGGAGAAGCAAGGGAGAGCAAGCGCTGTGTTTTTTTCATGATTTTCTGCTCATACGAAGCTCGCCATAGCCGGCGCTCAGAAATTTGAATTTCCCGCCAAAAAACGCGATTCTGTGATGAAAATCGCGATTCTGTGAAAATTCAAATTTTTTTGAAAAATCACGATTTTCTGTTTTCCCGCCTAAAAGTTGGCTGAAAAAATCACGATTCTGTGGTCATTCTCAGAAACACGATTCTGTGATTGTGCTCAAAATCGTGATTCTCACAAATCACGATTTTCAGTCAAAAAACACGATTTTGTGAAAACACGATTCCCTACTCAAAATCGCGATTCTCAAAAAATTACGATTTTCAGTAAAAAACACGATTTTGTGAAAAAAAGGCGATTATGTGTAATCACGATTTTTTGCTCAAAAATCGCGATTTTCTAAAAACACGATTTTGTGCTCAACATCGCGATTTTCATGCCAAAAACACGATTCTGAGAAAATACGATTTTCAGCGGGCTCAAAATCGCGATTCTCACAAATCACAATTTTCAGCAAAAAAACACGATTTTGTGAATCACGATTCTCTGAGTCAAAATCGCGATTTTCATGTCAAAAAACGCGATTTTCAGAAACACGATTTTGTGATCAACATCGCGATTTTCAGAAACACGATTTTGTGATCAACATCGCGATTTTCAGAAACAGGATTTTGTGATCAACATCGCGATTTTCAGAAACACGATTTTGTGATCA
The DNA here is from genome assembly GCA_020310875.1 of Ceratopteris richardii. Taxonomy (NCBI): domain Eukaryota; kingdom Viridiplantae; phylum Streptophyta; class Polypodiopsida; order Polypodiales; family Pteridaceae; genus Ceratopteris; species Ceratopteris richardii. The sequence continues at coordinate 13,349,928 of CM035410.1, forward strand.
ACATCGCGATTTTCAGAAACACGATTTTGTGATCAACATCGCGATTTTCAGAAACACGATTTTGTGATCAACATCGCGATTTTCAGAAACACGATTTTGTGATCAACATCGCGATTTTCAGAAACACGATTTTGTGATCAAAATCGCGATTTTCAGAAACATGATTTTGTGATCAAAATCGCGATTTTCAAAACACTATTTTGTGAAAACACGATTTTGTGAACACGATTCTCAAGGTACAAAATCGCGATTTTCTCCAAAGGTCCTAATTGCCTGTTGTGACCCCCAAGAGCCTGAATTGGCATAACTTTTTCATCCAAAGTCCATTTTTTGAGCTCTATAGCTCGTTGGAAAGCTCGTTTCAAATCCTACATGACCTCAACTGTTTTTTTCAAGAATAACGTGTTGATTTTGAGATAGGATAATTTGAAGTTGACCATCAAGTGGGACTAGGGAACCAAGGGGACTCCAAAGAATTTTGAACCATACCAAGGGGAAAATTTGGACTCTTGACTAAAGCTTATGAACCTGAGATTTGGTAGATACTTAGGCAAGGATAAACAAAGCATTAGATCTTCTGAGGCTAGTGTCAACCATACATCCAAGTCTTGGGCACAACAACTAAGTGGTCATCTTTTACTAAGTTCAGACACAAGTGATTCAGAAATGTCTTTTAGTATGGGAAAACCCGCAGGTGGCCCAGGGACTGCCCATCCACAAACACCAGAAGGTCCCTATAAGACACAGTTGGAATATATTCGGACCAACCAATTAGGTGCTCGTATCTATGAGGATGGTCTGAGGCGATCAGTGGTCCAACTCAAAAATCCAGATCAATCCTTTGGACTTGAACACCCGGTGGTCAAGTTCGAAGAGGGTTCATACATTGATAAGGAAGGAACCATGTATGTGGTCACCAACCTACCAGATAGGACTGATGAGTTTGGAAATGTCATTCCTGAGAATGAAATAGGAGACCTAGAACAAGGAAATGTAGGACAAGGACCCCAGACTCCTAGAGGTAAGTCAGTTTTGACCCGAGTGATCACTCCGGACTGGATCCCTCAAGACAACAAAAGCATAGAACTATTTTTGAATAGAGAAACAGAGGAAGCCTTTTGGAGATTCAAGCCAGATCAACCTAGCCAATTGGGCATAGTTATCATCTATGAATTCAAAGATCCTGAGATACTAGGCAAAGTTGTCTACCTGGATAACACATCAGAGAAGATATTCTTGGTAACAGAACATGATAGACATGCATATACTTGGAAGAATGAATTGATTTTCCCCCCACCAAGATCCAATGTTTCCCATGGCCTCCAAGGAGTAGGATCATCCCACGCTCATGAAGCCCAGAGAGAAAGAACTAGAGAGAGACCTGAGGTAAGTTTTGCACACACCGTGGGCAGGAATAGATCAGGATTTGAAAATGAAAGACCTGAAAGAGAGAGACATCAAGCACATAGGCAAAAAAGAGATGAACATGATTTTCCATGGCCTAGACCCCGAGAGCACCCAAGAACCCTTAGACCCACTCAAGTGATCAAGGCAATGAAGAATTATTTTGACGGGTCAGGAGATCCTTATGATCATGTGGCCGAGTTCAAACAAGTGTTAAGAGCTGAACAGGTTGAGGATTTATTCACCCAATACGAGGCATTTGGTTTGACTCTTAAGGGCACTGCCTTGGCTTGGTTTCAACCATTGAGTAGTCACAACTATCGCGATATAGGTCAACTGCTAGACGAATTCATTGTAGAATTTTCCAAGAGTGGTATCAGGCATAACACATCATCCTTGATCCACAGTTTCAAGCAGACACCCCAAGAAACAGTGCGACTAGCAGGTAGAAGGTTCAAACAGTACCTAGAAAGATGCCCTGCTCCCGAGTTACCCACACCAGCCAAACAAGTGGCTTTGTTCTTAGATGGCTTACTGAGCACAAAGTTAAGATCATATGTATATTTGAAAGAGCCTAGATCCATAAAAGAGTGCGTGCGGACATGCATTGACATAGAAGATAACTTGGGTGAGGAGTTAGGATTATCCAAACTCTATAAGGATTCAGATAGTTCTACTAGTCATACTTCAAAAATCTCCACGGAAATAGAGGAGATAGCTGAGCAAGTTGCCAAGAAGCTGGGAGTCCAAAATAAACAAACACAGAGAGTCACTCCAGTGAATCGGTGTTATACTTGTGGGGGCGACCACATGGCTAATGTATGCCCAATGCAAAACCAAAACATTAGAGAAAGGAATGCTCCATATTGCACTATTGAGAGAAAATACACAAACCACACGGCTCAAGATTGTCCCTACAATAGGCAGGCTGTTAGACAGAATTATCAGCAACCTTACCCACAAGGTAGGTATCAGAACCAATACCAACAGCCATATTATAGACCACAACAGCAATATCAGGTACCATATAGGCCACAACCTGTCTTGGGAAACCAACCACCAGCTCCAGCCAACGTGATTCCAGTCAAATATGCTGTGGGAGAAGAAAATCCAAATAGAGCATTGGTGCCACTAACCCCATTGATACCAGATAATGACTCTCATGTTCATTGTTCAGACTACTCCCATGAAGGTAGTCCACATGCTTATTACACAGAGTCACCTGAACATAGTGAGATTTACTCGTATCAATATGAGGTACCACCTATGGAGCAAAATTGGGAGCCAGAATACTCCAATGTCATGTACACAAATCCTAACCCTAGGCCCCAGTTGAGACAAATGAGACCACAAGCCCCTAGAGGATCTTGTTTCAGATGTCAAGGTGACCATTTCATTCGTGACTGTCCCCACCCACCATCTCCGAGTCAAGGACAGGCTATCACAATACAGGCTTTTTGTCCTGATTGCGGCAAAGACCATCTCCCCAGAGATTGTCCAAGAAACCCCTCCAGTGCACCCAAGATTACACCCATTAATGTGGTAGGCTTGGTGGCAGATTCAAGTTCAAGTAGTAGCAATGTGGCTCCTATACAAGCTGTCACTAGAGCACAAGCCTTAAAACAGGATAAACCAGTAGAACAATCAGAGTCGAGTGAATCGGGAGAGCCTAGTAAGAGGAAAACAAGAACATGGAAGGATACCAGAGAGAAGACCAATCGCAAGTGGAATAAAAAGTTATCGGAACTAGAAGAAAGCTTAAAAGAAGCGAAAACAAAAATAGAAGACATTGCATCTCAAAGCCCCTCGCATGCCGAAACTCCATCCACTCCACCTCATCCCACCCCACCACCCATTGTAAATGGACCACAAAGAGGGTCTGTTCTTGCAGATCCAACCCCAGAAGGCTTGGACATGATGTTCAAGGCCTACCAGGCTCGACTTCAAGAAGGGCCTACAGCTGCAAACCTAGACAAGAGTTACCCTAGAGCAGACTTAGAGATTGAACGGATGAAAATGTGCATGAAAATGGTAGAACAAGCTCAAGCTATACTTGAGACTAGTCAAAAGTTCAATCAGATAAACTCTGTCAAAGGGGATTTGCATTTCCAGGGCTTACTAGAACGATTAGAGCAGTTGGTAAACAAACCACAAGTTTCTTACCTCCACAGGCTCAACCAGATATTGAAAGAGGAAGCTCACCACCAATGGGAGCTTATGTTCCTAATTCCACGGATCCAGGAATACCTCCTTCAATTCAACAGTACTCTCAAGAATTCTTGCGGGAAATACAAGAAGAGAAATGGGTCAAGGAGAAGGGTAATTTCCCTCCTATTCCTGAGATTGATGATCTTCATGATCAATTTCCCCAAGACATTCCATCTATTTACGGAGATGAAGCAGAACAACAAGAAGACGAAAGGTTATATTTTGAATCTAATACCTTAGAAGAACTGCCTCAATTTCCAGGCCCATGGGAATCTGAATCTCTCCAGATTAGAGCTCCCACAATACTAGTAAGAAATGAAGACTCAGTGGTTCCAAGGAACATGGATGTCGTGAAGAACACTAAGGTTCAGTGTCATCTCACTGTAGAAGAGCTGCTCAAAGCAAAACCTGAGCTTTGGAATCATGTGAAGGATCAGGTTCCAGAACTTGATTCCAACATGCCAAAAGCAGGCTCCAAGCAAAGGGTACCAGAGATACCTCTAGACAAAATAGGGGACATGTGTGAGGGTGAAGAAGGTAATACTTATCTTCCAATCACCTACCAAGGTTACACAACCAAAGCAATCATAGATTCAGGTGCTGGTGTTGCTATTGCGACCACCTCCTTGTGGAAGCAATGGGGCAAGCCCACATTAAGACCAACTAGAATGAAGCTTCAAATGGCTGATGGTCATTTTGAAAGACCTCTAGGATTGCTAGAAGGGATCACTCTAACCACTTGTGGTGTAGAGTTTGAGCACACATTTGCTATATGTGACTTTGAGAAAAATAATGTCTATGAGATGATCCTAGGAAGACCCTTCCTACGACAATTGCAAATAGTACAGGATTGGGGAACTAACTCCTTGTACTTACAGCACTTAGGGGTCACCACCAAGGTCAATTTGAAGGATTACACCTTCAGAGATGTACCACCCCTACAGTGGAATTCTATCCACAAAGCGAAAGAAGATTCCATCTCTGTGCATTCTGAAAGTTCACCTGATCCATCATGGCTGCATGAAGATACTCATTTGTGGATGTGCAAGGTCGCAAAGGAAGAGGAAAAACGTTTAAAGGCAAGAGAAGAAGGAACTTCGCTAGGAGATAGACCAGTTAGAGACCCAGCCTACACACTGATGATCTTTCCAGATGAGGAGTTTGAGCCTCATGGCTGGCCAGAAATCTTAGCCACCATGGACATTGCTGTCAATGAGGAACAGTGGACACCTCATTGTGATGAGGAGGGTTATGATATCTCAGTGTTCATGTGTCAACCCTTGCTAGAAGAATGTGACCCTAGTGATGTCATAGAAGAAGTCGAAGAGAATGACGATGATCTGGAGTCTATTGTGATGGATAGTTGCTTTAACTCAGAGCAGCACTATCTAGAAGATATAGGAGTGTTCACCCAGAAAGAAGAAGAACCTCTCACAAGTATTAAAACAGTAAACTCAAAGGATGGAAGTGAGAGTAGTCAAAAGAAAAAGAAAAGAAAAGCAGTTAAACATGAAGAGGAGGAATCATTGTTTGAAGTACCAAAAAACTTCAAGAAATATGAAGTTGACGACCGCAAAATTTTGGTACGAATGCCTAAGAGAGAGGCCATCATAGGAGAATCATATGATAATAAAGAAAAGACCAAGAAGATTGTAGTGACCATTGAAGAGAACGAAGAGAGATGCACATATATAGGAGATGACCTAAGTGCAAGAGAAGAAATGGAGCTCATAGCTCTATTAAGGGAATATAGGGATGTGTTTGCATGGCACTATAGAGACTTGAAAGGGGTAGATCCAAGAATTTGCTCTCATACTATCCCCATGACTGCTGATGCTAAGCCCACCAAACAGAAGCCCTACACATATAATGATACCTATGCAGCCAAAATAAAAGAAGAAATTGATAGGTTGATTGAAGCTAGATTCATCTATGATATTGAGCATACCAAATGGGTGTCCCCCATTGTTGTGGTACCCAAGAAGAACGGGAAGTTGCGAGTGTGTATTATCCTTAAAAAAGTTAATGTCGCTACGATTAGAGATAGTTATCCACTTCCAATCACAGAACACCTATTGGAGCGTGTTGAAGGCAAGGAAGTTTATAGCTTCCTTGATGGATTTTCAGGTTACAATCAAGTAGCCATTGCCCCAGAAGATCAACACAAAACAGCTTTTGCTACAGAGTGGGGAATCTTTGCATTTCGTGTGATGCCATTTGGGCTCACCAATGCACCTGCAACATTCCAAAGGCTCATGTGTCATGTCTTCAAAGAGTTCTTGCGAAAGAGCTTAGAAGTGTATGTGGATGATTTATGTGCTCATTCCCAAGAAAGAAGGTTTCACATCCCTGAGCTCAGACAAATCTTCAACAAGTGTAGAGAATATCGAGTGTGTCTGAACCCAGAAAAGTGTGTGTTTATGGTGCGTCAAGGTAAAATCTTAGGTCATATTGTTTCTAAGAATGGAATCTCAATAGATGAAGATAAGGTACGAGCCATAGCGGAGCTACCAAGGCCAAGGAATATTAAAGAGGTACAAGCCTTTATGGGCCATTATGGATACTACCGTAGGTTTATCCACATGTACGCGATCATAGCTAGACCCCTTTATGCCTTGTTGTCTAATTTTGAGTGGAACGACGAATGTGAGAATTCTTTCAACGAACTGAAGAAATGTTTGTGCACGGCACCAATACTCACCACTCCTGATTGGAATAAACCATTCCATGTCCATGTGGATGCATCCAATCATGCCATAGGATGTGTGCTAGCACAACCCACAAGTGAAGGAAACTTAGATTTGCCCATAGCATATGCTAGTAGACAGCTCACTGCAGCTGAACGGAACTATACCACAACTGAGCGAGAGGGCTTAGGCATGGTATATGCTGTGAAGAAATTTAGACACTATTTATTGGCCAACAAGTTCAAGTTTTTCACTGATCATCAAGCTTTGTTATATTTGGTCAATAAACCTTGCAATACTGGACGCTTAGTAAGATGGTTCCTCTTACTAATGGAATATGACTTTGAAGTTGTTGTCAGGAAAGGTAGAACCCACCTTCGGGCAGATCACCTTTCTCGCATCACTTCAGGAGAGTCACCGCAAGGAGTGTCTGACGAATTACCCGATGCTTATCTGTTCAATTTAGAAGTTGTTCCTAAATGGGCAAATAAGTTGGTACCAGTCCTAACCTTTGGCCCTGCAAATAAGAATGTGAAAACATCACAAGAAGAAATTGTAAGATCACAAAAATATCACATATTGGCAGGAAGCATGTACAAACAAGATACGGAGGGCGTATTAGCTTGTTGTGTCGAGGATGATGAACATAATAGTTGGTTGCAGCAAGCTCATGAAGGATTGCTAGGAAATCACTATTCTAAACAACGCACATTGCAAAATCTAAAACGTTTAGGAGTGTATTGGCCTAGCATGGACAAAGAAATACATGAGTGGATTAAGAATTGTCCAATGTGCAGAGAGAGACCCCCAGTGGAGCATGCGACCCTTTATCAAGTGTCATTAATTCCAGAGTGGAGTGCTCCATTGGTAGAGTTTATGAGGTCGGGAAGATTACCCAAAGAGGCTAGTCTAGCAAGAAGACGAAGCATGGAGCAAGAGGCTCAAGGCTATGCCCTAGTAGGAGACAACCTATACCGAAGAGGCAAAGATGGTTACTTAAGACTGTGCGTTCACGAATCAGATTATTTGAAAGTCTTAGAAACTGCACACAGCGGTGTTGCAGGTGGACATTTTGGTCCTGACCGAGTAATCAAGACCATTCTATTCTCAGGACTTTGGTGGCCCACTCTTCATATGGATGCACATACCTCTGTGAAGAAATGTGACACATGCCAACGTGCACAATATCCAGTTAGAAAAGACGAGATGCCCTTGAGGCCAATAATGGGAGGACGTGCATTTTTGAAGTGGGGCATAGACTTCATAGGTCCTATTAACCCCCCAGCTAGAAACTCCCATGCAGAGTACATCATTGTAGCCACAGATTACCTTACAAAGTGGGTAGAAGTCAAAGCCACAACAAAGAATGATGCTCAGACTACGGCTAAGTTCTTATTCGAGAATGTGTTCACGAGATATGGACTACCAATAGAGTTGGTGAGCGATAGAGGCACACACTTCTTGAATGAAGTCATTGAAAATCTTCTCCAAGAATTCTTGGTGATACATAAGAAATCTTCCCCCTATCACCCACAAGCTAACGGACAAGCCGAGAGTACCAATAAGATCCTCTGTAACGTATTGACAAAACTGGTAAATAATAAACGCTCTGATTGGGACAAACAACTTCATCATGCTGTTTGGGCTTATCGAGTTGCCTACAAAACGGTACTCAACGCCACCCCATTTCAGATGGTCTTCGGACAGAACGTTGTGCTACCATTAGATTTCTTAATCCCTGCCTTAAAAGTAGCACAAGAGTATGAGTGGAATGGGCATGAATTGTCCTCTAGGATCTTTGATCTCGAACGCTTGGGTGAGACGAGGCTACGAGCGGCAGCAGGCATCTACGCGGCAAAGAAGAGGCAAAAGGCATACTTTGATGCACACATCAAGGATAAGGGATTGAAAGAGGGAGATCTAGTGTTGGTATACACACTAAAACAACATGCCCGTAAGTTGGAAAAAAGAGGATACGGACCCATGATCATTAATAGAATTTCCACTAGTGGTGCAGTTCAGTTGGCCACTCTAGAAGGAGATATCTTGCCAAACTATATTAGTGGCTGTAGAGTCAAGCTATATCAAGAACCTCTTACTGAGGATATGCTAATGAGACTCAACACTGCTAAGAAGCGGAAAGAAGAAGAGTTAAGAGTGAGAGAAGAAGCACAGGTAGAGGCCAGAGAGCGTATTAGGCGAAATAAGTTAAGGCGATTAGGCCTAGATGTCAACTCAAAAGCCCCAAAATATCACATGGATATGTGTCAAAAGTCAGGCATAGCGACTTCTCAGGTCATTGACCGAAGGCCCTTTGTGACCATAGAGATAGGACAAGGGAAGGGTGCAAGGACGGTGAAAGCATTGATTGACTCAGGTGCAGCAAGTAGTGCAATTAGACTTTCCTACTGCCAAGACTTGCAGTTGAACATCAATCCCATAGAAGCTTATCTCATAGGATTGGGAGGTGTGGAAACCCCTTGTTTGGGCGAGGTGGAACTTCCCATCTACCTTCAAGATGTTCCAATGAAATTCAATGCGCTAGTATGTCAAGATGAGAACCTTACAGAACCACTTGTCTTGGGTCAAGATTGGATCTATGACCATGCAGTTAACTTAAACCTAAGAAGTCAAATTCTTCAAGTTTGGGTACATGAACAATGCATTACATTAGAATTAGAGAACTACATGCTCCTAAATCATGGCACCACACACTCTCTTAGTTCTTCCAAGACTAATCATATGAAAGAAGATGGTGTATGTGTCAAAAGCTCTATGATGCAGAAGTAGTCAATCGTGGAAGACCAGGTTCGAAGGCGGGTGGATCTTTCTTCTTCTCCAAAGAATCAAGTAGCCACAGTAGTGAGTCTACCACACAAGCAAACACAACCGTTCACGACAACTGCTACATCAAATAGAAAGACACCATTCGATAAAAAAGCAGTTCAGAGCATGAAGCAGATATGGGCACGCAAAGGAGAGCAACCACCAACCTTGCCCCCACAAATTCCATCCATGCAAACCAACCAGGCCAGAAGACGAAGGAAGCAGCTCAGACAAGCTCAATCACAAGGTATCCAACAAGTTTGGGTGCCTAAGAAGTTAGTTGCAGCTCAACAAGGGCAATTACAGATGTGGGTACCTAAGAAGCTCCTACATACACAACAACCTTTGTTCTCCCACATGCAAAAGGTTTCAACAAAGAAGCCAAAAAGAGAAAAGGGTAAGAACCACGTACAGAGACCAAAGGAAGATCAAATCAGCTCTTCAACATTAGTAGGAAGACATGCAAAAAGGATATGGGTTTGGAAGCCAAAAGTGCAAGTAGCCTCCACCGAACCAAAGCGTCAACCACACTGGATACCACAGTTCAGAAAGCATCCAAAGAGAAAGACGCCTGAAGTGACCTCTACAGTGCCAAATGATGTTCTAAAATGGACTCCAATAAGGAGGATTACATCAGTTCGAGACTCAATGGATACCTCCACCAAGGTCGGCATCAACCTCCACAAATAACATCGAAAGCCTCGAACGAGCAACAACCATGTGCTCCTAGCACAACCCTGTCTTTTGCACCATTCAGGTCATGCATTCCCAAAGTATGCATTAATATAGGGCCACATTACACGGCCGTGCATAGACACACTTGAGAATCCCATGCACAAGAGCACATTGACATATGTCAAATATTTCTATTAATACTAACTTTTGTGTTCTTGTTTTGTGATATTTTTTCCAAAAAAAAAAAAAAAAAGAAAGAAAGAAAGAAAAAAAGTGAGAGAAGAAAAGCGAGAGAGAGCTCGTTCCTAGGTTTGGCTTATGGAACATGAATGAGTCATGCTTATGTGGACCATCAACCAGGGCATTCATCGACAATGATAAACCAACCAATGGTCCATCATGATGAAAGATGTACAACACGAAGAGATCCGCATCGACTGACCTTTCCTTATGGTAAGAATCTCCTACTTGGGCAACATTATAACCATGATAGAGTAGGAAACCTTGTCATCAGCATACCCTTGAGCACTTAGCTCAAGACCCCAAATTTTTGCACCATACTTCTTCCAATGCATTTTCCAAGTAAGCATGCATAGGGCTACATTACAAGGCCATGCACAAGGCACATACTTTTTTCAACCCATGCACTAACACACTTACCCATCATTCACTATGGGTTATGAGTACTTGGCATGACTACTCTGAACATCATCTTTAGAAGAGCTAGAGGACATCCTGGGGGCAACATCAATACCTAGGAAGCAATTCGAAGCTAGTAGTTGCTCCACTCAATCTTGATAACCTCTTTTGAGCAACTCACAATCTTTGAAAGCTCACAACGATGCATTCATGCGGAATCCACGAAAGAAGCACATACCAAGGGACTACGACTTGCAAAGGCTTGCAGTGACAAATGAAGAACCGGACAACCAACGCTTCCAAATTTGGAAGAGAGATGGCTCTTGTTCACACAGAATGGATACTACCTCTTAAAGCACTACATGGAACAACCACTACAACAGGGGTCTGTCAGGGACGACAGACTCGAGAGGGAGGGGAGTGTTGGAACTCAAGGTCAAGCACAAGCATGAAAGCACATCAGAAAGGTGGACACACACAAGAAGAAGGAGCAAGTAGGGAGCTCCATGAAGTACATGTCAACTCTTCAGAAGAATCCCCTACAAAAATAGTGATTTTCATCACTAAAAACCATTGTAAATACCATTATCTATTTTTAGTAACTCCATTTTGTTCAAGCCGAGGAGTCCTCGAGCTTGAGGAGTATTAGAAGTACCATCGTACCAATTTTCATAATTTTTAGACTTCGTTTGAGCCCTCAAATAAGCCCTGGAACCTAATTTTTAACTAGGCCGGACACTAGGTCTGGACAGGGCCAAAACTAGTCAAAAAACTATAAAAAGAGCTAGAGAGCTCATTTTTGAGGTTGGCTTGTTAGAGAATAGAACTTTTTCAAGAGAACTCTTTTGCAATCTAAGCTTTCCATTGTTCCTCTCTTTGATCTTACTTTGTGCGCGTGTGTGTGTATGTGTGTGCATGTTTGTGTGCTTTCACTCACGCACTTGTGCCTTCACTTGCTCGTGGTCTTCATACCGGTCCTCACGTCTCCGCGGATTGAAAAGTAAAGGAGGTGGTGCTTACGCTTGAGCTACACTTGTCATACTCACACTTGGACTCCCAGATATACTTAGCTTCTCCTAAGGGCCCTGGCATGCCATTGAACCAATGAGAATTTGCATGGACTCTCTCTGTTATTCCTATGGGAGGGTCTGGTATAGGTATTTGTTGGAGGTGTTGCAGCTCTACAGGTCGTTTAGTTGGTGGCACATCAATAGGGAGACTCTCCACATTAATCCCTGCAATACTTACTCCTGCCTGTGAGCTCGAGCCTGCTCCTTCTGCCATGAGATTGCTTGTAGCTGTTGATGCTTATCTGCTAGAAGAAGAGAGGCACATTAGCATTGCATAGGAAACAGGATGTTATGGTGTTCCCTCCACAATACTAACATGACATTGCAAGTGGTTAGGTTTTAGTTGGTTAAGTGTTTGTGATGTGTGTGAATGTTGGTTAGTAGGTTAGTGTTCATCTTAGATGCATACTTTGGATGTGCAATGTACTCAAAATGCACCTACATCAGAGGGGACTGATTTACCAAATTGGGTCAGGTGGTTTGATACAGGGTTTAAGTCTCCAAACCTTGATTGTGCAATCGTAGCTTTTAGTGGTGCTGACATGTAAAGGTTTGTGGACTAGATTGTGTTGGATTTGGGACCTTTTGGGAACCCATTTTCAGACATTCCTAGGTGTGACCAAAGATGTAATGGTGTGGAGTGTAGGTGTCTGCCCTGGAATTTGTGCCAAGAGTTTCTGTGGATGTTGACTCAATCTTATGAATGGAATTGTGCTTGTAAGTAGGTCTTGGGCACCCATATTTGTTTAGCATTTGGGATAGCCTTCATTGACCGGTTTGGGATCCAAATAGAAAAGGTATGTCCATAGTGTTGCCCAGGGTACTCCTTCATTGTAATCCTCGATGGTGTAGCTCGTTTGGTGCATCTTTGAGAACCTGTCTCTGGAGCCGTGGTTTTTCCACCCTTGCGTACCCAGATCTGCTTTGTGCCCTGAGGTACTTTATTTTGCACCAGTCATTGACCATGCTTCCTGTGTGTTGTGTGTTGTCTTGCTTGCCTTCCTGGGAATTTCTTTGGAAAAGAAGGGAACTCCTCATTGACTTTTGCACCTTCGTCGAGAGTGACAATCTTCTGCACCATAGAACTTTGGACAAGAATAGCATTGTTATCTTCATGTGGGTTCCTGGAGGGACTAGGATTTGGTGCCTTTCCTAGTGGCTTGAGTGCCTTGTTCTCTAATTCAATCGTGATGGGGTTTTGGCCCACCCAAGCCTGAAGAAATCCACTTCTCAGGTTGAGGTTGACTGCATGATCATAGATCCAGTCTTGGCCCAAGACGAGGTTCGGTAAGATCCTCGTCTTCACATACTAGCACTTTGACCGTCATTAGAATAGCTTGAATGTAGAGGGGAAGTTCCACCTCACCCATGCAAGGGGTTTCCACACCTCCCAATCCTATGAGATATGCCTCCATAGGATTGATCTTCAATTCAATTCGTGGCAGTAAGAAAGTCTAACAGCACTAGTGGCTGGTCCTGAGTCGATTAAAGTCCTTACAGTCCTTGCACTCTCTTCTTGTCCTAGCTCTAGGGTCACAAAGGGTCGTCGATCAACTATCCAATGGGAACGTTCACCTGATGCTTCGCACATGGCCATGTGATAAGTTCAAGCTTCTTGAGTGTCAGACATAGGCTGATCTCTACCTTGTCTTCTCAGTTTCATTCATCGGATGCATTCTAAAGCTTCTGCATGTGCTTCTTCTCGAATTCGCTTTTCCTCTTCTTTACATTTCTTTGCAGTATTGACTCGATTTAACATCTCCTCCGTCAGGGGTTCCTGATATAACTTGACTCTACATCCACTGATGTAACTTGGTAGGATGTCTCCTTCTAGAGTGGCTAGTTGAACTCCTCCACTTGTGGAGATCCTATTGATAATCATTAGTCCATAGCCTCTTCTCTCCAATTTTCCTGCATGTTGCTTCAAGGTATAGACTATGACTAGGTCTCCTGCTTTCAAGCCCTTATCCTTCACATGTGCATCGAAATATGCTTTTTGTCTCTTCTTGGCTGCATAAATTCCTGTTGCATCTCTCAATCGAGTTTCACCCAATCGTTCAAGATCGAAGATTCTAGAGAAGAGCTCATGGCCTGTCCAGTCATGCTCTTGTGCTACCTTCAATGTAGGTATCAAAAAGTCCAATGGTAGCACTGCATTTTGGCCAAACACCATCTGAAAGGGTCTGGCTTGGAGTACCGTTTTATAGGAACCTCTGTATGCCCAAACATCATGGTGTAGTTGTTTGTCCCAATCAGAGTTTTTATTATTAACCAATTTTGTCAATACATTGCCGAGAATCTTATTTATGCTCTCAGCCTGTCCATTAGCTTGTGGATGATAGGGAGCCGACTTCTTATGTATCACCAAGAATTCTTGGAGAAGGTTCTCAATGACTTCAAGAAGTGCGTGCCTCTATCACTCACTAACTCTATTGGCAATCTGTATCTAGTGAACACATTCTCAAATAAGAACCTTGTTGTCGTTTGAGCATCGTTCTTCGTTGTGGCTTTCACTTCTACCCACTTGGTTAGATAATCGGTGGCCACAATGATGTATTCAGCATGCGAACCCTTAGCTGGGGGATTAATAGGACCGACAAAGTCTATTCCCCACTTAGAGAATGCACGTCCACCCATCATAGGTTTCAATGGCATCTCATCTTTGCGTATAGGATACTGTGTTTGTTAACAAACATCACACCTCTTCACATAGGTATGTGCATTCATGTGAAGGGTTGGCCACCAAAGACCTGCAAATAGTATTGCTTTGATCACCCTATCTGGTCCAAAGTGTCCTTCTGCTACACCTTGGTGAGCAATTTCCAAGATTTTTAGATATTCACTCTCATGGACACGCAGTCTTGGGTACCCATCTTTACCACGTTTGTATAAATTATCTCCATAAGTGATTAGTCTAGTGCCTCTTGTTCTAAGCTCCTTTGTCTAGCCAACATCATATCTTGGGGAAAGGTTCTCATCCTCAAGAAGGATACTAGTGGCTCGCTCCAATCTGGCACTAAAGACACTCGATAAAGAGTGGCATGTTCCACAGGCAGTTTAGTGCTACAGATTGGGCATTCCTTGCACATCCTATGGACACCTGCTTCCATAGTTGGTAGTGCACTCCGAGTCTCTTTAGCATCTGTAAAGTTTTGGGCCTCGAGTAGTGTTGCTCTAATGCACCCACATGTGCTAATTGCAACCACTTCGCGTACTCATCCTCTTCCACACAACAAGACAATATTCCTTGATCCGTGTGTTTGTACATACTCCCTACCATGATATGGTACTTCTGGGCTTTTACTACCTCCCTATCTTGAGTGTTTACTACTGGATGTTTAGGCCCGTATGTCAGTACTGGCACTAAGGTTTTGGCCCACTGTGGTACAACTTCCAAATTAAACAAGTAAGCATCAGGAAGGTCATCTGATACTCCTTGTGGGGCCTCTCCGGATGTGAGCCTCGAGAGATGATCTACTCTCAAGTGAGTCTTGCCCTTCCTCACCACTACCTCAAATTCATATTCCATTAGTAAGAGGAACCATCTCACTAATCTCCTTGTATTGCATGGCTTGTTTACCAAGTAAAGTAGAGCTTAATGATCAGTAAAAAATTTAAACTTATTTGCAAGCAAATAGTGTCTAAACTTTTTAACCGCATATACCATGCCTAACCCTTCTCTCTCAGTAGTGGTATAATTTTGTTCAACTGCATTTAACTGTCTACTAGCATAGGCAATTGGAAGATCCATATTACCTTCACCCGTAGGTTGTGCAAGTACACACCCAATAGCATAATTGGATGCATCCACATGGACATGGAATGGCTTGTTCCAATCCTGTGTAGTCAAGATTGGTGTTGAACATAATCGCCTTTTAAGCTCATTGAAAGATTTCTCACATTCATCAGTCCATTCAAAATTGGTCAAAAGTCCGAACAGAGGCTTTGCAATGATGGCATACATGTGTATAAAACGTCAGTAATAGCCACAATGCCCCATGAAAGCTTGCACTTCCTTGACATTCCTTGGCCTAGGTAGTTCTGCAATAGCTCTTACTTTCTCTTCGTCAGTGGATATGCCATTCTTCGACACTATGTGTCCTAGAATCTTGCCTTGCCTGACCATGAAAACACACTTTTTTGGGTTCATATAGACTTGATATTCTCTACATTTGTCAAAGATTTGCATGAGTTTAGGTATATGTGTCTGTCTAATGTTGGAATGAGCACAGAGATCATCAACATAGACTTCCAAATTCTTCCTCAAGAATTCTTTAAACACATGGCACATCAGTCTCTGAAAGGTTACGGGCGCATTGGTTAGACCAAATGGCATTACCTGAAAAGAAAATATGCCCCACTCTATGGCAAAGCCGTCTTATGTTGATCTTCTGGTGCAATGGCCACTTGATTGTAACCAGAGAACCCATCTAGGAAGATGTACACTTCCTTGCCTGCTACCCTTTTTAATAGATGCTCAATGGTAGGAAGCGGATAACTATCTTTGATAGTGGCTGTGTTAACCTTCTTCAAGTTAATGCACACACGTAATTTGCCATTCTTTTTGGGCACCACTACAATGGGAGATACCCATTCAATATGCTCGATTTCATAGATAATTCCAACTTCCACCAAGCGATCTACCTCTTCTTTGATCTTGGCAACATAGTTTTCATTGTATGTGTATGGCTTCTGTTTAGAGGGTCTGGCATCTGAGGTCATGGGCATCGTATGTGAGCATATGTCAGGGTCTACACCTTTCACGTCCTTGTAACTCCATGCAAACACATCTCTGTATTCTCGTAGTAAGGCTATCAATTCTTGCTTCTCATCTTCACTTAGGTCGTTTCCTATGTATGTGCATCGCTCTTCACCTTCCTCCATGGTCACTATGATTTTTTTTGTAGTTTCTTTGTTATCATAGGCCTCTCCTACGACTGCTTCACGTTTAGGCATCCTGATCATGACTCTCCTATCTTCAACTTCATACTTCTTGAAATTTTCAGGGACCTCAAAGAAAGATTATTCTTCCTCTAGGTTGACTTCTCTCTTCTTCCTCTTCTTGCCTTCGTTCTTAGTGGTCACTTGTGTGGTTAATCTCACCTCATTGGTAGTTTCTTCGTATCTCTGAGGGTGAGCTTCTACTTCGTAAAAATATTCTTCATCTAGGTTTACATTCTTCAATAATTGTATCACACATGATTGGCTCTATTGTGAAGACTGAAATGTCATAGCCATCCTCATCACAGTGAGGTGTCCATTGCTCTTCATTGATGGCTACATCCATAGTTGCTAAAATTTTTGCCCAACCATGAGGCTCAAACTCTTCATTGGGAAATACTACAGGTGCGTAGGCCGGGTCTTGAATTGATCTATGGGTTTCCTTCGCACCTACCTCTCTTGCTTTTTCTCTCTTCTCTTCTTCTACTGCTACTTTGCACATCCATAAGTGAGTATCTTCATGCATCCATGAGGATCCTGATCCTATGGAATGCACTGACTCCGTATCATCCTTAGCTCTATGGATGGGATTCCATTGAATAGGGGGCATGTCTCTATGAGATAAATCTTTGAGATTCACTTTGGTCGTGACACCCAAGTGTTGCAAACACAAAGAATTTGTCCCCCAATCCTGGACTACTTGCAATTGCCTCAAGAAGGGTCTTCCCATAATCATCTCATAGGCCTGATTCTTACTAAAGTCACATATAGCAAAAGTATGCTCAAACTCTACACCACAAGTGGTGAGATTTATTCCTTCTAGTAGCCCTAAGGGTCTTTCAATGTGACCATCAGCCATTTGTAACTTCATTCTCATGGGCCTGAGTGTTGGCTTGCCCCATCGCTTCCATAGGGAAGTGGTGGCAATTGCAACTGCTACACCTGAGTCCAAAATTGCCTTGTTTCCTTCTTCTCCTTCGCCCATGTCCCCTATCTTGTCCAAAGGTATTTCCGGCACTGTTCTATGAGATCCTACTTGGGAGCGAGGTTTTGCTATGTCTGACACTTGTTAAGCTACATGTTTCCACAATTCAGGCTTAACCTTGAGTAGCTCTTCTAAAGTGAGATTGCACTGCACTTTAGTATTCTTCACTACCTCTGTGTTCCTAGGTATGATTGAGTCTTCGTTTCTTATCATGACCGTGGGTGCTCTCATACAGGTAGACTTTGCTTCCCATGGGCCGGTGAAGTGAGGCAACTCCTGCAAGGAATTAGACTCGAAGTCTAACTGCTCACTTGATGGGACATCCTCCTGTTCTCCATAGATGGAGGGAATGTCTTGTGGGAACTGGTTGTGTAGGTCATCCACAAGGAAGAAAGCAAAATGGTTAATTAGGTTCTCAAAATATGCAATGTTTGTGTGAAGCTTTTTAGAAAATTAGAGTAGGTTTTCCTTCAAGAGGAGTGGGCACATATGTAGTTAGCCATTGGATCTCATCCACACAAGTATGAGGGCCAACAAAAGAGTAACAAATTGGAGGTAAGATGTACTTTTTAACCTTCATTGATGATTGCACAAGAATGATTTGGACATTTTGCATAAAGCAATATTTATGCTTCAAGAAGTTCAAGGCTCAAGTTGGTAAGGAGATAGGTGAATTTTTCCAATCCATAAGGTTAGATTTAGGTGGCAATTATTTATCTCATTAATCTTCAAAGTTATGTAAGTGGTATACAAAGGAAATTTACTTACAAGTAAAATTCTCAACAAAATATAGTGACAAAGAGAAATAATAGATACATTGTAGGGCAATGTGAATGAGATGCACATGCCAAAATTATTTTGGGTATATATTGCTTGAACTTCACTTACACTTGAAAGTCTTTGGTTGTATATGCTACATGCATGTCCCTTGTGATCTCAGGCACAAGTTGGATGCTAGGGGAAAAAAACTACATCTTCTTAGGGTATACATGTGCTACAACTCCAAGAAAAAGGAAATAAAGATATTAAGAGATGGAATTTTTTGTGAACATTCATCTTATTTTGACAAAGATGATTGACTGGATGTAGACATGCAAGATAGACATATTCAAGATTATCAAAATAATGTGCACATGTGAACCCTAGCTCACAAGGATGAAAATTACCTTTTTAGCATATTTTATTAGTGTTTTAGGAATTTACACAATGTTTATACTTTTGTAAAAGTGTTAATGCACATGATCTAAAGAGGTGTAATGTTTTTTGAGCTAGAAATCTTTGAAGAAATATACCTTAAGTGAAGGGGAGTGCTATTGAATGAAAAGGGAGAAGGTTGAATCGATGATGCAATACCAAAGAAGAATGTTGTACTAAAAAATGTAATTTGGAAAAATTGATGAATAATGTAGTTAATCTTTCACAGAAGATCGTTGTGTTTGAATGTGTGTATAAAATTGAATTTTTTAGATAACGCAACCCACTAAGGGATATTTAGAGTTCTGTTGTTGATAAGTGAAGTGAGCAATTTAGTGTTTGAAAAGTTCATTGAGTTCATTGATAAGTGAAGTGAGCAATTTAGTGTTTGAAAAAGTTCATTGAGTGTTTTGTTGTTGATAAGTGAAGTGAGCAATTTAGTGTTTGAAAAAGTTCACTCAGTGAGCAATGAGCTATGAAAGTAATGTGTTTTGGGGGAAAAATACTCATGCTGTAAACTATTTGTGACTATAGTCTATCAAAGATGGAAGTGGTGTAGTAACTTGATATCCAGTATATTGAAACTTGGATTTTTGGGAATTTATTAAAATATATGATAGTATTCCATGTTTGAGTATAGTCATATGTAAGGGGCTAGCATCTCAAATGCCAAGTACATTATCTTATGAGATTACAAGAACGGTTGTTATACAAAGAATTGGAGAAACTTTAGGAGGACTTTGAGCATAGGTGGGACCAAGGGGAGGTTGTGGAGACTAAAGACAAGGTTTTCATAATTACTTTGGGTGGGACAATTATACTTCCACCATGGATGGAGGACATTGACTAGAAGAGTGAAGAGTGATAGGACTCCAATCTAGAAGAGGGGAAGCTGGTTCCCACACATCTCGATTGGGTGCTTACTAAATCGGTGGGCATTCAAGTAACACACCAAGCATTGATAGTCAAAATGAGGCTCAAATTCTCCCAATATCACATACAAGATCGGCCTTTGATCTGCTAGGAGGGCATAAGAGATTTTTGGGTATGTGACTGAGTGAGAAAGCATGAATAGAAGTACACACAAGAGTGAAGGAGATCAAAGCACAGAGACACGTGATGATTGAAAGAGCTCTCTATAGATAGATGATTAGAAATATGTGAATGAGTGAAGTGAGAACTATAAGTGAATCCCTAAGTAGCAAGCACCAACACATATGAGTATATTATGTATATGTGTTTACATGGGGAAAAATTATCTAACCAACACTAGAGTAAAAAGTGCCCATGTATAGGGAAATGGTTCACATCAAACCTACTCAAGGGACACAAGTGTAACAAACCCCCTTGGAGTGAATGATGTGAGCACATATAAGGAGTGAGGGATCAGACTGCACAAGTTAATAAAACTAAAGCTTTGTGAAAAGCTTCAACTTTTCCTGGGGAAAAATTCTCTAACCAACACTAGAGTAAAAAGTGCCCATGTATAGGGAAATGGTTCACATCAAAGCTACTCAAGGGACACAAGTGTAACAAACCCCCTTGGAGTGAATGATGTGAGCACATATAAGCAGTGAGGGATCAGACTGCACAAGTTAATAAAACTAAAGCTTTGTGAAAGGCTTCAACTTTTCCCCTGAAACATCTTTGGTGAATATGTTTGCCACATTATCTTGTGTAAGCACATATACCAAATCAATTCTCCAATATGAAGATGATTGCTCACATAATGATAATGAACCTCAATGTGCTTTGTACATGCATGAAACACCAAATTTCTTGCAACCACATTGAAGTAGTTTCTTAGTATACTTTGCTTGATGCAAATGAATTCCCCCCTCAACTGATACAAAGTGGATGCCAAGATAATACTCCAAAAGGCCAAGGCATGTGGCATCAAAAGTATGCCGTAAATCAGCCATAAGCATGTCCAATTTTCTCATCACAAGACCCAGTCAAAAGAATGTCATCAACATAAAGAACAAGCATTATAAGATCAAACCCATCTTTGCGTACATAGTGCGGTTTAAATTGGAATACATGTAAAAACAAGAGCAATCAAATGCTTATGTATCTTGTCATAACATACACACGGAGCTTGCTTATGTCTATATAAAGCCTTATGCAAATGGAAAACCATATGCTCTTAAAGTTTGATGGTAAATACAAGTCATTACTTCATATATATCTCTTATTGCAAATCGTCATTCATGAAAGATGTTTTTATATCCAATTGATGCACTTTCCAACCATGATGGACAATCAATGCAATCATAGAATAGACTATAGTCAGGCACGGAGTACATGCAAAAGTCTCCTCATACTCAATGCCATATTTTTATGCAAAACATTTTGCAACTAGTCTGAATTTGTGGCAATCAATGCTACCATCTCAATTTCTTTTAATCTTGTAAACCCACTTAGTACCAAAAGCTTCCTTACCTTTTGACAATTCACATAACTCCCAAGTACAATATTTTTTCGTAGAATCCAGCTTTAATTGCATTGCCCTCATCCAATTTGAATAATCACATGCGTCTTCAAAAGTGAATGGCTCTTCATTACATGGGATTGAAATAAGAAATACATCCACAAAGTCACTTGATGCATGACGAGAGCTTGATCTTATTCTATCAAGTAAAAGAAAACTCAACTTGATATGTTGCAATGTCTTTTGCAACTATTTCAACCTAGATTGTGCATCATAGGTAGACTTGTGTTCCTCATGCAATACATCATCAAAATGTACATCAAAAGTGGGCTGAATATCATGCTGAATTTCAACCATGTGGCTACATAATGTTTCAATTATATTTGGCTAAAATTTTTCAGCTCTTTGAACCTCATTTGCATGGTGTACATGGCCATAGTCAAGTGCATCACTTTGAAACAAAGGTATGAGTGTATCAAACACATCGTGCAAACTAATTGTTAATTGAAAATTACTAAATTTTCAACAGATAGCATATCTTGACTTACAATAATTTTATCTATCAATGGATGGTATAAATGATAACCTTTACTCTCACTATTATATCCAATAAATATACATTTCTTTGCCTTATCATCAAGTTTGTGACATTGTTGTGATGGCACAATATGCACATATGACTAACCATTGGCTTTTGTTCATTCCAAGCCTCAGAAGGTGTAATTACTCTCAATGCTTTATTAGGACAACGATTTAATACATAATTTACTCATATGATCGCTTCTTTCCAAAACATATTTGGAAAATGCTTTTCTTTAACCATTTATCATGGCATTTCAAGAAGTGTCCTATTCTTGCACTCTACAACACCATTACAACACCATTATGCTGAGGTGTATATGCCACTGTACATTCGTGCACAACGCCTCTTTCACAAAGAAAAGCATTGAATTGGTGTGACATGTATTCACTGCCACAATCCGTGCAAAGAGTCAAAAGCTTATTTCAACAAACTTTAAGCCATACTGCTCACTCCAAATGTATATGAGGAGCACATCATCCTTTTAGGCTTCCTCTCTTGCTTTGTTCTTCATGTTCTTCTTGATCACTTTGATTCATCTTTCTTTGGTGGTCTCAAGATTCTCCTCCATGCTTGCCATGACTTGACGATCTCCTCTTTGAGGGCTTCCTTGCCTTCCCCCTTTCTCATTCTTCGGGGTCGAAGGATGCAATAAACGCATGGAGTTCCATTTGTGCCTTCATCTCTTCCTTCTCATTTCATAGAGAGAGAGAGAGATAACAGTAATATATTAGGTTATTATCATCAATATTTTGAAGATTTCCTTAAATAATTTACTCTTCTAGAGCCTATTTTAGAAATATTGATCCTTGAAATAAAAGAACACCTGCTACAAAGGAGTAAACTCCATGCATGGCATCTCAGTGCAGTGCAAATGGTAGTTTTAAAGATTAAAAGGCCAATTTAACTATATTCACTTCCAAAGCATCGTTTACAATCACGATTGCCAAAAACTGGAACTTGCAATTATGCAGTCATGAAAGCTAGACTTAACAATTATTCTGCCAATCACTTGTTTTTATAAAAACATGCTTTGCAGTTATGCAGTCACAGACGCTAGACCTAGCAAATATTTTGCTACTCATTTTTCTTAAGAAAAGCAGAAACATAGAGAGAGGGAAAGAAAGGGGGGGGGGGGGGGGGAGAGAGAGAGAGAGAGAGAAGCAGATAATCATATAGTGGCATCTCAAAAGATATTGGAATCTGCCACAAACAATGCATTCTTCCAGAAACTACTTTAAAAATAATGATCCTTAATTAGAATCAGAGAGTTGCCTGGCAGAAACAAACTCCAAGCCACCCATGAAATATCTTACGGGATAAGTTTACAAATAATAGGTCCAATTTGAATTAGTTCACAATGAAAAGGCCACCTTAAACCACACTCAGGTCTACATATTCATAATCATGACTGCCAAATGTAGGATCTTGCAATCATGCAGCCAAGCCAGCACATTTCTCAGAGAACTGCTTAACCTTTGCTTCCAATTTATATTT